>JANRMT010062828.1:2907699-2990344 GCA_026402145.1 Polypterus bichir lapradei | reverse complement strand
CACGTCATCATATCCCCTCCCATTTACCTCATTTCGCTCTGAGCTGAGCTCCGCGGCTAACGCCGTCTTCCGAAGCAACTTCGTCACACTGCAACCATATATTCACAGAAAAATCCACAAGTTAATACACACGCTGTCTCTAGAGTTTCTCCACACTGAATCCTCCAGGCACTACTTACAAAAGGTTACATTGACAATCGTGTTACATTATTTTTAAAATCTTTCCTTTTCTTAGCACAAGCACATCTGAGATGTGACACACTGCATGCACGGGTTTTTTTTAACACTGTCTTCCTTTAGCAGGACAATGACTTTTTCCACCGTGTGCTTTGTTTCCGCAGTAGCTGCACTTATAAATATGCTTGTATGTATCAGACGCTTCATATTTTTTTGCTGCCTTCTCAATTGTGTAATTCGGTTTTTGTTCAACGCTCTTTGGAACTGTTGCTTTTTGTCTGTGCACTGCGTCAGTTCACGTGAGCCGCTTGGTGTTCATGCATCGAAGGTTCCCAGCTGTGCTGGTGCCATCTCGTGCGATGTCCACGGCTGTATGTAATGTTAGCTAAGAACCGGCACTTAAAAGTTTCTCTCGCAGTTTCGCTGAGTTTGTGCCAAACACCACCCTGACCATCTCATCATCCTCTGCATAAGCACAGTCCTTCACCCATGAATATTTAGTGGCAGTGTTTCTATTGGATTGCCACTGACGGACGGCCTTATATGGGCAGGCACTAAATTACAAACGCAAGCGGCAGCCTGTCTATGAACTTAATTTAAAGTTTAGGTTTACACTGTGCTTTGTTTCCATAGTAGCACCACTGATGAATATGGTAGTATATGTCACTCGCTCGCTTCTTATTGTTTCGCTGCCTTCTCAATTATATAATGCATGTTTTCTTCAGTGCTTTTTTGAGCTCTTCCTGGTTTTCTACGTACTGCGTGATTACGTGGGAGGCGTGATGATGTCACACGAAACTCCGTCCCCACGGCTTTCGCGCTCATCTCCATTACAGTAAATGGAGAAAAACAGCTTCCAGTTATGACCATTACGCGTAGAATTTCGAAATGAAAACTGCCCAACTTTTGTAAGTGAGCTGTAAGGAATAAGCCTGCCAAATTTCAGCCTTCTACCTACACGGGAAGTTGGAGAATTAGTGATGAGTCAGTCAGTCAGTCAGTCAGTCAGTGAGGGCTTTGCCTTTTATTAGTATAGATATATATATAAATAAAATCATCATCTGTTATCATTCAGTGTGGATGATATAATATGGAAACACTGCTCTCTCATGATTCCCAGGCCACTATTCATATACACTTCAGGTGTAATACGTTGGTGAAAGTTTGTTGTATTTACTGTTCATTTTTAAATGTATCTTAATTTTCTTAGTAAAGTAGCTTGTGATGGAGTATATGAATGGTGTTATATAAAATGAAAACTTACTGATTAACTCATGCATTGCAACTAAAATTCTCTACATGTAGAGTTATAGGCTCTCTCTACAAACAATGCATTTCTCAAAATATGCAAAGAAGGGCTGGTGGCTTGATTAAAGTTGTCAGATTGCTCCAGTTTCTGTATCCACAAGCCAACAAATGGACTAATATCACATTCAAATATGTGACACACATTTTAAGAGGGAAATTTTTCTGAACTTCAAAAGTCAAGTAATACATAAGAAAAACAATTATTTTCAGTATAAACTCTGTATTATTATTTACTTAAGACTGAAACTGTTGCAGTATTGATGTGTCACCCTAATTAATCACAATTACTTACATCATCATTCCTTTTCTGGCAGTATACACAAAAGTGACAAAATCTTAGGTTAGCTGAGGAATACAGTATACACCGTTTAGTTTTCCTGTTATGACCTACAGAAGTAAACTTTGACATTTAGAAATCTTCCTTATTTGGAGTTGTTTTTGCTCTGTGCAAATGTACCTTAAAACTAGCTGGGGTCAGCTATTTAATTGTTTCAGATGGACTCAGGAAGAAGAAACAGGATGGCAGGATTTGTTTAAATTCTGCATTTTGCCCTCTGACTCTCGATGCATCACAAAACTAGCACAAAAGTTTTTTTTTTTCCTTTTGGTTTTATAAATTACTTACTTCCTTTACTTAGTTGAAACTTGAGTGAAATGAAAGAACCCGAAATAAACATCAAATCTTTAAACTGGACAGCTTTAGATAAAAGTTATTAAATGTGTGCTTCAGTGGTGGTATACTCATATCATAAATTAGTCTATGTTGTGCTGAGCTCCAAACAAAGGTTTTAAATTGACAGTAACAATACTCATGGGAGTTTTAGATTTCAGATACTAAATTCTGTAAGGGGCCACTTCAACTAGGACAGACAGCATGAAAAGATGTTTTGGCACTTGTAAAGACTGCTGGGGTCAATGCTGCTATAAAGCTGCTCATCTTGTGTGCAGAAGCAGACTGTAAACTGATGTCTCTGTTTAAAGATCCTTCTGAAATGTTAAGATTATCAAGGTATGTAATAAATGTGTTCAATTTTAATGGGAAGTCAAACGTAATGGGAAACAAAATCATTTTAGATCCACTACATCTTCCCCTTGTGATTTCTGGCTGTGTCATCTTTATTTCAGTTACATGACCATCAAAGAGGGGGCGGGTGGTATAGTGTGTACACTAAGTCATCACTTTGGCATTTCCTAATCATCTGTTCCAGTCTGCTATGTGAGAAGTGGGGGAACTTAATATGTCTTCATTCTTGATAACACCTGGCAGGGTAAACAATTATACAGAAGGTTCAAACAGGCATGGTCTCAAGTGAAGCTCCCTAAGGGTTATGACTGGTCCCGCTGGTCTTGGAACACATGAAATGCTGGGGAGAAGTCTGCTAAGAGGCAGATTATAATAGCTACTCTTAAGGATCTTATTTGAGCCTACATGACTTTTAAATCTGGTTAATTTGTAGTCTCCTTTAATCTGGTGATGAGTTTTTTAGTCACAGTCCTAATCATAGTTCTTAAAAAGTCTGCAAATGACTCACATTTTACTCATATAATAAATTCTAGTTAAATTAAGCAGAGTAAAGGCTGACAATTCAACACATTTATCAACAGTATAGCTTCTTTCATTCTGCTCACTCATTTTTATAAAAGCAGGTTTAATTGTAAACACTTGCCTCTTAGTAATGTTATATCCTCTGAGTAACCTTCTATTACCACTAAAGGCAACTCAAAACTGTTCTTGTATTTGCTGGCTATTAAATGCATTGTTAATTCGCGATTTTTCAGATATATTATCTATCTTAATTTTTAATTATGTTTGGAGTATCACAGCTGTATATTTTCTTAAGTAGCTAAAAGTCATAGCTTAACAGAACAAAATGTTTTTACACCCTTTTGATGCCTCTCAGAATTAGGGTTTAACAGTATCGGCATGATGTGCAAGTATCGAAAAAAACAAAATTTAAAATGGCATGGTACCAGCATTTCAGTATTTTGCATGCTGAAAGTAAACATCTACTTTCCACTCAAACCCCTCCCCCTGAAACTTGATTAACACTGATGAAAAACACACTTGAATACACTACAGACTTCATGAAAGCCCCCTTATGGTTTGACATGATTGCGACTTTAATGGGCATCTCCCTCCTGCTCCCACTGCTTCAACGTAATCAAGACTTCACCCAGGATTTCCGCCACTGCTTTCAGGTGATCAAGACTTTACAGAGGACACCCCACAACCGACCTATCGCTTCAACGTACACCTGATACTATCAAGAGGGATGTGGTGCATTGTGCCATCATGCTGCACTATGCACCACTTCACTCTTGAAGGAGTATGCCAGTCTATGGCACATCCTGGAGGCTGGAGTAATGGTGCCGATACTGAGATCTGAAAGCTGGTATTAATACCAAAGTCTAAATTTTAGCAACAACCCAGCACTACTCCGCATACTGCAGTGCCTATCCACAAACATGGTCATAAATTATATCTTGTCATATCAAGGGAACTTAATATTGATGTAAAATAATCTTCAGATACCAGAGCAATGGAGAACTTTCTCTTCAATACAACGATATATAGGACTACAATTAAGGAGGAACATATTTCAAGAAACATTATTGTGATGGTAATTTTTGTTCCATATTTTCAAATATTAGTCACAATCACCTAAAAGTCAGCACACCCAATGATAATTCTGGCAGTGCACACAACACAGTCAACAATTATAATGCTAGGCTACAGACTACTGTCATCCAACCACGTTGTTTATTTTTTCAGTGCTGTTGTCTGCATGTTTCTCACACTCCCTCATTCACTCCTAGGGCACTCTCACCAAATGATCCTCTCACTCACATATCAAGTCAGATCAAACAAATTAAATTTACATCTATGCAATAGAAGGAATCATCACGTATTCTGCAAGTAATTTATTCTGATGCTATTGTTCTAAATGAGCCAGCTCACTCATTTTAATTTATTTGTAAGTTTTATCGACTAGCCAGAAAGTAACATTCAAAATTCAGGTTGCAAGTTAGTTATCAAAATGTCTCTATTAAAAAGTGTGAAGTACAAAACTGAGGCAGAAATTTTTCATTTCAGTAATAAACATACTGAAAAATATGCTTTTATTTTGCTGTCATTCAAAAATGCTCAGCTGACTTGCCTGATCTGCAATGAAACAGCAACTTTTATGAATCTTATTGAAGCCTGGTACCAAAAAAAAAAAAAAACAACCAAGCGCTTTAATTATGAGCATAGCAGGAAAATGCTTATTTATTCACAAACTCAATAAGAACAACAATTGCTTCTCTTCAAGCTATATGAATACTGGCTAAGCACCAAAATGAAGGCTTAAAAAAGTGTATTACATGCATTTTATCTGAGCTTGCTAGTGATGTTATTGTATCTGTGAAACCAGTACCTCTGTTAGTTGCAAATGCTAAATGTCATCTTTATGTTTTGGCTGATGATGTCCAAAGTTAGGCGATACATAGCGTCTCACAGGTTGATCACATATCACTAACTATTGATGAATCAGACCACACCAGAACAGAAAACACCAATGTGGTGTGACAATGCTTTTCAACATGAAGCAGAATTAAGACTGGAGCAGAAGGCATGTGTGGGGGGGAAGACGAGGGTGTGGGTGCTGGAGAGCATTTGCCCCTGTTGGGCATCTTTTAAGCCTTGCATTTGACAGCAACACCTATTGCTCAATCCATACAAGGGGCTGACCTCAGAATGCAAGTTTCATTTATAGCAGGGGTAGGATTATTGGCTTGAATTTTCCAAATAGCATTCATAAAGAATAATATGATAATTAGATCATCATGAACTACATCTCTCTAGGTGTAGCTATTAAATTTATTCATTGGAATTTTTTGTTCAATATCCAAACAATGAATAATGCTTCAAATCAATGCTAAAAATTAAAACACTGCAATATCAGAGTTGTGAGATGAAGTTCTAGACATGATGAAAGGGTGTAAGGTCATCAAAATAAACCACAAAAGCAAGCCTTTTCCTTCATCAGCCTGTCCAGAAGAGGCTGACCCTAAAGCAGCAAGTATAAACAAATTCTGGCTTATTAAGAAAATCCAAACTGTAATCTTATTATCAGGAACAGAAAAACCAAGGACAAAATGCTGAAAAGTGCAAAAAAGCATTTTACTAAACGGCAATCTGAGGCAAACAAGCCAAAAGGAGGACCTAGCGGCAGTGACATTAGCATGGTCCCATGTCTTGGGGCTCCAAAGCACAAAATATAGCCGCACACTTAAAGATATACAGCACAAATAATACACAATAAGGAAAGCTAACAGAAATTATATAACACATAAATTTTCAAATTTAACAAAATCAGTAATAACACAGAAAAGTACAGGGCATTCAAAAAACTTGGCTTATGATATAACAATCAGTGGGACAAATGGGTGAATACGAAAATAATTCAGGATTTTCATTTATGCAAACTCTACTCAAAACGCATTCCTCCTTTGTTCCAACTTTAAGATTACCTCTGTTAAATAAAACTTAAAAAGACTGATGAAGTTTTTCAGAATTCTGTAAAGAATTTGTTGTATTGCTTTCAAGATTCTGCACATCAGGGATAAGACCCTGTTATTGCTTAGACTGGGTACTGATTTAGAATAAGCCTTCTGACTGATCATAAATGTAATAATTACTCATAAACTGAGATGGTGTCTCATGTTATGCCGTACTTATCAAATATGTCTGTGACATTTTAGTTGTCATAGTAATGAAGTTTAAATCAAAAGTCCAACAAACTACACATATATAGCTTTTGCATTATCATGCTCACAAACCACACACAATTCAGGTTATTTTTATTTCTGAACTCATTCAGCATTGTAAAAATGTGGCAATAATGAAAGCATTTGCTGCCTTGAAAGTGCAGCTGTGATTTGTAAACTTATTAAGTTATACCATACAGAGTTTTTAAATAGCAAGCACAATACCTGCAGTTCAGTGCTGAAACGCAAGTGCTCTATAAATGAAGCACCAAACTTCAAATGTATTATTTAATTTTGTGATGAATTCTTTCACGTCTGGTTAACCTGAATTGAGCACCTGCCCCTTTCAAATTCTCTGCATGGGCCCGATTTTATTTATATATGTATCATGTTTTCTGATTTTACATAATGTTTCATATAAGTGGAGGAAAAAAATGTGTCAGAAGAGGGGGCCAAGAAAAAAAAAACAAAAAAAAAAAACTTGTCTCATCTAATCCCTGAGCTGCCAATTGATGACTGCATCTTTACATTAATAGATTGTGGCTGCTATTTCCATAGCAAAACTAATAACTATATAACATTCTTAATTTTTCTGCTGTTTTGCAAATGTTTCAGACTTCTAGGATATATACACCAGTTGCATTTCTGACTTTTTTGGCTCTATCAGGTTGCTGTTACTCTACATGACTTTGAGTCATAAAACATGTCAATTGATTAAATGCATTGCCTCCAAGGGTGTCAATCTGATTAACAAGCTAGAAATCTCAGGGTATAACATATTTGACTTCCTAATGACTTTTCAGAATAGTTTCAAACAGAACTATATCACAAAGGAGTTGGCAGCTTAAAGTTGTCACTGAAGTAGTGAATTATAACATCCAGTTTTCACTGGCAGCTGTAATGGAGTTCTCTATGCTGGTTAACTTTTTCTAAATTTGGCCATGATGATGTGGTCAGATTAGTGGAGCAGAATTCTAAATTCAAGCAGTCTACGTTTGTCTATGAACAATATATTTTACCTACAGAAGTAAGAGAAGTGCAAACATTAGCTTGCAGCAAATGCGTGTCACTTATCTGATATAGCCAACATTTATGAATACAATGTTATCAACCTAATGTTAAGCTGTAGAAACTGTTAAAACCTTTGATTTAATTTATTTAGTGAGAAGGGTAACATTGAAGCCAGCAAAACCCTTTTCACGCATGCATTTCTTTCACAAATAAATTATGGAGAAGAGCTATGAGGAAGTGGGAGTGCTGATCAGATACTGCTATGAGATATAAGTGTGAAAGGGTGAATCTGCCCATATTGCTGGTTACATTAAGCTGGCAATACTCTAACATTTATATGTGGAAGGAGCCTAAATAACAAGTCTTGCAGTAGTTTCCTCATTCTTCATGTGATCTTGGCTTTTATAATGATAAAGATGTATGTACCTCAAACTGACATGCTTATTGTCAATAAAATGTCATTATTATAGTAGGTAAATTTTCTGCTCAACAAATACTTAATACTTAACTTAAAAAGCTATCAAATATAATTGCAACATGGAAAACAGAAGCTATGTGAAATCTCATGAAATCGACTGCTGAGCATAAAAAGAGAACAAACTTACAGTACATCAATTTTTTGGACTCACATAGGTAAATGTAATACTGCAGTGAGCTAGAAGACAACAACACATCTTTAGAATTATAAAGGGCAATTCAAGAAGTCTATCATTATAATTTCAACCTTCAACTGTATAATAAATTTCGCTTGATCAACAAAGTGAATAAGCCAGATATCAGTGGCCAAGTGTGAAACTTTTATGATGTTTTTTTGCAATTGCAGTGCTAACCTCAGGATTGGTAGCAAATTCCCTTTTTATTACTCATCACACATATCTTAATCCTTTAATAAAGTAAATGAACTCTAACTTCCTAGAGAAGTTGCTCAGATTAAAGCAACACACAATGTACCTGGCCCCACAGGCTTTTTTTAAAGACATGTCCAACTGCGTAATTGACAGTGTATTTGACATTGCAAACTCAACAGGATTTCACATTTTACCAAATGCATTGAAATTCACATTGTTAAACCTCTGCTTATGAAAATTTATCATGACTGCACAGTTTTTAACAATTTAGATCTATGTTGAACCTACATTAAGTATAATTCTAGAATGAGTATTTTTTAAATAGAGGATTATCTGAAAAAAGAATTTACTTTAGATTTTAGAGCTAATCATAGTTTAAGTAGTAAATGACTTAAAACTGATACAAATAATATGTCTGTACTTATTTTTCTATTTCTGGATGCTGTTTTTGATATCATAGATTTAAAAAAAAATGTTATTCACCATTTTAAGATGGAATTACAGTACTGTCTTATAATGATTTCAGAAATGTGTTACTGGAAGAAAATGTAAAGTTCATAAAACAAACTGTCAATCATAAAATATATGATGAGAGTACATTACTGTTTGTGCGATACATGCTTCTATGTGTTAAAATCATCAAAGTATACATAGGTAAAATGAATTTACACACTGTAGCTGTGCAGATGACAAACAGTTATACAGTACATGTCAGCTATGCCAGTTAACCTGCATGCCCTTCAGACTGAATGCCTGTCTAGAATCACAGTGCAGGAGAATTTGTTTTCTTAAACAAATGGTATCTAGTGAAAATGCAAGGTCTTTTTGTCACTGCAGAATGTTGAAAAGCGAACACATGCTTGTTTTTCTTTGTGGCCAACAAGATTATTTTATTGCACTTCAACATGACTGAGAAATAAACGCATACATAGTTTATAGATTGTTTATAATGCAGCTGCAAAAGATCAAACAGAAAAAGCAGTAAAGAAATATTTCACTTAGGATCAAGATTCCTAGAGTTTTTGTATTCCTCTCCCAGTTCAAATCTGGCCCTAGACATTGTTAGAAGAATACAAAAAAAAATTAATAGATAAATAGATGAATAAATAAATATTGGATTTTTCAGCCTAAGTTACTTTGTATTACTTCAGTAGCATTTTACTAGCATCCGTTTATTTTTTAATCATATACATACATTCATATTATCTATATCTATCTATATACATACACAAACACACACATTCTATATACATTTAGTAAATGCCTTTGCAATTTTTAAGCTGCATTCAACTTATGAAATTGTATAAAAATTGTCCATGTACCCAACATGACCCAAATGTTCATAGCCCTGAAGCAGCTCCGCCACAACCTGACTCGTCAAGGGACAGTTCTCTCTTTGAAAGAAATACTTTCCTGTATATGTAATTACTTTCAGGCAGAAGACAGTGTTTGCTTTTCCCAGTACAAAATCCTTTATGCCATACTTTGTGGGCTTGTCTAGCATATATTGGTAGAAAAAAAGGCATCCCTTTTATTTTATCATAGATTCATGCACAGACAAATCACGGCCAGGTTGATAAAACTGTTTATATGTTGGTTCCACAATGTCAAGCAGGGGCTAAACTTTATACATGGGGTTATAGCCTGGCTCACCCCTTTGGATTTGCTTCGGGTTATCACAGAAGTGAATAAAACTTTGCAGCATCACGTACCTATCACGCGGCATAACCTGTCCAAAGCCACCAGGGAACAAAGCACATTTGGACCAATGTTTCCTGAAGTTGTATCATCAGCCTAGTCCCATCTCTATTTGTAATGCCACCAAAACACCCTTCATCTCATCTTTTGTTGTGGGTTTCCACTTTGAAAAACGAGAATGCGATGTAAGCGCAGCCTGCGATTTAAAAAATTGCTCTGCCTACCTGTTTGTCTCGTCTGACAGTAGCTGAAAAACGGCATCAGGAGAGAGCAGTCTGAAGTATTCCAGTGGCTGGTAATCTGTCGTGTCCGGTAGCTAGTTCGGCTCCCACGGATCAATGTCTGGGTATTCCTCCTACGCGAACTTTGCCGTAGGTGCATCGGCTGCACGAATGCACTCAGCTGGCAGCCGATCAGCTGGAGCGGCATCAGCTGGTATTCAATCAGCTGATGCCGGCTTCTCACTCTCTTGCTCGATCTCCTGATCACTGTCAATAAAATCCGATTCTGAAAAATCAGAGTCCGACTCCACGATAAAGCACAAAACATCGTCTGCCGAGTATTTTCTTTTCTGCACTTGCTTTGCTCCCTTGTGAGATATCGATGCCATCTTGCCTTTGTTTACATTTCGCAACTCACGCACACGCAAGGATTAGTTGCCAAGTCAATGAGTCTAACATTCCTCCAAGCACAGAGGGCATGCCTGTGACGTGAGAGTGAGTTTTGTCACCATTAACAGCAGATTGTCACCCTCTATCCCAGGATGTCGACTTTTGTCAACATTCGCCCTCAACCCCTCCTGTCGACAAAAGTCGACATCCGCCCTAAAAGAGTTAAAATGGTGCATTCTCACAAAAATAATTTACACTGCACTGAATGCTCTTTTGAGCTGCCATTGAGACAATTCAGTGTTAACCACTTCTTTCTTCTTCTTTCGGCTGCTCTCATTAGGGGTTGCCACAGTGGGTCATATTATTCAATATCTTCCTGTCCTCTGCATCTTGCTCAGTTACACCCATCAGCTGCATGTCTTGTCTCACCTCATCCATAAACCTTCTTTTAGGCCTTCCTTTTCCTCTTGCCTGGCAGCTCTATCCTCTACATCCTTTCCCCAATATACTCAGCATCTCTTCTCTGCACATGTCCAAACCAAAGCAATCTTGCCTCTCTGACTTTGTCTCCCAACTGTCCAACCTGAACCGACCCTCTAATGTACTCATTTCTAATCCTGTCTATCCTAGTCATTCCCAAGGTAAATCTTAGCATCTTTAACTCTGCCACCTCCATCTCTGTCTCCGGCATTGGGTTAGTGCCACCGTCTCCAACCCATTGTGACAGTTGATCGGGAACCTTGCCCCTCACCGGGAAGACTGGAGAAGGGAAGGACCAGGAGAGGGGCAGAATCTTCCACGGGATGCAAGAAGGCAGCTGCCCTGGATTGCACTGGGGCCACAGAGCTTGGAAGCTCAATCCTGTGAGAGACCATGGCCATTACCAGGGGGCACCTGGATGGTTCCAGAGCTGTGGACTGCAGCACTTTTGCCAAACCAGGAAGTGTTGCCATAACAGGAACCAGGTACACCCAGGTGTGCTCCAGGTGCTCCCTGTTGGCCTTCCTCCGTCACTTCCTAATCAACCTGTCCATCACCATTCCAAATAAGAAAAAGCTCAAAGCTGATCCCTGATGTAATTCCACCTCCACCGTGAATGCATCTATCACTCCTAACACAGGCCTCACCACTGTCACATGTCCCTCGTACATATCCTGTACCACTCTTACATACTTCTCTGCCACTCTTGACTTCCTCATACAATACCAAAACTCCTCTTGAGGCACCGCTGTCTTATGCTTTCTCCAGGTCCACAAAGACACAATGTATTCCTTCTGGCTTTTGTATTTCTCTATCAACACCCTCAGAGCAAACATTGGATCTGTGGTTCTCTTTCTTGGCATGAAACCATACTGTTGCTCACTAATCATCACCTCCCTTCTTAACCGAGCTTCCACTACTCTTTCCCATAACTTCATGCTGTAGCTCATCAGTTTTATCCCCCTGTAGTTACTGCAGCTCTACACACATCCGCCTTATTCTTAAAAACTGGTACCAGTACACTCCACTCCTCAGGCATCCTCTCACTTTTCAAGATTCCATTAAATAATCTGGTTAAAAACTCCACTGCCATCTCTCCTAAACACCTCCATGCTTCCACAGGTATATCATCTGGACCAACGGCCTTTCCCTTCTTCATCCTCTTCATAGCTGTTCTTACCTACTCCCTGCCCGTTGGATTTCCTGATTCACTATCTCCACATCATCCAACCTTACTCTCTTCTCTCTCATTCTCTTTATTCATCAACCCTTCAATGTCCTCTTTCTATCTGCTCAAAACATCCTCCTCGCTTGCGAGTAGGTTTCCATCTTTATCCTTTACCACCCTAACCTGCTGCACATCTTTCCCAGGTCAGTCCCTCTGTCTAACCAATCAGTACAGGTCCTTTTCTCCCTCCGTAGTGTCCAACCTTACTCATACAACTCATCATATGCCTTTTCTTTAGCCTTTGCCACCTCTCATCTCACCTTGTGCCTTATCTCCTTGTACTCTTGTCTACTTTCTGCATCTCTCGGACTATCCCACATCTTCTTTGCCATCCTCTTTCTCCGTATACTCTCCTGTAATTCCACATTCCACCACCAGGTTTCCTTTTCCTCCTTCCTCTGTCCAGATGTCACCCTTACTACTTCTGCTGTAGATGCTCAGCTATCTGGTAACTCTTCACTGCCTGTCTTACCTCCTCCCTAAACTCAACTTTGCTGTCTTCCTTTTTCAACTTCCACCATTTGATCCTTGCTGTAGCCAATCCCAGCCAACACTGGGTGCAAGGCAGGAAACAAACCCTGGGCAGGGCGCCAACCCATCGCAGCTTACATTAACAAATATTTCAAAATGTTTGCATAAAATCTTTTACCTAGAAACTTGCTAGTGACCTCTCCTTTATTTTATTAAATTAAATTTAATTAATTACCAGATATATGAATTACAATTGAAGAGATACTCTAAAACAAACAAACACCACATTGCTATAAACATGAAAAAAATCAGTCCAATCTAAAATAGTTAATCCAGTAAATCACAGAAACAGTTAACATCTGTTAATCACAAATACTCAAAAAAAACAAAGTAACTAGAAATGGTATTTAGTGTTTGTGTTGAATGTGGAGCAGTGTGCTACTTGCTTAACATGTTTCCTTTCATTTTTGTTTTTAGGAAGAACAGAGGTAATTTTTAACTACTTTAAAAGAAAAGAATGGGAAGATGTGACAAATGATAGGTGTGAGCAAAATCCAATAGTAGCAACTTCAGCAATTCTCATTTTAAATCTAGTAGTTTCACATGAAGGTAGCACAATGGTGACATTTAAGAGATCTAAAAAGATAATGCATCCAGATTCTGATGGGTCTGTCACATGGCATTAGAGGAGATTAGTAGGTCTTTAGGCATTCAGACCTATGATTAAAGTTCAAAAGGAGAAGAACTGCTGCATATCAGCAGCTGCCCTTGTAAAGTACTGACTTGCTGATCACATGAAGCAAACAAGCAAAAAAGGGATGCCATCTCAAATGTGTGTTGTTTGAACTCTCTTTCTGAGAGTTCTAAGGCTTAAAAGTTATCCTTATAAAAAGAAAATATAAAATAATATAAAAAGTGGATGCACTATTTTCAAAGAAAATGAACAAGTACACAGAAATGTCTATGCCATCTGTTCTGTCTGAGGAAACTGATTAGCATAGTGTATAGTATGGAGGCAGCCTCTAGGCATATTATATAATATGTTTATGTTATACTTTTGTCCATTAAAAAGCAAAAAAAAAATTAAAAAATAAATACAATGTTCACTGTGTACAAACATGTATTAAACAGGTATTGGTCCCCTGTCCTCACTATTCACTGTCCCTCCTTCATGCTCATGCCATACGATTATACTGTACATTAAATAATCAAAACAGAAATGTTTAGTGAAATGCTGTATTATGTAAAGTAATTCTCTGTGGGGTTTATGACAATTTCAAACTGCCTCCAGTAGCTCCCTCTCTATTTCCTTATTTTAAGCTTATCTGCCCTTTTCATTTTGTAATTTGAAATAAAAAAAGAAAAATAATTAAGCAGTGGTCATAAATTCTAGAGTAACAGATACAACTTCTATGATTCTTGAATACTTATTTTTCATCAGACATTGCTTTCCAGGTGCAGGTAACAAATTTACAAATACAATAAAAAATGATAAATACTACACATACACACACTATTATATCTATCTATCTATCTATCTATATCTCTATCTATCTATCTATCTCTATCTATAACAACAACAACAACATTTATTTATATAGCACATATTCATACAAACAGTAGCTCAAAGTGCTTTACATAATAAAGAATAGAAAAATAAAAAACACAATATGAAAACAAAATAAATCAGCATTAATTAACATCGAATAAGAGTAAGGTCCAATGGCCAGGGGGGACAGAAAAAACAAAATAAAAACTCCAGACGGCTGGAGAAAAAAAAATAAAATCTGTAGGGATTCCAGACCATGAGACCGCCCAGTCCCCTCTGGGCATTCTACCTAACATAAATGAAACAGTCCTCTTTGGATTTAGGGTTCTCACGGAAAGGCTTGATGATGATGGTCACGTAGAATTCTGCCTTTTAGTCCATCCATCATTGTTGGAGCATCATGAAGCTTTGAGTAGGTGGAGGTGGCGCAGGCCACCACCACAAAGAAACCGGAAGAAGAAACAGAAAAGAGAGTAGGGGTCAGTATGGATTGTAGAGCTACCCTGAATAGTTATTATGAGGAAATTGAACATATAGAGTATCAGGATTAAGTTAAATTAAGTTAAATTGAAGTTATAGAAAGGCCATGTTAAAGTAATATGTTTTCAGCAGTGTTTTAAAGTGCTCCACTGTATTAGCCTGGCGAATTCCTATTGGCAGGCTATTCCAGATTTTAGGTGCATAGCAGCAGAAGGCCGCCTCACCACTTCTTTTAAGTTTTGTTCTTGGAATTCTAAGGAGACACTCATTTGAGGATCTGAGGTTACGATTTGGAATATAAGGTGTCAGACACTCCGATATATAAGAAGGGGCGAGATTATTTAAGGCTTTATAAACCATAAGCAGAATTTTAAAGTCAATTCTGAATGACACAGGTAACCAGTGTAGTGACATCAGAACTGGAGAAATGTGTTCGGATTTTCTTTTCCTAGTTAGGATTCTAGCAGCTGCATTCTGCACTAGTTGCAAACGATTTATGTCTTTCTTGGTTAGTCCTGAGAGGAGTGCGTTACAGTAATCTAGTCGACTGAAAACAAACGCGTGAACTAATTTCTCAGCATCTTTCAGTGATATAAGAGGTCTAACTTTACTTATGTTTCTTAAGTGAAAAAATGCTGTCCTAGTGATCTGATTAATATGCGATTTAAAATTCAGATTACAGTCAACAATTACCCCTAAGCTTTTTACCTCCGTCTTGACTTTTAAGCCTAATGTATCCAGTTTATTTCTAATAGCCTCATTGTATCAATTGGTTTGAATCTATATAGAATGTATCGCATATGCACCCACACACACCATATGTAGGAACCCCCCCTCACCCCGCCACTGAGATAACTCTGACCCATTAAAGCATGGACTCCACAAGACCTCTGAATAAGACAAGTGATAGCTGGCTGCAAGACATTAGCAGCAGATCTTTTAAGTCTTGTAAGTTGTGAGGTGGGGCCTCCGTGGATCAGACTTGTACTTCCATCACCATCCGATACATGCTCAATCAGAATCAGATCTGGAACATTTGAAGGCCAACTCAACACCCTCAACTATTTGTCATGTTCCTTGAACAAAATCTGAACAATTTTTACAGTGTGGCAAATTAGCATATTATCCCACTAAAACAGGCCACTGCTATCAGGGAATACCATTGCCATGAAACGTGTATGTGGTCTGCAACAATTTTTAAGTAGGTTGCAGAGCTGTGGAGTCGGAGTCGAGGAGTCGGAGACAATTTTGGGTACCTGGAGTCGGAGTCTGCAAAAATTTACCGACTCCGACTACTAATAAATTTAAATTGTAATGGGAAAAAAAAAATACAGCAACTTCAAATGTCCCATTTCACAAACAATAGTCATAATTAAGTACTTCTCTGATGTTAGAATAAAGCCCAGTGTATAGCTGTGTTACTAGTAGTGTGAAGTTCAGCTGAGCTATTATACAACCTCACATTCACATATTGTAATCTGGATTATGGTGCATTACAAAAAGTGCTTTCATTTTATTTCAGATATAATGTGTTTAACAAGTTAATGAGTGTAAACAAGTGTAGTGATGTAGGTAGAGGTGTGTGCTATGGCCTGATGTGTGTGTGTTCAGGGGTTCTTGTCTTTTGTTTAAACTGGCCAATACGGTAGAGAGTCAGCTTCGTAGCCAGTAGTTCTGTGGTTAAATGACGTGTATGTTGCCTTCTTTCAATCAACATGGAAAATACATTAGCATATTAAATACAGAGGAGTCAGAGTCGGGGAGTCGGAGCTGGAGTCAGAAGTACCGGAAACTAAGGAGTCAGAGTCGGAGTTGAAGGATTTATCTACCGAATCCATAGCCCTGGTAGGATGTGCGCATCAAAGTACAATCCACATGAATGCCAGCACCCAAGGTTTCTCAGTTTTTCTGTCTCTACCAGTTTGTCTTCTTCCCGTAGTGCATCCTGCTGTAATCTCATCCCCAGGTAAATGATTCACATGTACCCAACTGTCCACATGATCTAAAAGAAAATGTGATTCATCGGACCAGGCCATCTTCTTCCTTGCGCCATGGTCCAGTTTTGAGGCCTACATACCCACTGCAGGTGCTTTTGGCATTGGACAGGAATTCAGCATGACCAGTATGACAAGTCTGCTGCTATGAGGCTCCATACACAGTTGTGTTCTGACACCATTCTCTCACAGTCAACATTAAGTTTTTTTTAGCAATTTCTGGCACTGTAGCTCTCCTGTTAGATCAGATCAGATGGGCTAGGGTTTGCTCCCCACATGCATGTTCACCAGCTGTTCTTCCCTGGACCACTTCTGGTAGGTACTAACCACTGCATACCAGGAACACCCAACAAGAACTGTCATTATGGAGATATTCTGACCCAGTCCTCTCACCATCAAGCCATCACAATTTAGCCCTTGTTAAAGTCGCTCAGATCTTTATGCTTGCCCAATTTTTCTGCTTCCAACACATCACTTTCAAGAACAGACTGTTCACTTGCTGCCTAAATATATTCCATCCCTTTAAAAGATGCCATTGTAACAATATAATTAATGCTAATCAGGGTATAAACACACACACAAATCTAGAACAAAAAATAACATAAAACACACACTGAAAGATCATTCATACCTAGAATCACAAAAAGCATATCAATTATATAATACTACAACACAAATTGTAATGTTTTATTTAATCATAATTCCATCACAGAACCATGGGTATAATTTCAACAGACTAAATGAATGTCCTTTGTTTCAGATTTACATTTAACATCTCATTAACCAGCAAAGCAGGCTGTTGTGAAAGTAATAAGCTTGATTAACTTGAGAATTGACTTTCAAGGTCTCTTCATATCAGTATAATACATTACAAAAATGTAATGAGACTGGTTAATATTAAGTACCATTACAGCTTATTTGATTTTTCTATCAACACAAGTACAGCATGAATGTAAATCATACTTGACATTAAATTTCTCAGTTTAAACAAGAAATTCAAACTAAGCACACTTTAAAATTGTTATCCACAATGCATGCACATTAAATTAAGTTGATAAGCACACTAAAAAAAATAAATGAGAGGTTAGAGGCTCCAAAAGCTTAAATTCACAATCTGAACGTAAACAGCAGGCAGTCAGGCTTGTCCACAGACTAATGCAGAAGTCATCAAAGTGGTCACCCCATAGATATGCCATACACCACCAGAACTGCTTAAAAGACATGGCTAAACCACTCTACTTCTGGGACAAGTTGATATTTTTATAGGTACTAATTAAAAGAAAAATCAGAGGACAAGTGTCTAAGGGAAACACACAGGCCAACAGCATAAATGAGCAGACTTCTAGTTGTAATGAAAAATTTTCTGAATTAAAATTGTGGTAATCAATTTGTTTGTACTGTAGACAGGTTGTAAGCTTGAAAATCCGAATGTCACATTTTCCTGCAAATTTTGTATTAATGCATGGGTTGTGACAACATATCCAATACCTCACAAAACCTTTAAATGGTCAGGTAGAAAGTAGAGAGCTAACTTCAAAACATAATACAGGCTGCAGATATTTACAATTCAAAGGTGATATCACTGATCAACTTGTCACATCAGTAGCCAGTAATTACTGTAGTTGTACAAAACACAAATATGCTATTTGGCGTAATCCATATATTTTGCTCATTTTTACTAATGTATTAGGTATCATATTTTTACTAATTTTAGTACACTAGTATTCTAAGATTTTTGTTTGTGAAAAAGGGATATATTAAATGTCTATTCTTACGGACTAATCTGTGCATGAATCAAATTTACATAGGGAATCAACACAGCTATATCAAGCAAATTCATAATCATCAATACATTTAATATATTTAAATTTGGGATAAAGGAGGAAAATCAGAATTGAGATTAATTAATACGGAAAATAAATCCTTTAAAAATAATTGAGAATCACATTCAGGTCTAAAACAAAGTACACATTTACTGGGTCAAGTCTAGAAAATAAAATCATAAAAAGCAAGCTAAATATGATATACAATCACAAAGAAAACTAAATTTGTACATTACAATGTAATGACTAGTGATGAGAGAACCACCGGCGTGTTTACTGAAATTACAGAAATGTTTGGGATCTCTGCCAGCCTCCATGAAATGCATTGAAGTCAATAAACTAGTTTTGAGTTTATTATTGGGGTTCAATGGTCTTTCAAGCGTCTCTGAGGACTAGGGAATTACCTGCCAACTATGCTGGACTGATTATTGTGGCCAAAAATGTGATCTGTGTTGTGAATCAGCAGTGCTAACCACTGCAACATTGTGCTTTAAATAAGAAAGGACAGTCTTGAGGCACACACTGAATGTATCATGAAGTGGCAACGTTGGACTGGCTCATTCCATTGTTAGAAGCCATGGCTCTGGGTGAATCCAAAATTTCTTTTCTTTCCCTTGTATCTATATATGGTCTTTTTTTTCTGAAGTGGAAAAGGGGAGGGGAGGATTTGTTTAAGGTTTGACTTGTAATTGCAGCACATGGCTAATTATGGATGAAAATTAGCCATGCAGGGCTATACTGCCAGCCCACAGGGTTCAGTGTGATCTGTCTGATGGCAGTACTCATAATATTCTCATTATGGTAAGCTAATGCACCCCCTAAATGAAAATACTGCAAATTTTTTTTTTTTTTTTTTTTAAATCATATTACTAATTGGCATCACACATGCATGACACTAGATTGGCGGTGATCTTATATTAGGCATGTGTGAAAGTTTGGCTCGTGGCTTCACAAACCATCAAGGGGTGCTGGCTGAAAAATGTTCGTTTACACCAGCCACATGGTGAATTTCCATGAAAATGTTTGGCCAACAAGGTCACTGCAGTAAATATTTTTGGAAATTTCTCCAAGCAAGACTTGCTAGTATACTAGATACACAAGTCATGTATTAGTGAATGCAAATTAGTGCATCTTTTGCCCAGGTTGATTGAAATTTAGGGATATCATTTTTCTTGCTCACTTGTTTTAATACTGCGGACAGCCTTGATAAATCTATAGGACAACTCTGAATTTGTAAAATGATGACTTAAAAAAAAATTAATGACAATAATTTTAAACAAAACACTAAAATTATGCAATTGTATTCAGACATGCAATTAGGAAAGAAAACAAAGGAAATAAAATAATTAGGATGACGATGATGGCCTTTGTTTTGATTGTTAATAACAGGAGGTGGCAGATTATTAGTTTGCACATTGCATTTGTTTGCTGGCGTATTAAAATTTACCAATAACAACATAAATCTTGTCACACTTCCATATGTGACTGATGGAAAAAATGAACAATTACCTATTCTTTGAGGGAGGGAGTTCTATTCAGTAAAGACGATATTGTGATACATAAAAATTTTGATAGATTGATGGCAAGAGACAAATAACTGGAAATATATTCACAGTGCCCATATTTAATGCAAAATAAATAGTAATGCATTAAAACAACTGTTAAACATTCAGAGACCAAGATCGAGTTTGTACTCAGCACCCAGTGCATTAAATATGGAATCACACACTGTTCTTCACAAACTGGATGCACAAGCGACTTACTTGGCTGAGATAAACAAAATATTTTGTATCCCAGGCAATGGAACCGTTATTATTTGAAAGCAAAATGTCACAGTTACAGATCTGCTCGTCTACTGTAGCACTGTTACAGTATGGCATTTTTTTGTAATCTCTGGAAATTTAACATGTTTTTCCAAAGGGGGATATTATTTATACCACCTGGTTATGAAAGGAAATGAAAACATTAACTATTTTCAAAATTGACTTTAAAATTCTACTAATACTTTATAAAGACTTAAATATTCTTGATTCTTACTATATTTTCGAATGCTTGTCCTCCTACACTCCAAGTCGTACTCTAAATCTTCTAATGGTGGTCTGCTTATAAATCCAAGAGCCAAGCTTAAAAGAAGTGGTGAGGCGGCCTTTTGCTCTTGTGCACCTAAAATCTGGAATACTTCACCAGAAGAAATTTGCTAGGCTAATACAGTGGAATGTTTTAAAAAACTGCTAAAAACCTATTATTTTAATATGGCTTTTTCGTAGCCACATTTTAGTTGTATTCCTAATAGACTATATGGATAAAGAAATATCACATTCTTCTGGGATTCACAACTAATCCTCTCTGCTCTTTATTCTGGTTCTTGTGTGGTGGAGATCTGTGTCACCACCACCACCACCAGATCTAGGCACCATGCAGCCTCCTGAGATGACAGAATGAAGGTGGGTGTCTCATCTGTCCACAAGACCAACCAACTTCATCAAATTTCCATCATGTGAAACATGAAAACTAAGAAGTTTCATTTAGGAACATTGATGTTAGAGCAGTGTTTCCCAACCTCAGTCCTGTGCCCCCCCTGTGACTGCAGGTTTTTGTTCTAATCAGATTCCTACTCAGTGACAACACCTGATAGCACTGATCTCATTTAATTAGCTGGTATTATTTTCCTTTTATTCGACATTCAGAAGAGTACAGCAGCATGATTTTTACATTTATAAGACATTTATAAATATTTCTTCTTTTGCTATAGATTTAAATGCTTAACTCTCTTTTGTTGATTTCATTATATTTTGCCCTTTCTCTGTGCAGTTTTTCCCCTTCACTGTATCTTATTAATGACAATTAATAATGAGCAGAGCAGACACGCTGGCAAACACTGAATTATCAGTGACTGCAAGTACTTTAGCATCAGACCCACTAATTAGTAAATAATGGATTGATTAAACAATTAGAACACCTAGAAAAGTAGAAAGAAAATCAAAATGAAAATATTGTTAAAAAAGAAAAAAAAATACATTATTGCCATATAACTGCTTGGTACATTTTAATATTAATAATTAAAGAGAGAATGTCAAGTGGGGCCTGGGTAGTCTTTTTTCCTTGGAACACTTGCAGATTTTGTTTTTTTCTCCAGCCTAACTGAAGTTGTTTATTTTTTCTGCTCTCCTGGCCATCTGACCTTACCTTTTTTGTTATTACTTAATTCTTTAATATTACTGCCTAATCTTAATGGTTTTTCTTTTCCTGTAACTTTCTCTTTGCCATCGTGTAAATCACTTTGAGCTACATTGTTGTATGAAAATGTGCTACAGAAATAAATGATGTTGTTTATTCAAGGCAGGTAGTTTCATTGGAGCTATATTTACTTTACCTACCATGAACATTTTAAATAAATGTAATAAGAAAACACAGAAATAAATATCTTAGGGGGTCCTAGCATGGAGCTTTCTGTTTACTATAGGCAAACAAGGAGAACACAATAGTGCTTAAAATTGTTCTAAAAAGAAAGAAGATTGTTGGATAACTAGACCTGGAAAAGGATCCATCCATCCATTATCCAACCCGCTACATCCTAACTACAGGGTCACAGGTGTCTGCTGGAGCCAATCCCGGCCAACACAGGGTGCAAGGCAGGAAACAAACCGCACGCACGCATGCACGCACACACACTAGGGACAATTTAGAGTCGCCAATGCACCTAACTTGCATGTCTTTGGACTGTGGGAGGAAACCGGAGCACCCAGAGGAAACCCAAGCAGACATGGGGAGAACATGCAAACTCCACGCAGGGAGGACTCTGGAAAAGGGGAAAGTAAAAACAATATGCCCTTGCTGTCTCCTACGAGAGATGCACCAGGAATGGCACACCAGGTTAGGACCCAGCACATTCTGGAGGGATTGTATTTCTGAGCTGGAATTCCCCAGAAGTGCCTAGAGACTGTTGCTAAGGACAGAATGGTCTGTTCTATCCAATGCAGCATGTTGCCACAGCGACTCTCATTTGGAAAAACCAGATGGAGAGAGACTGGATTAATTCCCTAGCAGAAAGTCACAAATTTCTGGGTTTATTTTGTAATTCAGTAAGATTTATCAAATGCTTTAAGTATTAAGGACACTTAAACTAAAAAAAACACAATTTTATTTCTTATACCTTAACAAAATCAGCAACCATCAACATTACTATAAATATGCCTGGAGAGTCAGAGCCTTTCCACAAAGGCAGCAGGAACAAAGTACGAATGAATCCTAAATTTGTTGCTATGTCTATTGCAGTGAAAAGAATGTTCAGTTTATGAATTTATGCAAACTGCACAATAAATTTTCTCTGAAACGGACACTCCATTCCATCCTTCACTTTTACTTTTTTATACTCTCTCTCATGACCACACTGTTACATCATAGACGTGAAAACTGCCCCAACCTGTAATGCACTGCTTCATTCAATAGTAAACAATTTCAAGCACTGCAGTATTTTGTTTTCCAAACGAACGATATGGTTGCACTGGCCCAGAGGATATCTGGAAACCAATGGACACAAAATGAGAACCAGCCCTGGATGACAGGCCAGTTCACTATAGGCCACAAATCAATTATTTGAAAAAGGTTATGCAAACTATGAGGCAGTACGATGCCGCAGTGGTTAGTGCTGCTGTGGAAGATGGGCCTTTTTAACTGTCTCTGTGGAGTCTGCACATTCTTCCCTATATCTAATCTTTTTTTAAGGTTACTTTTAGTTTCCTCACATATTAAAAAGATGTTCAGGTTAGGCTGACTTCCACCTCTAAATAAGCCTTATACATGAGTGTGTCCTGCTATGGAATGATAACCTGACCAACCTTGGCTCCCAAGTTATATTCAAAGCTAGCAAGACAGGCTCCACATGCCATTACCCCAAATTGGCTTAAGTGGGTTCAATGCATGGATGGATGTAGACAATGTAATGTGTATTAAGCTGTCAAAAGAATCATTCACACTCTGAAATTTTAACCATTAAAACATTTGTACTTTCTATACCATTAGCACTATTATAATGTAAATAAATTTTAGTACCAGTATTTGTAAAAGATTAACAGACACTTTACCCTAGGAGTAAGTTGGTTTTAAATACTTGTAACACAAAAAGCCCTTAATTATTATCATCATCATTCATGTAATTTATGGAATTCTGATGATTTTTCGGAGGGTGCAACGATGTAATTCTGTGTGAACAATATGTTGCTGTACATAATAAAGTAAGGTGAAAATTATATTACTTTTAATGATGAGGGGAAAAAACACCTTTATCAAGACCATTTAGCACAAGAAGTGCACCTGGCAATGCATACTCTGGTCACACAGATGTAACGCTTTTTCTTTCCTTTCCTCAACTCAGCAGGTCACGAGTCCCTTGGTTTATGTTGCTTGAAGTTTAAACAATAGAGAGGGCACAGAGCAGATGTGCATACAACATTAAAAAAAGTCAGAAGGTCCAGTTAAAACTCTGTCAGCCAATGTAATTGTGGACAGCTATAACAGGGTAATTTCTTATAAAGAAAATGGTAAACAAATATAAAACTGGAAAAGTGACTGAACATCTGTTTCCTGCACAATAAAGGCCTAACCTACGCCATAAGGGTTAGTTTTTCAGTTATGGCAAATTCAGTGCTGGGCTTGGCTGAAAATAATATTTTTTTATGCTTTTTATTTGTAGCTGAGGAAATAACTTTTTCACATAAAACTACAAGAACAATACAGTTTTAGCAAAGTTCAAAAATACATTAGAAGAGTCAAGCTTAACACACGAGACAAAATGAGAAAGGAGAAAAAAAAGATTGTGTGAAGTCTGTGAACTGCAATATCAACTTACCAACTTATCCATCCATCTATCCATTTTACAAACTCAACTTTTCATTACAAAGTCATGGTAAGTCAATGTCTATCCTGCAGTGCAGATACACACAATCCTATTGGGCTGTCTTAGTGAAACCAACAAACCTAAGAAGCAAGCTACCAGAATGAATGGGCAAAGCAAAGCACCTAAAGATGGGGAAGCATTTGGGCACAGGATGAACATGCAGCATACACACAATAGCAAGAAAAACTAAGTATACTCCACTCTGTGCTTCAGCCAACACTATTTATTGTCAGTTTACCAGTAATCCAATCTGTTCACCATTTACTAAAGACATTTACTAAAGACATGTAACCAATATAGGAAACATTTTAAAGAAGAGAAACCCTCATGCTTTGCCCCTACCGATAACCACCTATTTTAGTATTCTCCAACCAAAGCAGAGCTCAATTTTTGGAAGACACTCTGAACTGTGGCACTTAAAGATCTCCATATTGATAATGTATTTGCATATTTTGAATAACTAAATTCCCAAATTTAATCTTCCGACTACACACTTTTTTCCAATAAAAAAACCTAAAAAACTTTCTTAAAGGCAATCTATGCAACTTTCTACACTTTCACCTGGATAAACATTCAGATAGCATCTCAGACTATATGAAAGATTTCAAGTAATTTACCATTTACTGATTTCAGAGAATGACAGAAATGGATCTTTTAGTTAAAATTTCAGAAAAGGAATGGAATTCAGCTACTCATAAAATATATTCAAGTTAAATATGTACTAAGCACACCACCAATTCAACTAAATATTTTTCATTAATCACATAAATCTTGTTTAATATTGTCTAAAATGTACCAACAGCAAGATCCAACCTGTGAGCGATCTACTCAAGCACCTGTATACCATTAGACCAAAATTACTGCTTATACCTTAACAGCAGTATATGAAAATCTTACCAGATTAGAAAATAGTGCTATGAGAAGAAAAGGAAAAAAAACAAACACTTTAGTCTGTACAACACTATTTGCACAAAGGTTTATTTTACTCAACTGGAAAAATCCCAGTTCACTTTCTATAGGAGTTTTTTTTTAACCATTTTCCAAGCATACTGTATTATTGCACTTGCCATGTCATTCTCATTTGTTTGACTGAATTGTATTCTGTTATGATTTTTATTTTTGCAGTGAGGCAATTGCAATAATCATTGAATCAAAGTGCAGTCCCCTCAGTCTTTATTTAAAAATATTTGTAAAAAAAAGAGACCTATGAGCTTTCTATTATTCTTCTATGAGCCACTATTTACCCAAAAACATTTTACAACAGGGTACCATTTTAGAAGAACCATTGAAGAGCCAACCCAGGATGAGCACTACATGGCCCAAAAGGATAGAAGAGCTTGTTCTAATGTTCTAAAGGAATTTCTTATCAAAAGGACAAAGATGTCACCTTCAGCTCTCAAGATAAAAGCCTTGAAATTCTGTCCAGAGTCCACCAGTATTAATTTTTCAATATTCTCTACTAACAGACAAGACAATAAAAAATAAAAATGTGTAAGAATATTATACAACAACAAGGATACATTTTTTAATATAAGCCGCTAATCTCTGCCATCTCATGTTCCTTTTCGGCACCAGATTCACATAGGGCATATTACAACAGTAACAATATTTGATCAAATGTATCAATGATGGGCAATGTTACTTCAAAATTTTTGAACCCCTGTGGTTCTTAAATGATAGGTTTTACAGTAAAATCCTTGAATAATGATAACTTGTCCTTACATACTTTAAACAAATCATATGTTCCTATAAATGTCAAGGACTGCTGAAATAAGCAAAATAATCTTACATTTTAAGTTGTAAAGCATATTTTAAAAACTAAACACCTTTACAGCCCTACCTCTTCAGGAAGGTCAAGGAAAAAACACAAATGATGAATATTTTTCAAGTTCATCATTGACATAATTGGAATAGACTTAACAGCCAAACCTAATCAGCTGAAAAAATGCGATCATATAGCCAACACTTCACATTTCACTCGTACCTTCCAAAGACCCCAGGCAATCCATCAGAAATCTCTAAGATTAGCGAAAGGACAAACAGATGCTGCCCAGTTTTATCGTACCACAATGAAAATAGCAATACCTCAAATACTGTATGAGGGTTTTAAAAAAAAAAAAAAAAAAAAAAGTATAGTTAACCTCATCAGGGATAGACTCAGAATTCCACATGTTTTTCACAATTGTAAAAGACATTCACCTGTCTTGGAAACTCACATTATAAATAACACTAGGCTGACCCGCCTTTTAAGGCGACCGACTTTTAAGTTGACCACTTCTTAAGGCAATTCAATATGTAGACCAATTTGATATTTTATACAAACTCATTAATTTGGTTATATTGCATTTGAGTGGTATTACTTTAATACTTGTAGTTTCTATTATTTTTGTGATGAAATTTAAACTTTTTTTCTATATTGAGGTCGCCCTTTTGAATTTACTACGCGGTGAGGCATTTGTACTCCAACATTAATTATTTCCAGAGACATAATTTTGCCTATTTTTCCAGCGAATCGCGCACAAAAGCAAGTGAACGATGGGAGCACCTGAACTCTGCTCACATCATGTCGCTTCGTACCGCAAGCTGCAAGTAGTAAGTCTGTGATAAGCGGAATACCGCTACACTTTCCACTCACGGGAAGGAAGGACAATCTCGACCGCTTTTATATAGTAAGAAAGAAGAAGAAGATAGATATCGCACAGTCTGGAGTAGAAAATCATCTTTTACCTGGAAAAACGAAACTACAAATCCCATCGTGCATTGCAAAATGGACGGGGCGTGTGTGAAACTCCTGCGTAGCACTCACGGGACGGAAGGACAATCCCGACCGCTTTTATATAGAAGGATTGTATTTATATCATTGTATTTGGTGTTATTTTAGCAACAATGGGGGTTGTATGATAGGCTATGGATTGTTTAAAAGTGTATCTTTTTAAATTAAAAGGTAATAATGTGTTGTGTTATAAAAATGAATGTAATGCAGATATTTTCAAGAGTGGATTAGCCTTACAAAATTAGGGAAGCCTGGAATGGCAACTATTCAATTTCATAATCTCTCCTACTCTAGCAGGTTCAAGCTACTTCACATCTGGTCAAAACAGTGGCATGTCACCCTTTTTCCTATATTTAGCTTACCATCAACAAAATTGCCAATGAGCTAACCTTACAGATCAACTTCTCACCTTGGTGTCACTTTATGCTGCAGACTAGTGCCTTACTTGGACAATGTGTAGCTGTGCAGTATGCTAGCGGTACAGGCTGATCAGGAACATGCTCTCTTTTTCTCTTAAGTACAAGTACTCATCCTTAAAAAAAGCTGGTGCTTTCTAAAGATCTTTAATTGGGCAGCTAGTAAGACTTTCTTGCTTTCTTTCACTTTTTTTGTTAAACTTATAAACATAGCCAAATGGCAACACAAGTTTCTACAACATATTCATGCATACCAGTTGTGAGGAAAAATAACTGAATAACTGACTGCAAAAATAACGTAAAAATATTTTTAAAACGTGGGCCATCGCAATGATCTGCCAATGAAGAGGCATTTGCCTGGCTTTCACTCAAGGCTGGATGGGGACAATAACCAGAATGCATCAGACATGTGAAGTTCAGCATTCAGACTGAATTGCCCCTGCATCCGTTTTTATGCTGGTACTTAACCAGTATCTATGCAACTACACTGACTGTGGTCTCCTTTTCTGTCTCCAACAAGAGGGCTCTGTCCACCACGGGAAACCTTTCTGAAGATCTCTGAACAATTTCTTGAGCTTTACTTTAGTTTCTTAGAAAGTGTGCAATTAAATACCTCTGGCACTACCAGTGTTTAGGACTGTGTTCACTTTTGTGTCAGTAATACTTGGAATTCCTTTGATGTTTTATCTGTTAAAGGCACTATTAAGGAATTATTAATATAGAGAGTTCAGAGGAACAGAGGTCACACAAAAATCAAAGCACAAATCAGTCTAAGATAACAGCATTCAAATGCAAGAAAGGTTTAAATGTATTGAACAGATTATTTCACTACCCTGAAAAAACGGGAAAAATAGTTGCTCAGTTAAACTCTAACCATTAAAATGTCACTACAAAGTCACAATGCTGTAACAGTGAAAGAAGCAAAGTGCAGAAGTGCTGAAAGTGAGAATGTGCTGGTTGACTGATAATGGCCACAGGCAGTAAAATCACAAATCATAATTTCTGTAGAGAAAGTTTTGTGGTTTTCTCCAATATTTTGCCACAAAAAGGGACATGGCAGACAGTGGGAACATAGCCGGCATTTTTCAAGTAATATTAACCTCTTAGCAGTTACTGCAAATTTTATATGTCATTCAATTAGAATTTAGAATCCAAAATGGTAACTTTTCATCAATTTATAAATAATTTGAAATTTTAGCTGTAAACAATATAACCTCCAGCAAGTGCCAATTCCTGTTAAGTTTACAGTATGTCACTTTGCAGTCAGGCTGGCAGTACAATTAGAAGCACAGTCAGAAATCCACCAGTTTACCTTCAAAGATATGCACTTTTTTTCAGACTTTTCTTATTACTCTCGTTCAAGGAATTTCACTTCATTTCTCAGGACGGGTTTTTGATGATTATGCTGGGTGTTACATGCCTCTCAGATAGTGGACACATGTTAACTCCTTTAACCCTGATGAAGTACAACATAGCCATGATATTAAGTACATGAGTCAGGAACATATTGTCACTTATCTGAAATTTAAATTCTAATATGTGTATATTGTAGAAGAGGCCAAATTAGACTTCAAGCAGTACTCATGTACACTTAAAATTCAAAAACTCCTGGAGAATATGGATGGTATGTGTCTGACTAATAGAATATCTCACAGTTTTAGGTGGTCATATTTGCTAGAAATGTTGCAATCATAATATCCAAAAGACCATTTTTTGGGTTAGATGTTAATTTATTTATTTAGGTTAGGTCAATTACATGTTAGATATATCTATCATTGTTCATTATCAGGGTGTTTGAGTCTTACAACTTTCATCGAAATGTGATCATTATCTTAGTTAAATATAATGTTTTGTATTTATTTCATTCAAAATAAAGAGCAAATTTATGATACATTCTTGTGTTATGCTTTTTGCTGCCAGGATTTAATCCAGATACACAGCAACCCTGTCCAGGAAACAACAGATGCAGAAAATTAATGGATAAATCTTATGATCACATTTTATTGTTTCAGATGCTTGTAATGTGCAATTTTTATTGTGATAGATAGTGCCTTTTATGTAAGCTATCTGTTGCAGGTGCAGTGTAACACATTCTCTTCATTCAAGAGCTTGTGACACCAAACTTTTAAAATGAATGATCTTATTGTGTAATCCGGAGGCTTCTAAAATGCACACTGTCAAGAGTACCTCTCTCACTACTGAAAAGCATTACAATTAAATCACTCTCTGTCAATTTACAACCTCTCTGTGCCTAACTGCACTAAGCAAAAGGAACCCCTGGAGCAGGTTTAGAAGATGCATTCTAACTCAGATCCTTGGAGAAAGCAGACAAATATACAAAGATTTTCAGCCAAGTCCTCTTAACTCTCACTCCTCTGTCTACCCCACTTAAATCTCATTTAAAAGGGTTCTGCCAGGCTGAAAAGGTCATTCATGTTATGACCATGAATGAGATGGGTTTGTTCTCCACCGTGACTTAAGCAATACTAGCAGCGTATTTGTGCACCTACATTCTTTCAGAATTACACGTGTCTCACTCTTCCTGGGACTCTAATACATTTGTAAAATGATTTCCTTTACATCCTCTGTGATATGAAGCTTTGCCTCCTCATCAACTCAGACTGCATGACTAGCTGATACTTCTAAATTAAATTTATTTTTATATAACATACTTCAAATCTACAAGCACAACACTATATTCATTATCATGCATTGGTCTCCAAGGATCACCGGTCAGACTCTGCTGATCCTTGCGGAACGAGATGGGGTGCAGTTGCTAATTGTATCGTTTCTTTTTCCCTTTACCGTACTGAGAAAATGGCATATGAGGGCAACTGAGCCACACCCACAATGCCCCAGGAAACCCCACCCTTTTAGGTCAAGCCCTATAAACATGCACATCCTGGAAGGAATGGTCTCAGTTGGGGAGCAGGCTATCTTTAGGAAAGATGTCCATGTCATCAATATGCTAAATAGAGAAATATTCTCAAGAAGCCACTTAGGCTAATCAGACAATTGTTAACACCTGTTTTCTGATGTTGTGCACCCTGAGTGCTTATTTAAGTTCTATTTTTTGGACTCTTGCATTAAAAAGAGGTGTCCCCTGAACCCTCTTCAATAATCTAAAGCATTAATACAGTTTAATATCTTTACAAGCTAAGAAATGAAATTCTGAGGATGGCGAAGAATTTTTTCATGAAAAAAATGTCAAAATAATGTATAATGGTGTAAGGTTAGTTTTCATAATCAGTTAGTCCCAATGACTCAACTTGAGACAACTCAATTATTACAAATACATAATCGAAAGACTAAAGAGCCAATGGAATGCATGTTAGCTACTAGTGAGTCACCATAAAGATAATAAGTTTGAATGTACATAAATGGATGTTTACTAGATCTGGACAAGATGAAAGTTACAATATCCAGAAGTATTTGAAATTTGTTAATATCTAAGAAATTACGGTGCTCTAAATACCACAGGTCAAACCACAGTGTGCAAAATTAATTGGAGATACAAAGCTAAACATTTCCAGCTTTAGCAGAATAGGTAATTATTTAATTGTATTTACCTGCCAAACTTTAAAGAAACCGTGGCAAATAGAAACAGAGTTTTTAAAACACACAATACTGAACTCCTTTTCTAAACAGAGTACTTGGCTCGCGCAAAGCAGGAAGGCAATATGTTTACAGGGATGTGTAAGCGGTGTCTGATGAGACAAATATGCAGGGTGCTTTTCCAAACACAACAACTACTTACAGGAAATGTCACTTCTTGAAAAGATATTATTCTGCTTATTTGCACCATCTATGGGAATAAGATAGCAATGTATTTTATTAATACCTGCATAACATTACTTCTGCATTCTAGACAGATGGCATATTGCTAACATTAGCACTACTACAGATGTTCTGACTAAATATTTGTAAATTGTCACGCTTGGGTCACAGATTTGCACAGAAACACAGGAGGTTGGAGACAGGAACTTTATTCAAACACTGCAAACAAACATTTGTCTCTTTTTCAAAAGTTTAAATGTACTCTCCATGACAAGACAGAGAAGACAGAGAGAGAGAGAGAGAAAGAAGTAAAACAATCAATTCCAATACTGACAGGTGCTGTACATGCTTTTAAGTATGCGGAGTACCACGCAAGAGGTTTATCACGCGACAGAGCGCAAATAAGGTAAGGAGCAATGTGAAGGTAGTCTGTCAACGTTTTTCGGGGGTTTTCCCAGGAACATCTGTATTCTCTGAGGGTGCGATCAGCCCCCCAGCTCACAAAATGTTTAAGAAAAACATTCAGATTCATCCTGGTATTCACAATATTACAATACAAAAAGACCTTCATATGTAAAAAGCAAAAATTAAGTGGATTAATTAGAAATTTGTGAGGAAGAAAAAAACTTTGCTGAAATTGCTCATTACTTGCAGTGTTCATTTACATCTTGTCTAAACTTTCCTAAGTATGTTTGTGTATGAAGTATAAATGTAGCCTGATCTGCAATGAACAAGACTGTTCCCATCCATTTTTGAACACAATCAACGTTTGTCTGGCCTACGCCTGCCTGCAGCCCAAGTTGCATCCGGCTCCCACCTGTACGCTAAATGCATTTTATTATTTGCTGGCTGTTGATCATTGTTGCCCTGCTGTGCATATTCAGAGGAGAAATAAATTTAAAGAATTTGCTTAAAGGATTTTTTCAGCTTTTTGTGCTAAAGAGTGCTTGAAACAAGTGACCCATATTTTTGTGCGAGTCAGTAGGTCAGCAACCATGGGAGCACTTTATATCATGGCTGAAATGAAGGTACTTGAGATAATTATATTCAATATAAGGATACTGCAGTTAAGTCTTGTGAACACCTCCAGGGAAGCAACTGTGAGAGTAGAGCGTCAATTCCAAAAACCGAAACGTACAAAGCTGAAATGTTGGGACCCAACTTCTGTGCCTTCTCAATCGCATGCTGCGAAATGGTTAAACGGTGTGGAAATACTCTAATTTGCCTGTTGTGGTTGAACTCTCAACCAAATGCTTTAATTGAGTAAAACTTATGCAAGGCATTGTGGCGGACCGCAGAGGCCCTTACCCGGCAGTGACACCTTGATAATGGAAAGACTGGAGGGGAGAGATTGTTCTGGACACTATCTCCACGGAACGCTAAAGGGCAGTCCCCCTGGCTTGTAACGGGGCTGTGGGTTTGAAGCATGAAAGCTCAACTCTGCTGGGGCCTGTGGCCACCGGGACCTTTTCCAAGCCCTATTTAGCAGCACTCTGCCAGACCTGGAAGTGCTGCCAGAAGAAGCTCATTGTATACCTGGAGACCTTCCAGGTGTCCTATAAAAGAAGCTAGCCACCACTACTTGGAGAGCCAGAGTTGGGAGGAGGTGGATGAAGCTTACTGGGTGAGGAGTGGAGACAGAGAAAAGAGAAGAGAAGGACTAGGCTTTGCAGCTGTTTATTTTTGTTGCGCTGCTGTGGGGAGCAAGAAAAGCGCTTCCCATGTGAATAAATGTGTGCCGAGTGGCAAACTTGTGACTCTGTCTGTTTCAGGGTTAGAATTAAATATACTAAAAAAAATGTAAAATTTTTTGACAGGTTGTTTCTTTAGGGTACTTGCAACTTTTTATTTGTGAACAGCAGAGGCTAATTTTTCTTATCAACCCTGTATGTCCAGATTTTCTTAGGTTATTTCAGTGGGCTTAAGAAATATGGGAAAAAAACTCACCTTTCTAGATTTCTTTTTCAATATTGTTAATACATACTTGGGCTGTTTCAGTAATAAGCACTTCACAGTAATTCAATTAACGCTTCCACAATCAGAGCAACATTTGTCTAGGTCTGCATTTTAATTGGAACCGCCATGCCTAAAGTGGCAAAAACAGCTTAAAATGATGATTTTGGTCACCTCTATCACATGTATACAACAACTGAAAAAAGAAAAATGAAGTTTTTGAAAACTTTGGGTGTCCCCCAAATTTTGAAAAGCTGCTTTACAAAAATTTCTTTTCACATCCTTTTTCATTATATGAACCACAAGGAAACCGAATTTTCACACTATGAAGTTACATTCAGGAACAATTTTTAAACACATCTCACTAGCGCTAATAGCCAAGTACACCTTGTAACAGTGGAGAATGGAATGTGGCTACATACTTTGGACAGGGCTGGATGTTGGTGACATCTAATTGCAGTCTCAGTCATTCTCACAGCTGTTCTTGTGTTCAAAGACCCTCCTTGTAACTGCCTGCCGCGTGGCGCAGAGCAGGATACATTACCAGGAGCGAGTTTACTTGTGCAGTCATGGACTATGGTTTACTCAAATGGTGTTGCTCAAACCTGTCTTTATAATATCCTGAGACTAGTGGCTCTAACAAAACATCATGATATAGTTTTGGAAAAGCCCAAGACAGACCAAAAAGGCCATTCCTTTGAATGTGAAACTTGTAGTGATAAAGCATAGGTAAACAGCATTATTAAACTGTATTTAATAAAGATAAATGTCTTAATAGGGTTTTTTAAATGACTAATGTTATTATTAAACTAATTCTGTCAACTTGTTTGTGCTTTGGTGCCATTTGAAAAAAATGGGTGAAATTCTGGTGTCAGGGGATGCTTAACAGTGTTTCCCATTTATGGTAAAAAGTGCACAAAAGTACAAAATTCGCCATACAATGAGGTGTTCCAGAATAGATTGCCTCTGTAAAAGGACAGAGGCCTGTGCTTTTGTTGTGAATTTTTATTCCATGATCACAAGATCCCCTATGAAGTAATAAAATTACGTACCACACCACAAAGAAATAAAAGGGCCCTATCGGACTACTGTCAAAATCCAATCAATACATTTTGCTTTTATAAGAAAACTTACTAAATATTCTTTTAAAAAGGCATACTAAAGATCTAATAACATATGCCACATACAAAAGTGTACATGCACTGCATGTAGCCCACAAAATTTACTATTACATATGTATGTATTGAAACAACAGGGCTTAAATATGAAACATTCTATTGTTTATTATTGGCTAACAACCCCCTACATACAAAGAGCTCCTATCAAAAGGAATCAGTCAGGGCTGAGATTAGACGATTCACCAGTGCACTGTGTATTCTTAGAATGGTTTCAGACAGTGTGGTGTTATGGTTAATGCTTGAGCGTTCAGACCCTAAAGTTGTGGATTCAAATACCACTATTGACACTGTGTGACCATGAGCAATTACTTAACCTACTTGTGCTCCAAATGGAAAAAACGAAAATAGTGTAACCAGTTGTATCTTAAGTGTTTTAAGTCAATTTGAATAAATACATCAGCCAAATAAGAAATGAATATAAAAATAATATTGTGGAGACTGCTGACATTTCTACAATTAAACAAAGTGGCACTAACTAGTTTAAGTTTCTTTTATTTGGTATAACAGAGTAACACACTTTTGCCTATAGTTGGAATATTCTTTTCATTTAAACTCCAGTCTATTAAACATAACTAATAAACTACACTATATCTTAACCTACTGCAAAACATTAAATAAATAAAAAAAACATCATCATATCATGGTCATATCACGGTATGTCTGGCCCTGGCAATAAGGCAATGCTCTTTCGGTTATCCAAAACAATGGTGGAATCAAGAAAAACATCCTTGCCTGAGCCTCACAACAGAAAATGGATGGATCCAAGCCATCAACAGATTATTTTTTATAGGACATGTATGTTTTTAACCAGCTCTTTAAATCTGATGAGTGTATACAGCCTATGCATAGCCTTTAGACTGATTGTTTCTTTTTTCCTTAATTAGCAGTCAAGCATTAATTACATAAAATATGTGAGCCAATACATGACAAGTTAACCATCATACAATATTTGAAAAGAAAGAAAGATGAAGGTCTCAGTAATGTTGATATGCTCAAATTACCAAAACATTTTGATAGTGATCTTAGGAAAAACTAACATAGTTTTGAAAATGTCTGTTGTGTGGATTGAGAGCAGCAACAGGCTATGGAATTAAATAACAGGTTTATTAAGAACAAGAACTGTCTTAAATTTTAAAAAATCTGGCTGGAGTTTGAGGCCCTGACTTAGCCGGACATCTATTGGTTCACTTTGTGTCTCACTTTTGTTTTACTGCTAGTTAAGGAAAAAAAAAAGAGGTAATTTAGAGAGCAGAGTCTTAAAAAGCAAGTCTCTTAAAATTAAGGGAAAAGAAGTCAGTTAGCAGCAAAAAATGGTCACTAAATTGGAAAGTTGCAAGAAGGAAACCCTGCAGCCAGTGTAACACCCCAGGAGCTGATTTTGACATTCCTGCCCTAGAAGATGCTGCAAGTGGAACATTCCAGCAAAATGTGTGGAGGGGTAGAGAGCTGTAAACTGCATAAACAGATGAAATGAACAGAATGGAAAAAGGGATGAAACTTATGTCCTCTCAGAAGAAAAGAAAGAAAATACAGAACTGAACAAAGTTTAAAAAAAAAAAACACACCACTCTGTGGCGGGGAACAGTGGTCATTACACAGAGCCAATGGACAAAAATAGAAGACAGCACGCAAAGTATATCAGCAGACAAAATGTTAAACCTGCAGACAAGACATTCCCACTGCTGTGCTGTTGCTGGTAGTTGAGTGCTTTTGCTGAAAGGGAATAAAGTCTCTCATTATAATGACTTTTTGTTCCCTGCACTTCCTTCAGGTATATGAATTAAATTAACAGGCTAACGATGAAATCCTTTCATTTCTGTAGGGGTTCAGGGAAAGTGGTCAGAATCAGAAGAAATCTGGATTATAAATGACACATTCTCAGGCTGCATGCATCTCCTGCTAAATGGAACTGCCTTTAACATTTAGAATGGTGGCCAAAATGTCGAGCCATTTCTTTCCAAAAAAAAAAAAAAAAAAAAAAAAAAAGTGGAAAGGTACTATAACAGTTGCAAAAATGCACCCTGTGATTTTACTAAATAATCAGGAGAAGAAAAAAAAACAGTGAAAAGCTACAGTGAAAACAGGAATGGTTTCTGCTGAAAGCATTACATACAACTGCCTAAGGGTTCAAGCAAGGAATAAGGAATGTGAACAATGGAAAAACCCAGAAGAATTAAAAGAATAACAAGCACATATACAAGAATGTTTTGAAACTAATAGGAACCAAGAATGGGAGAATAAATGCATAATTCTTGCTAAGTGCAGGCACATCTATGTAAAAAGAGAAAAAAAGGAATCCTCTTACCTGTTTGAAAATGCACACTTTTCTAGAAGGCAATTAGGACCAGATATACAGTAAGGAGAAGTGAGTGACAGTCACCGAAGACACGAGGACTAACAAGTGGAGGAATGATCTGGAAAAGAGGTTAGATGGGGAGGATGGATTACTTTATAAGAAGCAATGTATAAATGTATAGAATTCATTTTAGCAATCAAAGAGAACGTCAAAACATGCTGTGTACCTTTCTTTAGTACTGTAAATCTTAAATGCTAAAGGCATAATCCATCACATTTATTTATGATGATAAAAAAGTGTGATACATGGCGACTTTAAAAACCCTTAATTCGCCTAAATACTGGGAGTTGTCAAGCAGCAGAAAGACTGGAAGGCAAGCTACAAAAAAAGTTTCTTTGTCTGCATTGGTAATGTCTAAGGTGAAATGTGCAATTCTAGTACAAATATGGAATAAATAATAAGAGGAGAATTTGCCTGAGGTAGCCTGCACATACAGTGAATGCAAGGATAAGAAAAGACCAGATTTTGTAGCTGAAAGGAATATAGTGAAGCCATTAAAGGAAAAAAATGGAAAAGCAATAAAGAACTGACAAGGATAGGAGGGGGACATCCTGTGAGAGAACAGTGAAATAAAGGAAGGATTGATGAAAAATTAAAAAGGCAAAGAGGAAACTCAAAAGGATTCTGGCAGATAATTAAAACGTGCAAACATCTTGGAAGAAACAACAGCATCCCCTGATAATAAGCATTATTCATATTTTTGGCAGCTAGAGGGGCGCTTCGGGATAATATTGTCTCAAACAAATAAAAATAAAAATGAAACTACAAACCAACATATAGGACCACAGATAAAATGTTAACCTTTCTTCTGTAAATTAAAAAATTTTAAGATAACTATGTTAAATTATTCCCATCGAGTTCTACTATGAGAAAATCTTCACAGTTCATAATATTAATAGAGTTCTACAAGTTTAAACTTTAGTTGGGCAAAACCATTACATTTGGAATTCTTAGTCACATTTGTTCCCACAGCAAAAATAAAATCAAAGGAAACAAATAATTGCTTGGAAACCAGCAGTGGCACTCTGTATAAGCAATTGTGCAAACAATTAGTTTTGCACATCCATTATGTTTGCAGTCTGCACTAGAGGGCTATTCTTTAGTCTCATCATAAAAAGTTGATAACCAAATATGTTCCGATTATGGCAACCTAGGGACATTTGGGATGCTGTTTTTGCCACATCAAGAATGCCTTGATGAGGATTATTAGTCTGTTTCAGGCTGGAGAGTCAGTCAGGCACATCACAATGCTTTCAAGAAGGCTCTCATTTGCCTGTGAAGAATGATTTGGAAACCTCAGAGGAACATCAAAGGACCAACTGTGAATCCTGCAGCAAGCCATAATGCAAGTCAACAATTTCTCCTATGTATTGAAATATAGCACTTTCCATACACTGTATTTCTGGGAAATAACCTGGAATGTAGGCGGATGACTTGTACAGATGAGGCTTCATTCACAGAGTCCAGGAAGAAATCTACAGATGCCCTTCAGCAACTGATAACCTTGCCTAGACTGGTGCTGAACTCAGGCACCCTTGACTGCTGTGAACACACTGTAAGAAAAGTAGGTGTCATGGTTTAGGGCACCATCACCTACAATATATGGCTAAATGTGCTGTTTGTTTTAAAAAAAGTGTGATTGAAAACAAAAACTACATGCTGAGGAGATCCTGACACCCAGAGTGTCAGTGCTATTTTCTGACATAAGCACAGCCAAACACCCACTTGTCTCTTACAGGCAGTGGCAGAGCCTAATCCACAAACAGTGATGATGTTTTAGCGCTTACACATAGTACTGCTAGTGTATAGCAGGAAGAAGAACACAACTACTAGCCAAGATGCTTTTATCATTCCTCTATAGAAAAACTCTATTACAAATATCTATATCTATATTTTTAAAATGCTTCTGAAGACAAAGACACACAAAAGAACAAGGGCACCAAAGAACACATACCCCTAAGACTTTATTCTAAATAATTTACACATTAATTTTATTAATAAAGAGGAAAAGCTTTTGACTAGTGCTGGGCAGTATACTGGTTCATACTGAAAACCGTTTTTTATTTTTGTTATGATATGGATTTTTCTTACACCGCAACACCGGTTTAAATTGCCTAAACAACATTTGGAACGTGGAACATGCGGGGAAACTGTTTAAGGGGGACCTTTTTCACTGTTACACCGCTAAACACATGCAACGAAGTACATGCGTTAGCATAGAAATAGAATTACCAGATGCCGCATGACCAGCAGCATTGTACGTCAACGTCTCTGCCATATTGCGAGTGGCACTGCTATGGAGTTAAGTAATGGATAAAGATGCCTCATGCATGTGCTGCTTGGGATTGTGCAAACTGCTATACGCTCCAAACCAGATCCCGGCGGATTACATTTCATAGGTAAGGTTGAACAATTGTTTTGGTTATATTGGCCAATAGAAAATCCCATTTTATAATCTTAACTTTAGCTACGCCAAGCTAAGCTAGCAAAGCTATGCATTTATGTGATCAAGTGAGCCTCCAAACAACGTTTTGGCTAAACGTATTTAGTCACTAACTATGTAGATTGTTGTTAGCTGTTAACATTTCTCAAACTCTGAAGGTTTCCCAAAGAATTCCACCTCAGCAAGCAGTGAGATCTAGCCCTTAGACTTTGAGATTTTGAGAAAGCTGTCCTGTGATGTGTGCCGTGCTAGTTTGGTAACAGATGCTGTACCGGCATCATATGATCAAAGCTACCACTTGCTCACATTAAAAAACAATGTTTGACGATTCCTTCTGAGGGTACAGTCAAGGTGGTCAAAGTAGCTGAGCATGTTATCCAAAAGTCAACATTAGGGCAAGCTGTCAGTGTATCTTTGTTCAATCAGTTTGTTCGGGCTGAGACTGGTTCAGATGATGCGTTTTTCCTCAAGAAGCACATTGGGGAAACACAGTTTGAAATTGATAACCATCATTTCATGCTCATGTCTTTAGTTGTGTCTGTCTTCCACAAACTAAGGGTGCACCATATTGGCCAGACTGAATACTCTCAAATTTCAGGATCTGAGTGAGCGAGAGGGAGTGTAAGTCTGGAGGAGATCAGTGAGGTAGTGGGGAGCTTTAAATGTTAAGAGCGGTATTTTATATGGTATTCAGTAGTGATCAGGGAGATAGTGAAGTTGAGAGAGAATAGGTGTAATATGTTCAGTGGATTTAGAACAGTAGGTTATTATCCTGGAAGCAGAATTTTGAAGAAGTTGTAAGCGATGGATACGTTTTTGTGGGATGCCAGATAGAATAGCATTACAATAATCTATACGCGAGGTGACTTGGGCATTAACTGATACTTCCGGTACTGTGTTGCATAAGAACAGGACGAAGTCTAGAAATGTTACGGAGATGGAAGAAGGCAGTCCAAGAAATGTTACTTATATGGGCGGAATTATTTAATAATAATAATAATAATTATTATTATTATTTAATAATTGCCATTATTAATGTATAAATGGATATAAATAATTGCATTTAAACGGTTCACCAAAATCTGCTGTATGTAAATGATACTGTTTTAAATGTTATTGTTTTTTCATCAGAAAACCTGTATTAGTTTAAATGGCACTTTTGCACTGACGTATCGTGTCGACTGGGCAACACAGTGAATGCGGCGTCTATCTATATACCGTATTTACTCGTGTACCACGTGCCCTCGTGTAAGACTCGCATCCTAATTTTTACAAAGAAAAACGTGAAAATCGTTTTGCCCCGTGTATGACACACGTTGTGATTGTATAGGAACCGTTTACATAGAGAGAGGGCGTGAGCGAGAAAGAGTGCAAGTGTGCGAGCAAGCGAGCGAGAGAGAGCGCGAGCAAGCGAGCAAGAGAGAGAGAGCGCGAGCAAGAGAGAGAGAGCGCGAGCAAGCGAGCAAGAGAGATAGAGCGTGAGCAGAAGAAGTAAACATTACAGAATTACATTTCCTCGTGTTTTCTAATGCTAATTTTTGGGAAAAAATGTGCACGTGATACACGTGTAAATACGATATGTCTATTCACTCTTTTTCACTGCTACACCGCTAAGCAGGCAAGCAACGGAGTACGTGCGGTAGTGGAGGTATTGCACAGTGGAAATGGACAAAGAACATTCAGAAACTGAAGCTGTAGCAGACGATAAAGTTGAACATGATAACACAGAAGAACTTTTGCTGGAAAAAGGAGCCGTGTCTGTTGTCTGAAGATACTTTGGATTTAAAAGGTTGGATGTGGACCATTATGTTCAAATGTGTGAATACTGTTTCTATACTACTGGATAATACTGCAAGACAAGATGTACTTGTTTTATTTTTTTTTAATACTGTCTAATGTACCTGGGTACTGTGTAATAGTGCGACGACATGTTGACTTTATTCTCGACATTTCTACTTTACTCTCGCCGTCTGTCAAGATTAAAGTCGACATGTTGACTTTAATCTCGTAATTTGTTATTAAAGTAGAACATCGTAAACTAAACTTCATCATAAAATGAATATTTAATTTACTAGATTTTTTCAAATCCAGTCATAAGTTATGTAGCACATTAAATGCTTTGTGTTAAGTTTTCCCGGAGCCATGCTAATCACTATGTGCTTCTTAAACTGACTTCCTCTTCCACTAAGAGGAGGCACAGGCAGCACACAGAATATATTAATTTCATTATATTCCTGCTCCCAGAACATTTAGAATGCTAAGAAAAATACTTCATATAATTTTCATGATGAAATGCCTTAAAGCATGTATTAATCATGTGGGGGCACGGTGGCGTGGAGGTTGTACTGCTGCCTCGCAGCAATGGAGTCCCGGGTGTCCCCTACTTTAAATTTACATGTTTTACTGGTGGGTTTACTCGGCGTGCTTCAGTTTCCTTTCAAAGTCATGTAGGATGTGGGGTTTTGTTATGCTATATTGACCCTGCTAGTGTATGTATTGCTCGTATTCACCCTGCGATGTGCTGGCGCCCCATTCAGGATTTCCTCCTGCCTCGCACACAATGCTTGCTGGAATGGGTGCAACCCTGAATGGATGGCATAATTAAACATGTATAATGAAGATTTTTTTTCTTTTAAGTTCTGAACACTAAGTTTTTAACTTGTTTTCATTTCACAAAGACGTTTATCGTGTGGTGATTGGTTATGTGGAGAAAGAAAAAGGTAGATAGGAACTGGGGGTTTGGTATATCAGACAGAGAAAACGCATGCAATAACTGAATTCTGTGTTCGTGTCTCCGAACACCAGATCATGAACCCAACATTTAAACAATATTTAAAGTTAAACCTGTGCGATACTCATTCATACATCCAATTTTTTGGAGCCTCGTCACACCTGCCATAAAGTTCTCTACACTAAATGTACATCTGGTGTACATCTGCTCATTACGTGGGAGCAGCACTACCGCCACACTACCATGCATGTTTAATACCTGCTTTAATGCATTTCATCCTGAAAATGATATCAAGTATTTATGTTAGCATTGTAAATTTTCAGAGAGCAGGAATATCATGAAGTGAATATATTCTGTGTGGCAATCGCTGCCTGTGCCTCCTCTTAGTGTAGAGGAAGTCAGTTTAAGAAGCTCGTAGTGAATAACAACTGGGTCGAGGAACACTTAACACAAAGCATTTAATGTGCTACATTAACTTATGATGGGGTTTGAGAAAATCTAGCAAATTAAAGATTGATATTAGGATGAAGTTTAGTTTACGACATTCGACTTTAAATACAAAATAAACTATGCGAATAAAGTGGAAATGTCAAGAATAAAGTCAGCATGTTGACTTTATTCTCGACATATAGTTGTTTTTTTCTTCCCTGTGTCTGTATTTTTTCTTCTTCACCATAGCCCTAATACGAGTCTGTAGGGCTATACCACAAATAGCATTATAAATGCAAGTTGCAGTTTTATTAATTTATTTATACAGCTTAGCTTGAAGCAAGGTCCATATTAATGTAATTTGCCTTAATGATGGTTCAGCTAGTAAAGATGTCATCACCAAGTTGCACTTGTTTTATTTTATTTTTATTTGGTGAATACTGTGTAATGCACCTGGGCTTGAAGACTTGAAGTAATAGTATTACTGCAAGTTGCACTATTATTTATTTTATTGTTATTATTTATTAGTTTAAATATTATGCAGTTTAATGATGGAAAAGTTGTTTAAAAAGTCACTTTAACGTGTCAGTGGACAGAGATTGTTAACATTAACAGAAAGTGTAGTTGGTTTACAAATATTTACTATTTATTCCTTTTCTAAGACATGTTCAGTGCAATACAACTTTTGACAAGCACCTTTGGATATTTTATTAAGTCTAAATGCCTCTTTGGATGTTTGAAAATATGTTGTCAAAATTTTAGTTTAAGTTGTTTGCAAAATGTGTAATAAAAAAGGTTCTATATTTTGACTGCAACTGTCATGCAATGTGATTCCTTCTCTTCATTAGTACCACCCCCTTGAAAATTATCACTTTATGGGGCCATGCAAACCTGTATTAATACTTGTGTGCAAATTAAAATGTTTTTTTGTACAATGTACAATTCTCATGACAGTGGAATAGGTTATTCTTAGTCAGACTACTGCAGTAATTGCAGTGGAAAATGTGGTTAACCCATGCATGGGAAAAAAATACCGTCGAATACCGTGAAACCAGTATAATTTTGAAAAATACCGTGATATAGAATTTTGGTCATACAGCCCAGCACTACTATTGACTCTATTTTTTACCATGCAAGTCATGTGGACCCACTGTGGCTGTAGATTTTTGTTACCACTAGTTTGACAATCAGTGGGTCATTTTAATGCTAATTGATCTCATTAAATGATGTGGTCTTTTTTTCCTCTTCTCTTATTCTATATTCAGAACACATTTTTTACATTTATGAGACATTTAAAAATATTTGTATTTTTGTTATAACTTTAAAACTTTAACTATATTTTATTGTTTTACTATTAATAAACCCTTTTTGAGAAGTTTCCACACTTAATTGTATTCTTATAATGACAATTACCACCAAGCGGAACAGATATGCGGGCAAACAATACTGAATGTTGAAAGGCTGCTACTACTTCAGCATCAAACTTATTAATGCGCTCATTAGTAAATAATTAAATTCGAAATGCTCAATGAAAATTATAAAAGATTAACAAACCAAGTTAAAAATAAAAACTAAATGATTTCCGTGTTACATACATAAATGCTTTGTACATTCTAATAATAATTTATCAAACTTAGTTCTGAAATTTCTATATTGAACTTATAACACAGAAACTGGCAAATAAAAACCTTCTTGATTAGACTTGGAGTCCCATTTAAAACAATAGTGATTCCCTAGGACTGGGTTTGGAAGCAACTTTTTATTATCTCAGTCTTAGTTCAATATCTAGAATTTTAAAGATTATTATTCTAGCTGTCATAATGCAAATGTTCTTTGTGTGCTAATGCCAAACAATAAGTGTAGTATGTAATTATATTCATAGCATTGATGCCCCTTTCTATAACCAAAAATTGACATTTGTTTAAGTGTATGTTTTATTCATTTGACATTCTATATCAAGAGTTCCCAACCTTTTTTCGGCCGCGACCCCTTTACCAAAAACTTTTAAAACCATCGACCCCCTAGTCATTTACTTTACTTACTCAAATGAATACATTTGTACAGTACTCAATATTAAATATTTCACTGGATATCAGATTTTAATCACTTGTAATTATAATTTAAAAAGATAAAATGGCTACAGAATATGGCATTATCTTGTGCAACATTTAATATCGAAACCTGCACTAATGAAAATTTAAGCAAAAAAATACGAGCAGAGTTTTTTTTTTTTTTTTTTTTTTTACATTTTTGACATTTATGAAATAAATATGTAAATTCAAAATAAGTACAAATAGTCCAAGCTGTACTGTCTGCATTTCTTTTTTGGTTCAGTCATATTATTATCTGAAGAAATACAAACTTTTATTAACAAACAATTTCGACAGCCCCTGTGATTAAAAAAAACAAAAAACAATGAAGTATGTACTTACTTGAAACAGAAGATTTTTGTTCTTACTCGAATAAATAAACTGTGTCCTCCAATTTTCTTTTTCGTAGTACTGCTCCTCAATAAATAATTATATTCAAAGTTCAAATCACAAATAAGTACTCCGCACTTGCTTTGATACGTTCGATAAGACAATGCACAGATACTGTATGTTTGTGTTACATGTATTTTCATGCATTCTTACGTGTGACTCTTTTAATGACACATTTTACCTTTTTGTTCGCAAGTTTGGTATGTAATGTGTTTTTATCAAAAAAGTGTTTTTTTGAATTATTTTACTTCTTAATTAGGTACCTATTGGAATCATAGATATTTTGAAGTAACAAACAAATAGCAGTAGTAAGGGGGTCTATTTTTGCTGTCGTTGAACCCCCAATTTTTTTATTGAAACTATCGACCCCTAGAAAGTTCAAATCGACCACTTTGGGAACCCTTGTTCTATATAATTTACTGGATTGAAGATTTTATATACTGTACAGTAAAAAATAGCTCCTGCACTTTCCATGTGACTCATGTGGGTCCTGAGCAGTGGGATCAATGGGTCTGAAAATGGACTGATGGATCATAAAATGTATAAATTAAAAGCTTCTAGCATGTGTGGATTAGTATACAGTATGTTTGTTTCAGAAGACAGCATTGATGCTGAAAACCACAAAATGAAGCGTCATTCTATCAATGAATTTCTAACTCTAAAGAAACTTTATTTTTACCTAGTCACCATGAACCAAACCCACTACCCTTTATATGTCACATTCACAAGAGTAGCTGACGAATTCTATCATGGCAGGACCTCTTTCAATGATAACCCAAGGTCTGGATGGCCTTCAACAACCACCACAGGAGAAAATGTTGCCACCATGGAGGAAATGATAACAGACAATGAAAAAAAGTAATGGTGCATTAGGTAGTAGGCAGAGTAGTAATTAGTTATGGGCTCTAAATCAATGATGCAACCATAAAGTTAAAAAAGTGGTTGCACAAGCAAGACAAAAACATTTTATCAGAGTTGTACAGAACATTATGGTACTAATTCTCAAAGTAATTATGTTGAAAACTAAAACTAATTTTTTTTTGACGTTTTTCTTAGTAGGTCATCCTGTTAATAATAATAATACATTTTATTTATTTGTAGGCGCCTTCTAAACACTCAAGGACACCGAATAATAGACAAAACACAGATTATAAACAAAAGTAAAATACAAAAGTTAAAATCAGACAGAGCAATTGTAATCAAAGAGAAAAAGCAGTCTTAAATGAGTTAAGTTTAAACTTGAAAAGTGAAAATGATTCAATATTTCTAAGCTCAGGGGGTAGTGAGTTCCAAAGCTTGGGAGCAGAGCAACTGAATGCTCTGCTCCCCACAGTGGTAAGACGGACGAAGGGGACAGTCAAGTGGATGGAGGAAGAGGATCTAAGGGTACAGGAGGGAATTGCAACATGGAGGAGGTCACACAGATATGGAGGGGCAAGGTTGTGGAAAGCCTTAAAAGTTAACAGAAGAATTTTGAATTGAATTTGGAACTGAACTGGAAGCCAATGAAGCTGATGCAAAACGGGAGTGATATGGTGAATAGAGAGGGTTCTAGTAATGATGCGGGCAGCTGAATTCTGGACCAGTTGAAGCTTATAAAGAGATTTCCAAGAAAGACCAAAGAAAAGGGAATTGCAATAATCCAGACGAGAAGTGACACACAATGGCTAAATAAATAAAATTCACTATGTTATTAACCAAAGATGTTAATGAAGATGTTGCTAATGGATGGAGGGATAAGGACCTAAAAAAAAAACAAAAAAACAAAAAAAAGAGTTGAAACAGTCCTGCATTGTGTCTTCATTTAGAACATTCTTGAACACTTGTTACAAACCTTAGCATTCCTTATGCGAATAATTATCACCATGCAGGAGTGGATACACAGAGTTTGTCTGTAAGGGCCACATGTCAACATTTAATACCAGTTAAGTCTGCCACTTTACCAAATACAGTGGAGCCTCAGGTCACGAACGTCTCAGACCACATACAAATCGGGTGACGACCAAAAAGTTCGCCAAACTTTTGCATCTGTTCACGACCCTGTGCAGCGTGAGACAGCGAGCAAGTAGAGAGAGAGAGAGAGCGCAAGAAGGCAGTTAAAGAAGGCAGTTAAAGAATGAACTGGGCTTGTTTTTAGAGACTGCTTCAAGCATTGTTTTAATCTCGTTGTATTTAATGAAGACTTTTTTCTACTGGATTTTAACCTCCACTTCAATTCAGTTTTTATGGGATTATTTATTGAAGGATTCTGAAAGCACTGCACTTTATTTAATTTGGACTTTGTTTTTGATTGTCGTTTTGTTGATTTTAATAAAAGCACTTGGCACTTTTAGCACCATCTGACTGCTCCATTGTAGAGCCTCACTGTCGTGCTCATCGGTAACATTACCGACGGTGACGGGTTTAAGGACTCCCGGAAGAGAGATGGGAGCATGCAGTGAACCCGCATCGTCACAAACTTTACCTCAAAACTGTAATCTCCTCTCCACCCAGTTCCTCCTCACTTCCTTCATGCCAGAACTCGACTCATGCAAGGTTAGTTTTCTTGGTTGTTTATGGTTAGTTTTTGTATAAATTACAGATTTTTTCAAATGTTCATTTTTTTCCCTGTGCCTAAAACTCATTAAAAAAAAAGTGTTTACAGAGAGCGGTTCGTAAGGCTATTGCGTGAACTCTTGCAATGTTAGTTTTCTCTGTTCAAGGTTTTCTCAGTGTTATTCAATGTTTTTACATTTAGTTTACTATTATACGGTGCATTCTATGGTATAGTTTAACTATTTTTGTGCTTAAAAATCTTTTAAAAAAATGTATTTACATACAGCTCGTACGGTCCGGAACGGATTAATTGTATTTACATACAATCCCATGGGGGAAATTACTTCGGGTCGTGACCTGAGGTTCCACTGTATGTGTATCTGTCTACAACTATAGTTAAATATTTAAATAAAACTAAATTACCTAGAATAGAGTAGGCCATGATAGAGTGCCAAAGAATCACAAAGGATGCGAGGACTGCTTGGTACAACAACACTAAGTTTGCTTCTATAGTTTTGTGCACTAACCTCAAAGGCAACTGCTTCTTTAGAACTTGCCAGTGATAAAGTGCTATACCAATATTTATATTTCTATAAAACACTTTTATAGAAATTTTTGCTTTTGGAGCAGTCTTATCTTCTTGCCAGTTTATGCTACATAAAAAATGAAATTGTATAAAGTAGTAGATGAACAAAGCAAATATATAAACTTCTGCTAGCTCTCCTCAAGCTAATTGTGCCCAGTTCTATACGAACATGGCCGCTAATGCAAATGGTTACCACTTTGCATCAGACTGGGCTGGGTACACAGCAGTTCATGGTGTAAAATAAAAAAAAAAATCCCTGCAGCTTCATGAAAAGAGTTATGGACATTGACTTTGGGGATGTGCAAGTGGATGAAAGATAAAAATAATAGTCGATAAAAGTGTGTGAAGAGACTGAGTTTAAGAAAGTACACAGGAAACTTCTTTCACAAAGAGAATCATTAAATGTGAAATACACCTCCATGAATGGTATCAGAATCTATAGCTGTTAATATACTGTAAATATATATTTTTAGGTTCACTTTTAAGATATATGAGAAAAGTAATGAGACTGATTTTTTTATTTACCAAAGTTTTTATTTTTTTCAAACATCAATGTTATCCCCTTCAAAGTAGTTCCCTTGGGCAGCTACACACCGATGGAGACGTTGTTCCCACTGTTGGTAGCAGCGCTGGAAGTCTTCAACTGGTATGGTCTTCAGCAGGTCCGTTACACTCTTTTGGATGTTTTCTAAAGTCCCGAAATGACGTCCTTTGAGGACATTTTTCAGTTTAGGAAAAAGGGAAAAGTCACACGGACTGAGGTCAGGTGAATAAGGGGGCTGGGGAACCACAGGAATGCGTTTTTTCGATTGTCCTTCTGCTCAATTGTGAGGTTTTTCGGCACCATTTTGGCACAGACCTTTCACATGTGCAAATGATCAGTCAAAATTTGATGAACGGTAAATCTGTTCAAATTTAATTGTTCACTCAACATTCTAAATGTTAAACGACGGTCTGATCTCACAAGAGTGTTCACACGTTCGATTTTTCATTGGTTTTTGAAGTTGAAGGTCTCCCTGAAAAACTTGAGCTCGGGATAAAGAATGTTCCCCATAGGCCTGTTTTAACTTTTCAAACGTCACAATTGCCGATTCTCCAAGCTTAACACAAAATTTAATGGCACAACGTTGCTCCAAATTCCGCTGTTCCATTTTGCGTGACGCACAACCAAAAACACAACTTCGCCAATAGCAGTCACAAAAATCACGTAGTTAACGGAAGGAGTTGAAACTCGCACTGAGCTATAGGAGGGTACTGATACACGTGCTCTATCAAGGACAACAGCGCAGCGTTGCCAGATCGCTTGCAGTGTTGCCAGTCTCATTACTTTTCTGCCACACCTCGTATGCATTCACGCATCGCTTCCAGGAAAACCTAATTTTAGTTCTGCTTGGATAGCTTGTGTTGCCTTCAATGAGAGGGTCAGGTTTCATGCCCATATGACAAAGCCAACTTTTCCTTTTCAAATAGAAGCCACTTTCAGGTAGGGGAACCGGCCAGCATGGTGAGGTGTAATGCTTTCTAGGACTTGATTTGTGGAATTTATATTTCATTCAGAAGCAAGTTTTGGCTGGTCTTAGCAAAGCTAAAAACTGTGTCTTCAAGGGAGAAGTGTTTATAGTTCACATGAAGTTGCTTGGGGGAGACAAAGACTCTAGTCTTGTGAAAGCATAAGAAACAAAAAGCAGTGGGCAGCTTTCTGGCATGAACCATTGATTATTACACTGCAATCTATTATATTGAACTGCTGCAGTTGTGACATGTGCTCTAGTTTATATAAAACTGTGAGAAAGAGAGAGATAGAGACTTGCAATGACTCTAAGTTCTACCGTCAGGAAGCAATAAAAATGATTAACAACTTTGGGTAATGTTGATTAATTACAAATGATGTCATTTGGAGGCCCACTCTCCTACTAATTACTGCCCAATTATAAACCATGTTGCCTAGCATTCCTTCATTGCTAAGTTCCCAAAGCATGCATGACAGTGTGGATAGTCACTCCACACAAAGCCCAAAGATCTTCTACATGTCAAGTGTAATTCAGTCTTAATCTCCCTTCATCAAGTCACAGACAGCATGACTCCAAGACTGCAATGATGCTTTGCAAGTAAGAAAAGAAAAAAAAAAGTCTTAGTACAGAACACAAAGCTTTTGGTATTTTTAACAAATTTTAAAAAAATCATATTAATGTTTTAATATAATAGCCTGATTTTTGTTTTAGGTCTATCCATTCATAAAGTACATTTTCTAACCTGTAGATCAGCTCTGCAATGCAGGATGCCAAAATTTGTTCAGACCACATTAGCCACAAAGCAGGAAACATTTCAGCTTGCAGCTCCAAATCACTGCTAGTAGATATTATCGACTCACAAGCCATCTTTCACCCATATGAGGTCAATCTAAGTCACTATTTCGGAGGAAAACCAAAGTACCTGGAGAAACACTTACATGCAACATGTTAACTTCATATAGTCAGTGACAGGGGTGGAATTTGGTAAGGCCCTGTCACTTTGCTGTTCACCTTTTCCACCATAGCCTTCCCCTTTGTGACAAACTGCAAGTATACTCACATAAGTACTTGGATATACTATTTTTTATCTATACTAATAAACGGCAAAGCCCTCACTGACTCACTCACTGACTGACTGACTGACTCATCACTAATTCTCCAACTTCCCGTGTAGGTAGAAGGCTGAAATTTGGCAGGCTCATTCCTTACAGCTTCCTTACAAAAGTTGGGCAGGTTTCATTTCGAAATTCTACGCGTAATGGTCATAACTGGAAGTTGTTTTTCTCCATTTACTGTAATGGAGTTCAGCTGGAGGGGCGGAGTTTCGTATGACATCATCACGTCTCTCACGTATTCACGCATTACGTAGAAAGCCAGGAAGAGCTACAAAACGCGCTTTAGAAAACATGCATTATATAATTAAGAAGGCAGCGAAACAATTAGAAGCGAGCGACTGACATATAAAACCATATTCAGCGGCTCACGTGAACTGATGCAGTGCGCAGACAAAAAGTAACAGTTCCAAAGAGTGCTGAACAAAAACCGAATTACACTGCTACGCTCAAATAGATAAACCACACGTAGTGGCGCGATAGTAAAGCATTCGCCTGTAGCGCCCACGTCCGAGGTTCGATTCCCGAGAGGGGATGCACTAAGTATGTACGCGCGCTTCTCGATTTATTTTAACCTCGCATCACCTTAGTTTGAGACGTATGAAAACGCATGCGGTTAACACAGAAAGACAGATCACCTATTCACCTATTGAAGCTTCATGAATAATGGATACTTTATTCGCGATCAAGGATTGTTTTGGTAAAGCCATACTCAGTGTATTCATTAGATGAACGGTAAAAAAGTAAGAGCGAGGGGACGGTAACTTACTGAAGCACACAAGCAAAACCACAATAGCATGCGGGCTCGATGTACTGACTTGCGCGATCACATTCCAAAAAATATTTCTTTTCAAGTTCTATTTAGTCCATATGAGTCAAACTCAAGGCCCACGGGCCACATCCGGCCCGGCGTGTAATTATATCCGGCCCGCGAGATCATTTTATATACTGTATTATTGTTATTAATGGCCCGGGTATATGAAGCGCTGGTAACACAATAAACTACAGATCCCATAATGCAGCGCTTCAGCTGCCTTGCCGAACACTTACCACGTTGCTGCAAGTTATTGTGAAGCTAGCCCACACGATGCCGAAGAGAAAAGTTGATTCTGAAAATAGAGCTTTAAAAACCGATGGGAGGCTGAGTATATGTTTACTGACATTGCCGGTAAACCCGTGTGTCTCATTTGTGGAGCTAATGTGGCTGTAATTACAGAATTTAATCTTTACAACGACTGACAAACACAGAATGTAACTTGAACACAACACATCGTACAAATACGACCCTGATTGAAACAAATAATGATAATCGAATCCTTGATCACAGCAACACTCACAAAGCAATTACTGTATATTGACAATCATGTTACGTTATTTTTAAAATGTTCCCTTTTCTTTTTCATAACTTCTTTAACACACTACTTCTCCACTGCGAAGCGCGGGTATTCTGCTAGTTTATTATATTATTATTTTTATATTATATTATATATATATATAGTCACACACGTGCAAGTAGGGGGACGTTGTGTGGACCAAGTAAAGGTAATTCCACGCCAGGCCAGAGGGGGGGCAGGGTGCACTAAACCTTCTCCTGTTATCTCTTCAGACCAGCCGCGGGAAAACCTATCTGAACCAAGAACGTCACTTCCGGCTCCGGAGCCCAGAAGAACGTCACTTCCGGCTCCGGCGCCAAGACTAATACCAGGAGAACATCACTTCCGGTCACCCTGCATCACTTCCGGTGACCATACATCACTTCCTGTACGACCACTTAAAACTGCCATCTTTTACAACCTTGATCAGTTCTGTTTTGGACTCTGTACTATCATCATCTCAATTTGAACTTAAAGAATCCTTTGCAGCTAGGAATATTATACGGGTGGCTGCCCCAAACCTTTTTCTACGTGTGTCGAGTCGCTTCATTTTACAGTGGCGTAGCCAGCAGGATGATGGCCTCTTGGAGAGAACGAAGGGTACACCTTAACCTAGGCTTGACACACGCTCATAATCCAACAAAATATCAGATGGGTAAGTACCGCTCCCGAGTTGCCGAGTGGGCGTCAGTTGGGGCGTGTTGGGGAAAGCTTGAGTATGCTTCGACCCATCATCCTGTTAAAGGTCTGGGGAAAAATAGCCCTGGGAACCACAGACTAGAGCCAAGTGTGTCAGGGGACGCCCTGGGTTCTTATTATGGCCTCCTGGGTGTGGGGACTGCCCCATCATATCCCATGAAGGGCAAGCCCTTTAAAAAAGACGGGAGAAGCCCAGGCTGGCAGGTGAGAAACATAATGGCCTGGACATTTAACCCTGCTAAGGCAACCAAGAAACAGGTCATGGCTTTATGGGCTAAGGTGGTTGGTTGGTTGGTTACAACCCCATTAAAAATCCAGCCACCAAATAGCAGAGCAGGTGGCCTGCGCTTTACTGCTCTGAAGCCTATCCGGGAAAATCATCCAGCCAGCATCGGAATATACTGATATTGTCTCGCTAATCAAGACAATAGTTCACATGAAGGCGGAAACCGGCTTGGGAGGGTCAGAACGGGACTCGGTTGAACCCGGGCGTGCTTGCGTCCCTCATACAGAGTCATGCAGCTATAATGCGAAGCATATTCAAGTGGACCCTGAGACGCGCCAGCAGGCCCTGCAAAGCAACAAAGGGGTCTGCGGAGTGATGTGGGAGGAGGCACGGTGCGCTTTCGCTAATCCACTGGCTTGTTCGCATATGGGAGAAGTGCTAGTAAATGGAATTAAAGTAATCGCTTTATTTGATTCCGGCAGTAACATTTCTATTGTTGCCTGCCATCTAATATTACTGCGACAATGGTGTAAGAATAAGACCCGCATTACCTGTATTCACGGGGACGTCCGGTATTACCGATCTGCCAACTGTTATATATGTCAGAACAGCATAGTGAAAAGATTGACGGTGGCAGTGACGAATAATCCTCCCTTTCCCGTGATACTTGGAAGAGATTGGGCCGACATAAAATAAGGTAATACAGTCACTTCTTCTCCTCAATCACTAGGTCTATTCACGGACACAGATTCAGGGCCCTCAACTTCCTCCACGCCGTGTACACAGCTGGCTGAGGAGCGGACTTCGACCTCTAGTGATGATGAAGAAACACCAGGGACGTCGCAACCTGAAACGTCATCAGCACGCGCTCAGACAGCTCGGGACGAAACCGACGCCCCTTGAGGTTGAATCTGATCCTCTCTCACGCCTGCAGTTTCAATTCAGGCAGACGCCGGCTTAATTTAAAAGGCAGCAATGGAATGACAACTCCCTTGAATTTGCAAAGAATGCAGTCATTCAGATAGATGGTCAGCGCACCTCACATCCGATACCACAGGGTCCTCACTTTGTTCTCAATAATGATCTGTTATACCGGGTGGCAGAGCATGAGGGGCAGATGAGGTCGCTGTTGTTAGTACCACGGACTTACCGGCGACAGGTCTTTGAACTAGCACATACCTATCTGCTGGGAGCCCATTTGGGCCCCGAAAAAACACTTGAGAGAATTAAACTCCTTTTTTTGGCCCGGGATTAACAAGGTTTGCCGCTTTTGCACTTCTTGTCCAGAATGTCAATTGAGGCAAATTCCTAGGAGGGACTGTGCTCCTCTAGTTCCCTTACCCTTAATAGATATCCCTTTTGAACGTATCGGGGTCGACCTAGTGGGACCCCTAGAGCCCTCAGCCAGAGGTCATAAATATATAATGGTCCTGGTAGATTATGCTACCTGGTTTCCAGAGGCTGTTCCGCTGCGCTCAGCTACCTCAAATGCTATCGCACGGGAATTAGTTGGGGTATTAGCGCGTGTCGGAATCCCTAAAGAAATCCTTACGGATCAAGGGACTCCTTTCAACTCGCAGACATTCAGGAAGGCTGCCATGCTACTTCAAATAAAGCATTTAAAGACCTCCGTATATCATCCTCAAACCAACGGTCTTGTAGAGAGGTTTAATCAAACTCTCAAACAGCTGTTGCAAAAAGTAGTCATTGAGGACGGAAGGAACTGGGATCAGCTCCTCCCCCTCGTCCTTTTTGCATATCGGGAAGTCCCACAAACCTCCACGGTGTTCTCACCTTTTGAATTGCTATATGGACGACAACCCTGGGGCATATTAGACGTTTTAAAAGAAGGATGGGAGGAAGAGGCCCTCCCATCAACAAATATATTAGAGTACATCGCGCAGTTACGCGAGAGATTTGAGAAAATTAGACCCATATTGAAAACGCGCATGGAAAAGGCGCAAGCAGTGCATGCCCGATGCTATAACCGGGAGTTCTGCCTGGGAGACCGTGTCATGGTTTTAGTTCCTACCTCTCATTCCAAATTATTGGCTCATTGGCAAGGCCCTTATGAAATTAAGGAGAGGAAAGGGTTGGTCGACTATTTGGTGAAACAACCGAATCGTCGACCCACTGAGCGGATTTATCACATCAATCTGCTGAAACTGTGGAAGGACAGGGATTCTGAACCCTGCTCAGGACAGCTCCGCTCTCTCTTCACTCATCAAATACACCTTAATTTCGGAGACAATTTGACTCACCAACAACGTCAGGAGCTCGAGGCAGTTATCCGGTCTGTCCCTGAGGTAGTTAGTGAAACTCCAAGTCGGACCTCCCTGATTGCGCAGGACATTGTGACAAAACCTGGGGTTATAGTCCGAGAATGCCCATATAGAATTCCCGAAGCAAAAAAGCTGAAGTGGAGTTGGAGATCAGACGAATGCTGGAACTAGATGTGATTGAGGAAAGTTATAGTCCCTGGTCCAGTCCTATCGTTATGGTCAGTAAGCCCGATGGAAGCTGGAGATTTTGCAATGACTTCCGTTGGCTTAACCAAGTCTCCCAATTTGACGTCTATCCGATTCCGCGAGTGGACGACCTCCTCGAGCGGCTAGGACATGCCAAATTCTTGACTACTTTAGATATGACTAAGGGGTACTGGCAGGTTCCCTTAACGGACTCCGCTAAGGAAAAGACAGCGTTCAGCACCCCTAGCGGTCACTGGCAGTATCGTGTCCTCCCATTTGGATTACATGGGGCACCTGCGACCTTCCAATGTCTGGTGGATAAACTGCTCCGTCCTCATAATTCATATAGTGCTGCCTACTTGGATGACGTTGTCATCTATTCCAACACTTGGGAGGAATACATACAACAGGTTGGAACTGTATTGCGGACATTGGCACAAGCTGGGCTTCGTATCAACCCGAAAAAGTGTTTCTTTAGGTTGGTTGAGGCCAAATATTTAGGCTATCTAGTGGGCCGGGGTATGGTCAGACCACAGTGTTCTAAAATAGATGCCATTGTGAATTGGCCCCGTCCGATAAACAAGAGGCAGATTCAGGCCTTTCTCGGCTTAGCGGGTTACTGTCGCCGGTTTGTACCCCGGTTTTCTGAGAGAGCGGCGCCCTTGACAAACCTCACAAAGAAGGGTCGACCTAATCTAGTGGTATGGAATGATATATCAGAGGCTGCATTCAGTGACTTGAAAATGGCCCTTACGTCAGCTCCTATATTAAAGGCACCGGACTTTTCCTTACCTTTCATTCTCCAGACGGACGCTTCGGACACAGGTCTTGGAGCCGTGCTGAGCCAAAGCGTCGATGGAGTTGAACACCCCATTATGTACCTGAGCCGGAAACTGTTGGATCGGGAAACTAGGTATGCGGCAGTGGAGCGGGAGGCTTTGGCTATTAAATGGGCGATTACTCAGCTGAGATATTACCTCTTGGGGCGTGAATTCACTCTTGTGATGGACCATGCGCCCTTACAGTGGATGGCCTTGCATAAGGAGTCCAATCCACGTGTCACGAGGTTGTTTTTGGATCTATAGCCATATAAGTATTCGGTCGTTTATCGCTGAGGTGTTCTGCTAGCCAATGCTGATGCCCTTTCTAGATGCCACGACTTCTCGGACCGGTATGCCCGACCCGATGGGTCTGGGCTGGGGGGCCATGTCACGCACGTGTGTGTAGGGGGACGTTGTGTGGACCAAGTAAAGGTAATTCCACGCCAGCAGAGTGCACTAAACCTTCTCCTGTTATCTCTTAAGACCAGCCGCGGGAAAACCTATCTGAACCAAGAACGTCACTTCCGGTTTCGGCGCCCAGAACAACATCACTTCCAGTTCCGGCACCCAGAAGAACATCACTTCCAGTATATATAATATAATAGAGCAAATTGCTGATTTCTGAGGGTTTGTTGTTACTTCTATTAATTAGATGTTTAACTCCATTTAGAATTACAGAAGTTCTGACTCTAGCAACACTGTCAGCAGATATATACAGTAAAAGTCTTGCAAAGATTTAAAAAAAAATCTAACCAAAAAACAATACTGCACGTCAAGTCAAAACTTTGCTTTAAAGATGACAAGGCTCACAGACAAATTAGCTGTAGAAAGTTTATAGAGAGAGAGAGAGAGAGAAAGAGAAAACTCAGGCAGCTCTGGGAGATTTCCCAGATGGCTAAAACTAACATTGCAACAATGTGAAGTGCAGAGAGTCATCAAGCTGAAGGTACAGCGAGTGCATCAAATACACAGCTTTCATTTGTTTTGGAAATGCTTTACGCAAAGCTCAACGTTTGAGCTATGAATTCTGTAGCTAACAATCTGAGCAATGCGCATAGCTGACTTCTCCCTTTCTTCATTCAGGGAGGTAAAGTTTCTCTCTCCAGCATCGGGTTCCTCACAAGTCTATCACTAAGCACACTGTGACGGCCTGAAAAATGAACTCAGAGTCCATGCATTGTGAGGATCCAGTGCTACCTACTAGAGCACCAACTTATTTATAATGTTATATGTAATTTAAAGCAAAACTATCTCAATCCTGTGTAATCCACTTTAAGGTCATGGTGGACTGAGAACAAGGTAGGAATCAGTGCTATGGAGGGCACCAGGAGACACCCACATATACACAATACGTTAATACAAAATCTCTCATCAGCTCACACTGCATGTTTTTGGCTTGTGGAGGAAAAACCATCAGACTCAAAGCAAACACCATGTAGAGAAAGGGAGAACATGTACACTTTTCAAAAACAATGACTTGAGCACATGAGTCGAACCAAGGACATGGATTGTGTGCACCAGCAGCCCTGAACCATTAAGCCGTCATGTTACTAATAACACAGTTTGTACCAATTATAATCCAGTATACAGTTTGTACTTAAATAAATGAATAAAAAATGAAGACATTCCATGACTCAACCAGATTATTAAAATGCATTAAATTATCACTCTAACCCCCCCAGCTATGCAGTAGTAAATCTGTTCACTAATCCCTCCTGACATAACTCAAAAAACATGTAGTCAAAGAAAACCTTAAAAAGCTTTGCATTTTTAGATTTATTTATAGCGAAGATCCACATAACAATGCATATAACGCTGCCAGTGTCTCAAAAGTCTGCACTGAAGGTCGCTAGATGTGAGGGTGGGCATTAACTCGACTTTTTAGAGAGCCTACATTTCAAAAATGTTTTTCCTTTGGCTCCTCAAGACTTCTTGATCTTGGGCCAAAAGCTAAAACTTTGGATTCTCCCACAGGAAAATGCCTAATGACACTAAATCTGAACTACGTGGGAGCGACTCCACCGGGCCATGAGGACATTTTATTTCCTAAAATACATAACCAAAAAATAACCAGTGGTATTTAACCCTCAAGCCGTCACATTTGTGTCTCACTGCCTGATTTATGTTACAATTGACCAAATAAAATCACTTTACTTCAGTTCTCTTTTTACTTCATGTATGCAACACTGAAAGATCATGAAAGGCACTACATACAAATGACTGAGTATCAAAGAATTGTTCATTGTGTCCTGAAGTGGAATGGCACTCTCTTCAGCATTGGTTCTTTCCCTGCAGCCCCTCTCCCTTCCAACATTTTAAATGTGCATTACACAGATTCAGTAAATAGATGCAGCTAAAGACTAAAAATAAAAAATAAGTGCATGAAATATCCATTAATCTGTTTGTAAATTCACTCAGCAGAATGCGGTATTGTGGGGAAGCCGATTCTAACACGACAGCAAGGAGCACAAAGTCTTCTGGAGGCCCAAACCTTCTACACACACAGCTTTTACTAAGAGTTTCTTTACCGACTTGTTCATGACTTTGTAAACAGCCCCAAAATGAAGTATTTTGAATAAAATTAACTTTATATATCTGCATAAGGTGATGCAAAAATGTAATGCTATAATTCCAAACCTGTATGATTGAATGCAACTGGAAAAATGCGTTAATTAAATAAGTTTGCAATTATACAAGGACACCATCTGAATGCTGTCCTCTACTCCATGAAAGTAATTAGTACTGTCTGTCTCACATCTACTCCATATTGAGAACTAGGCATTTTTACAGTGAACTTCTTCCTTTACCAATTGAAACATTTTGAAAATCATTAGAGAAACATGTGAGGTGACATCAAAGAGCAATGCTGCATGACGGGCGGAGGAACCTGAACCTGCTGCCTTTATATTTTACTTTTCACACCTTAGATTACTCTGTCCTGCTTTTGCATTTTTATATGCTAAACTTCAGGAGCAGACTGCACTTGCTTGTTTTGGAACAAGATTTGGAAAAAAATACCTCATGCAGAATACAGCTAGTAGACTACAAATAAGGAGGGAGAAAATATCCTCAAAGATCATCATTACACATTTGGTGAATCCTTTGCCTGAAAGGCTATAGCATCTGTTGCTTCCATTAAATCTGCACTGGAACATTGAATGATATGCTGAATTAATGAAAAAACAGCAGCCCTTTACCTGTAGCCAACAAGTTGGGTAAATAACCCATCCATTTTCTGTACCTGCTCAGTTCAACTCAAGGTTGTGTGGTGAGCTGGAGCCCATTCTGGTAGCATCAAGTTCATGATGGGACCCCAACGTGAACAAGTCCATTGCAGACCACACTCTTGTACACCCCCAGTCACACTCATTTATACCCAGACAGTTTATAGTTGCCAAATTACCATTTTTGGGATTTGGGAAAAAACATTTACTAAGCCCACAGGTTAAAAACCAATGTGATGGGAGAAGCCCATTTTGAGAGCAATGAAAAAGTAGGAAACAACCCAGGATGGCTCTCAGTCCACCACTGGCAAAGTAAAGAAGAATAAATTGAAGTATGAAAGTAAGATTATTTAGATCCCTGTCCAACAAATCAATTTAAAATGCTACAAACACCTTAAGCTTCAAGCACGAGTAGTAAAAAACAAAAAAACAAAAGCATTATAAATTATTTTAATACTAGTTATGCTCTTGTTGATTAGTTGTCAATCTAAATTGGCAGATTTTCATTCCAAACGACTTGATCCATAATTTTTAAATTGACTGATTTCAAAAGCCATTTTTTCAAATGCTGCTTTTACAAGCTTTAGGGTAATTCAGTCTTAGTGCCCCTTTACACAAAGTATGACAGCACCTGACGAAATACATGTGTGCTTTGGATGCTGAAACTTCCTATAAACAGATAGGTAAGGCAGACCTAAGGAGAGAGGGTAGACTGGAATATTGGCTTCTCCATTAAGAAAGGTGAAGTAATAAACTGAGAAAAGGCAATATGACAAGTAGACCCATCATGCATGGATAGGGACAGCAGATGTACATGTTGTACAGTTGAACTTCAAGTGGAAGAATAGAGATGCACGTGTTTGGCAGATATTAGAAGAATAGCTGCTTTAATGACTTTTTATTTTGTCCCTTAATTTAAATGGGCATTCCTTGTCTGAGTGTGAACAGTGAGAGAACTTGTGTTTGGTACAGCAGCTTACATTTTGAATTAGAAAAGGGACAGATAAATAACAATTTGTCCTCTCTGTTTAGTAAACAAGTAGCTTATTAGCTTAACAGCCAAATGTGTCTATTTTACATATAAACTTGTTAAACATGTTAGCCTTGCATCTTCTTGATAAACATTTAATGAACATGAGCCATTCATTTTCTTAACCCTCTTTTCAAGCAATAGGTAGCAACTGTGATCAGATATTAAAACCATTTTAAAGTTTTCCCCAATTCTTTAATGCATCATCCTAGTGCTGGGCGGTATACCGGTTCATACCAAAAACCATTTTTTATTTTTGTTGTGATATGGATTTTTCTCATACCGGAACACCGGTTTAAATAGCCTAAACAAGGTTCGGAACGTGGTGCAGTGGGAAACTGTTTAAGGGGGGACCTGCTTCACTGCTGCACTGCTAAATATGCATGCAATGGAGTACATGTGTTAGTGGAGGTACTGAGCGGTGAAAAGGGGCAGAGAGAACATTCCAAAATGGAAGCTGTAGCAGACGATAAAGTTGAACATGATGACACAGAAGAACTTTTGACGAAAAAAGGTGCCATTTCTGTTGTCTGGAGATACTTTGGTTTTAAAAGGTAGGATATGGACCATTATGTTCAAATGTGTGAAAACTGTTTCTATACTACTGGATAATACTGCAAGCCAAGTTGTATTTGTTTTATTTTATTTTTTTTTCCAGCACTGTGTAATGTACCTGGTTACTGTGTAATAGTGTGACGATGCCAGTCCTTTACAGACTCCCTCTTCCCACATGGGAGTCTGTTGAACCAACACCGTCGATAGTTATGACCAAGATGCGCTGAGAAATCTCATTGAAGCCAGGGGATGGTGGAAAGTGCTCAAGTGCTTTTGTTAAAAACAGTCAAAAGTAAAACCAAAAGTGTCCGTTGTGCAGTGTTCAGAAAAATACAGTACCCAAATAAATAGCAAACCCATAAAACCAGTGAAACGTGGGGATAAAATACATAATAAATAAATCCATTAAAATAGAGGTTAAAATGCAGTCTCCCTCCTCGCCCGATCGCAGCACACCACCTTCTGTCTCCATGGCTCACCCTTCACTGGCATTGCTGGCAGAGCCTTTGCAGCACGAACTGCTTTCTGCAAACCCGTCTTGGCTGACGCCACACTGCGCAGCCAGACCGTCCGAGGTCGGAACACCTCCCGTCTTCCGTCGCGCTCACTCAGTCACTCCTCCGATCCATCTGGATCCATCTTACATTTCGCTTGCCCCACTCTACACACTTACGTCAGTGGGGTGAACCAGCCCCTAGATCGCTTCAGCCTGCACTCCCTCACGGAGCCCCAGCTTGTGCTGCCTTCTCCTTCCTTAACATCCTTGTGTTCTCTCTTTTCTTTTTTCCTTCCCCCTATCCTGCCGGCTCATAAATATACGTCTCCGTGGGCATAGCTCCTTATTCACATGCCACATTAAGCCGATGAAGCAATTGAGAATGATCGGGTGTGAGTCGCCCCAATCATCTCATCAACTCTCTGCAGTCATGCAATCGCGTTCACAGAGACGGACATGGTGAACTGGATTTAAAAACGGACCATATTTTTTTTTGAAGCCGCGGATCCACTATACCACAAATAGCATTGTAAATGCAAGTAGCAGTTTTATTATTTATGTATATAGCTTAGCTTGAAGCAAGGTCCATATTAATGCAATTTGCCTTAATGACGGTACAGTTAGTAAAGATGTCATCACCAAGTAGCACTTGTTTTATTTTATTTTGGTGAATACTGTGTAATGTACCTGGGCTTGAAGTTTTGAAGTAATAGTATTATTACTGGAAATTGCACTACTATTTATTTTATTGTTATTATTTATTAGTTTAAATATTATGTAGTTTAATAATGGAAAAGTTGCTTAAAAAGTCACTTTAACGTGTCACTGGACAGAGATTGTTAACATTAACAAAGTGTATTTGGTTTACTAAAAATATTTACTATTTATTCCTTTTCTAAGACATGTTCAGTGCAATACAACTTTTGACAAGCACCTCTGGATATTTTACTAAGTCTAAATGCCTCTTTGGATAGTTGGCAACATGTTGTCAAATTTTTAGTTTAAGTTGTTTGCAAAATTTGTTGAATAAAAAGGTTCTATATTTTGACTGCAACTGTCATGCAATGTGATTCCTTCTCTTCATTAGTGCACCCCTCCTTAAAATCACTTTATGGGGCCATGCAAACCTGTATTAATACTTGTACAATGTACAAGTCTCATGACAGTGGAATAGGTTATTCTTAGCCAGTCTATTGCAGCAATTGCAGTGGAAAATGTGGTTAACTCATGCATGGGAAAAAAATACCGTTGAATACCGGTACAATTTTGAAAAATACCGTGATGTAGAATTTTGGTCATACCGCCCAGCACTACATTATCCTATTAACAATAACTTTAACGCTAGGTGTATCACCTTCTTTTATCAGGCACAGAAAGGGGAAAAAAAAGAATTATGTTACATACTCTTATTTTTGACATTTTCTGTTTAAAATATAATCGGCAGAAATGGAAATTGCCTAGGGTGAAATCACATGTAGCTTTCAGTAAAGAAAAAAGAAAAGAAAAAGGCGCAAGAGATGAGAAAAGTACCGATACAATAGATGTTCTTCCAACTCAACAGAGCTGACATTTTATTATAGTGGAAGGAAGACATGCATTTCAGTGCAAGGCATTGCAAACGTATCTGATATCTGGCACTATGACAGCAGTTTATAAAAAACAAATGACACACCTTAATATTGATAGTAATACTTATATTTTAATATCAACACCTTAAAACAACAATTTACTAAGAGGTCTGAAATCAAAATAACACTTTAAAAGTGTTGCTAAGGGCTCTGCACTTTAAACAAGGTTAATAGTTCAGCCTCTTCCTCTGATTGACTGTGAATTTTCCTATATGTGTGTGCAGAATTCTCTAGTCTAACTAATAATATGTCCCTTATTTGCTAATGACTAACAAAACATGCAAGATCACACACCTTCTACAACACAAAAAAAGATAAATTAAACAATGGGATGCCGTTACATTTTCTGTCACGACTAGCATCAAATCATTGTGAAAGAGCCTCACAAAAACCTGCTGCACAGGAAAATCTATTAGTTATGAGGTGCCTGACCCCAAGGTTGAATGAAACAGGCTTGAGAGAACAAAAATGACAGGCCACCAAAATACAGAAAGAATATGCAGACTATACACAACTACATACTGCATGTTTGGCAACAGCACCAAGTGCCATTTGACCAGGTGTTTGCTTGTCAGCACAAGGACAGAAACCAATTGAAAAAATGATTTTCAACATACAAACCTGTTTATCCAAACCATGATCCTATGCTTTTTTGAAACAGAAAAAAATCACACTGCATAAATTGGAAAACAAAACACTCTTAGACCTGGTTTACTTTTCAATTTTAGCACATTCCTCCTCAGTGGCTGGTAAAAATCAAGATGAAGCATAATGTCTTGTGATCAATGCATTCCCGACATTGGTTTCCTTTCTTTTTTTGTTCGAAATTACAGTGGCTACCTTTAATGGAGCAAACTGTACCATACTTTTTGTCCTTCTTGGCTGGCTTGTGATAGGTGGCCTCGACTAACAAAAGCCTGAATCAGATGTGCAAGTGTGTGTTTAAAAGAAAAAAAATATATATCAGCAAGTCCTGTTGCTAAACTGGAAAGTTTATGTTGCACATGTGCACACACCCAAGGGTATAGAGAACACTGCAGGGCCAATTGTTTCATCAGGAAACAGATTTCCTATATTTGTCAGTAACATAATTTCACATTCTACAAGAAACAATATTTTACTTGACAAATAACTGCATAAGCATATGATAGAAAAGTAGAAATAAAAGTGCTTAAGAAGATAGAGCTGAGGGTCTTTATAAACATTTTTAAAGTAAAGTACAGAGGGAAGCTTATCACTTATTTTTCAAAAACATCCCCTGTAGACGTTAATGCAGAAATGGCACTTAACATAATACATTATTATTAAACATCAAAGGATGTTATAACAATTTGCATCCTTCAATGTGCAGCTTAACAAGATCCAACATTTAAATACTTAAACATCAGACTACTAGATGAACTGTAAAGGCGATGTATAACTTTGGGAGAAGGATCAAGTCTAGGGGCTTTTAAGCTGTGCTAGACAATAAATGGCGGCTAAGTACACACTACAACAAAAAAGACAAAGCTCACACATGTTGAAACTTTATCTAATGCTATTGAAAAGAGCTCTCTACTAATTACATTTTCCTGACATTTCAACTATTTTAGGGTCACAGGGAGTTAGTCTTTGTTGTGACAGCATTAGTCTCAAGGTGGTAATCAGTCCTGGACTGGGAGCCAGCCCATTCCATGGTCCCCAAGTGTATGCACATGGTCGTCAATTAACTTAAATTTCAAGACTTTGATATGAGAGATGAAAAGATGCGAGTCCCGAGAGAAAAATCCAAACAGATACAGAGAGAGGATAGAGACAGTACTTGCAGCTGGACTTGAAATCAGTACTATAAAGTTGTGAGGCAGCACTCCAACAACTGTAAATGAAGAGTTTTATTTGAGTTAAATACAAGCATATGGAGAAGACTGTATGCCTAGTTTCACAGCATGTTGCTTAAATAAGCCATTCCGACATCTAATGCACACTAGACATTTGACACCAGCACCTTTCTATTAACTGGTGTCCATGTTGTCCTTGGATCAATCGAATCAAGGATTCCATAATTTTAATACATGCAAGTGATAAACTCTTGCAAGAAAGGGTTTATTGTTAAACATGTAGGTATTTGTGCTTTATTGTACCATTAGTTTAAACATTATATTTTTTCCTTCATAAACCTATGGAAAAGTATTAAATATTGTCCAGTCACCACACACAAGATCGGTTTAGCCATTACATTTTTAGAACAAATGCTTATTAGCTTTCACAAATGCTGTCTCTTCCTTTATTGTAGGATAACAAACCAAACTGTCCTAAGAGTGTTAATTGAGTCACTGTAGGGTCGGGGATGGAGAACTGGCAGCCATGTGGATTATGGTCCGACATCTTCATTGTTACACCACACTGTGCCTGCTGATTCAAATTCAAGTAAAAATGACATATTGCACATCTCATGCACCCGGGACAGACACAAGAAGCCACTTCATGTGAAAAATGTTTACAGATGTACTGTCGGCCTGCTTAACTACACAACCAAATATCAACTGACCAATAAACTGATATTTCTAAAACTCAAGATCATTTTCAAAATAAGCATTACCAACAAATATTTCAGCCAAAACATCTTATTTTCTCTGTGCTATGGCACTTGAAACTGTTGATGTACTTTCATTATACATTTGTTCTACTCCAATGAACAGATGGATGAAGTATTTGATCAATTTCTTTGGTGTTTTTATTGGTGGTTCATAATGAAAAAGTTAATAGAACTTGAGTGATATCGCAGAAAAGCTTTCTGGTTAATAGATAATTCAAAGCATAACTGGAAAACCATCAATCCATTTTCTGTTAGTCCATGATTGAGGGGAAGAGAAAATTAAACTAATTGTTAAAAACCTGAATACTATAGTACCATACCCACAAGTGAAAGCCTAAGATCTAAATATATTCATGCATTTTACACATAAGAGAGAGACAAACTGGTTGATCACATCATACCCCTGGGGACAAATAATGTTCTGTCTTTTTATCCATCTATTTAGCTATACTGCATGAAATTCTTCTTACAGTATGGAATAAGAAAAAAATTGCTGGTATGCTAAACATTAGTGAAAAACATACAAACACAATTAAGAATAAAACATTCTATCATAAAATGTGTATACAGTACCTTAAAGGTATTGTATTTGTGTATAGACTTGTATATTATCTGTGTGTAATAGGTAAGCCTACCTCTTTAAGAATATAAAAAGCAATTCAACTTGATTGGTGAGTAGATGCAGACTTTGGACAAGCCCCCCTTCTTCGCTACTCCTCAAAGCTCTGGATTGGATAAAGTTAATTTAACAAAAATACTGTATATATGTTTAATGCCACTGTTCTCATGATGAGTTTGCTTGTTGGTGGCATGAGTGACAAAGAATCCCTCCCATTTAATAGTTTAAGAGAGGTGAAAACCTAAAAAAGAATCCATTTGGGTAGCAAAGACTTCACAAGCACTTCAACAGAAGAGGTGTACCTATGTACAGTGGTGTGAAAAACTATTTGCCCCCTTCCTGATTTCTTATTCTTTTGCATGTTTGTCACACAAAATGTTTCTGATCATCAAACACAAAATGCAGTTTTTAAATGATGGTTTTTATTATTTAGGGAGAAAAAAAATCCAAACCTACATGGCCCTGTGTGAAAAAGTAATTGCCCCCTGAACCTAATAACTGGTTGGGCCACCCTTAGCAGCAATAACTGCAATCAAGCGTTTGCGATAACTTGCAATGAGTCTTTTACAGCGCTCTGGAGGAATTTTGGCCCACTCATCTTTGCAGAATTGTTGTAATTCAGCTTTATTTGAGGGTTTTCTAGCATGAACCGCCTTTTTAAGGTCATGCCATAGCATCTCAATTGGATTCAGGTCAGAACTTTGACTAGGCCACTCCAAAGTCTTCATTTTGTTTTTCTTCAGCCATTCAGAGGTGGATTTGCTGGTGTGTTTTGGGTCATTGTCCTGTTGCAGCACCCAAGATCTCTTCAGCTTGAGTTGACGAACAGATGGCCGGACATTCTCCTTCAGGATTTTTTGGTAGACAGTAGAATTCATGGTTCCATCTATCACAGCAAGCCTTCCAGGTCCTGAAGCAGCAAAACAACCCCAGACCATCACACTACCACCACCATATTTTACTGTTGGTATGATGTTCTTTTTCTGAAATGCTGTGTTCCTTTTACGCCAGATGTAACGGGACATTTGCCTTCCAAAAAGTTCAACTTTTGTCTCATCAGTCCACAAGGTATTTTCCCAAAAGTCTTGGCAATCATTGAGATGTTTCTTAGCAAAATTGAGACGAGCCCTAATGTTCTTTTTTGCTTAACAGTGGTTTGCGTCTTGGAAATCTGCCATGCAGGCCGTTTTTGCCCAGTCTCTTTCTTATGGTGGAGTCGTGAACACTGACCTTAATTGAGGCAAGTGAGGCCTGCAGTTCTTTAGACGTTGTCCTGGGGTCTTTTGTGACCTCTCGGATGAGTCGTCTCTGCGCTCTTGGGGTAATTTTGGTCGGCCGGCCACTCCTGGGAAGGTTCACCACTGTTCCATGTTTTTGCCATTTGTGGATAATGGCTCTCACTGTGGTTCGCTGGAGTCCCAAAGCTTTAGAAATGGCTTTATAACCTTTACCAGACTGATAGATCTCAATTACTTCTGTTCTCATTTGTTCCTGAATTTCTTTGGATCTTGGCATGATGTCTAGCTTTTGAGGTGCTTTTGGTCTACTTCTCTGTGTCAGGCAGCTCCTATTTAAGTGATTTCTTGATTGAAACAGGTGTGGCAGTAATCAGGCCTGGGGGTGGCTACGGAAATTGAACTCAGGTGTGATACACCACAGTTAGGTTATTTTTTAACAAGGGGGCAATTACTTTTTCACACAGGGCCATGTAGGTTTGGATTTTTGTTTCTCCCTAAATAATAAAAACCATCATTTAAAAACTGCATTTTGTGTTTACTTGTGTTATATTTGACTAATGGTTACATGTGTTTGATGATCAGAAACATTTTGTGTGACAAACATGCAAAAGAATAAGAAATCAGGAAGGGGGCAAATAGTTTTTCACACCACTGTATAAAGTTAACCATTAACATAATTTTATCAAAAAATATGTAATAAGAAGAATATATTAATATATTACACTGGTATCTACTAAAACCGTCCAAATTCTATATCCATGTAAATTGAAATGTTGTGATGGGGTCAAATATTCCCTATCAAGTTAGTTCAGATTCTGATTCTACAATGGTCAAACCGTTGTGAAAAGTTGATTTTAGCATGATGTCTGTAGAAAATCAAAACTGATTTTCATATCTTAAAATTACAATCTTTATCAGAGAATTGTGCAGTTCGAGTTGTGTGGTGCTTGCTAATGACTGCATCCTAGCAAAGACAGAAAATTTAGAACAAATGGTTTCCAAGATATCCGCTCTATCTGCCTATGTGCAACGACAATATCCAAATAAATTGACCTACCTTTTTCCAAACCAGTTGGCATTGTGTTTGTCTAGTTACAGTCCCCAGACCTATTGTTTTTGGTCCAGTTTGATTCAGTACTTATCCCCACATTCTTTGTCCACTGATAACTGCCATAGAAATTGCTTGATTCAACCAGGATTTTGTTGTCTGCTCCATTTAGCCACGGGACCAGGCTAATTTAAATGATACAGAACTGTGATATGGATGTTTAGCCATATCACCTGCTTGTAATTTAATATTTTAAAAACTGTCTACTTTTATTTTGTAGATTAAGATTTTTGCTCATTTGTTATTATAAACACATTAACAATACTACATCATTTTACAAGTACACTCTGCTGGCAAATTTGTGCAACAGAATGGTGCCCTCTTGAGGGCTGGTCCCCAATGTTGCCTGCATAGAGTTTAACTTCCCACAAGCTTAAAATGGATTAAGTGGGCTTTAGAATTATACAGTATGGCATATAAGCAAAAATGTCATCTTGAACTGAAAGACTTTCTTCCCAATGGAGGCAACAGTTTTCACTGTAGGTCACTTATTTTACTGCAATACGGATAGCATATGTGACCAACAACAAATATGCAGGTAACACAAGTAACTGATAAAGTGAATGTCACTTAAACAGACTCAAAGAATTTAACAAATTGTCCCAAACACAGAAGACTCTGTGGGGACCTAATATAGTCCTTCAAAATTCTCAAAGGCATTGATAAAGTAGATCCAGCAGAATTCTTTAAAATAAACAGTGAATCACATACTTGAGGACACCATTGGACATTAAGGGAAAGTGCTTTTAGGACTGAAACCCAAGAAGTAGTTATTTAGACAAAGAGTTGTAAGAATCTGAAATAAACTACTACGACGTGGAGTTGAAGCAGAAACCTTGACAACCTTTAAGAAAAATCTGGATGAGATATTGGGCCAGCTCAGCTATTGGCTAAAACAAATGAGGTTCATGGACTGAATGTTCTCCTCTCATTTGTGAAATCTCTTCTGTTGTAATAATAGAATTTGGTAATATTGATTAAAACCTCAATTTCCTTTATAATCAATAAAGCTCTAATAAATAGCAAATAAAAAAAATAAAAAAAAAAAGAATACAATACCAGACTATGGATGAAGTGTGTGTAGATGGAGACAAAAGACTATCTGAATGTGAACAAAATCTAAAGGCTTGCGTGAACATTCAGGATGGCCAATATATGAAGATGGAGACCATGCAGAAAACAACCTTTTAAATGAACCCCTGAAAAAAATAAATAAATAAAAAGACAATGCTGATCAGGTTTTGCTTTTCTGGGTCACGGTCTTAATGAATCACTGCTGGGCATGCTTTTTATTGTTGCTTAGTCTTGACCATTGGAGATACGACTGTGTGACAAAGCCCAGCATAAAAGGAGAGGCACATTCTGCATGTGGTTTCCTCTGATTTCCTCTCTTCAGTTGTACCTTTTCACAAGTTTGTATTTTTCAATCTGTTACCATGCTAAGTACTTTGAAGAGTTAATACCAGGAAACAATTTCAAAGATTCACTTTCATTCCAGCAGGTTGACAAGGCACAGTTTCTGAAGGGTTGTTGAAGCTGTAGCAAACTTCTTTTATGGCTTTTCTTTCAAATGCCAGTCGTACAAAGTTTACAATCAATAGCAGCCCTAGAGACCGAGATAAAATACAACGCGCAGAATGGCAGATATCAAGATGGCACTTCTGCACTGCATTTCTACTTCCCGCTAAGCACATGCATTATAGATAGCAGCTATTTTTTATTTCTGTTTTGCCAACACAATGACTTTCTCATCATTTAGATTATATTATTGCACTTTATAGCTCATTTGGTAGCTGAGCATTTGTTTTATATTTATAACAAATAAAAAAGGGTAACCATCTGCTACCTTTTATGGTATCAATAAATAATCCCACCAGTGCATGTTAACATCAGCTCCTCTAACAATAATCAGTGCAACACTACTCATGGATTTATAAAAATTAGGCCTCAAGTATTGTACAAAACATTCATTTTAGGACTGCAGCAAGACATGGAGATTTTGATTTCCAGTACAGCCTATTAGGACAACAAAGGCTTCAAGGAAGAACTGCAACTGAGGGGGTCACAAGAACGTCACAGGGCACAATCACACGAATGCCAGGCAACTTTAGAGGTTCTAGTCAAGAGCAGCATAATGCAATCCCCAGAGAATATAACTGCATGTACAGAGACCTAAGCCTATTTCACAGGGAAGGCACCCCAGCAAGACACTGTACCGGAGAACACTGGCCCGTGGGCTACCGAGAAGATCAGCCACACTTACCCAAAGATTAGTGAACCATTTCATCCACCACATACCCTGCTCCACAGAAAGTGTTTGTTTGTTGCAGGCAGCAGCTGTACCCTGTGTGCTGCTGCTTTTAGTAGTCCAACATACTCATGTGTCAGCCCAGAATGGTCCAGGAAAAAGAAACTGGATGGAGTTTGCATTAAATAGTCAGAATTCTGCTAGTTCTCAGGAGAAATTGGATTGCTTGTGTGGTCAGATTGAGGTTGTACACAGTTTGGTTCTGAAGGAAGGCGGGGGCGGAGTGGCAGCATTTTTATCATTTCCGACTAAGTTTATTTAGCCTTTGCACAAATCATGCAGATTACTTTAACCCCATGGGACACTCTGGAGAGAACATTGAAAGAATTTCTTAGCAATGCCATAAGAACTGTGGGAAAAAACTAAACCCGCCCACTTCAAATGACCTTATCGGAGGAGCCATAGGCATCTCCCTTCACTGTATGTGGTTGAAGGGTGTAGCACATTATACTTTAGGGTATACGTTCGGGTTCTCAAGCTGACTATTGAGCCTCTGGGCGATCAAACAATATCTGTATATGTTATAGAAGAAACCCAGATTCAATCCCAGCATACAATTCTACCAAAGAAACATTTGCGGGCAAGGCCTCATTTTTAAAGCTGCATTGGGATGACAGAAAAAGGCATAATTTCCCTAAACCTTCATAACTTGCTTCATCTGATCTTGAGTTTTAAATCCAGTCTACTTGCCATCCATTTGTCGAACAGGCTTGTACAATTTCTAAGTCAAAATCAGCTAAAACGCGCAACACGATAGCCTCCCATCAGAGGAGGCTCCAGTTTCTCATCACATTCAAAACATCAAAACTTGGAAAGGAAAATTGTTGAATGGAAGCTGGTGGGACATATTTCTCTATTAATTAATGGAAAATGTATACCGTCTCACATGCCATTGGATGACTGCAGTAAGCTTGTAAGTGAGAGTTAAACATTTCTTGAGTCTATTAGTTCCATCCACAACAACTAAATGCATTTCTGAGTTGCCGACTTGGAATGCTTCATGATGGTGCAAAACCAACACACTCCCACACACCTGTCGCAGGTTTAAAAAACAAACAAAAAAAAACGCAGTAAAGATTTTTGTTAAAACATGCTGTCAGCTCAGTAGTTTCACACTAGCACCATTTTAATATCTCTACCACTCACTTCTACAAGGGATAGCACTGTTAAAGGGTCAGAGGCAGCCCCTGTCCAATCACCCCCCCCCCCCCAATAACATAGTACTCCGTAGTCTTCAAGCATTGCATTTATTACACAACCAACTACAGATTTTCAGCACCCCATGCTGGAATGCAAGAAGAAATGCAGCAGTAAGCTTCTAAACCACCAGCAGGGCGTGAAAGCAAAGGAATGTGGAGTGTGATATGGTGGAAAGAACATTTATAACCTGCAAAGGACCAAACACTGTCACAAACTCAATGCTGCCTTGGGAACATGCATATTTTTGCTCATTGCTGTTTGTTGCATTGCTTGTAACTATTCACTTTAATTCACCCCCATGTATTTATTTGCTTCTTAAAGAACAAAAACAAAACACTTCCAACACAGTTGTTTCATATCCATCTTCATAAAAGGATAAGTGTCTGCCCAGTTGCTATGTCTCTGTGATTCCAGAAGATGGCACATAACATACATTTTTAGTAATAAAATGTCATGCATTTGTCATTTCAACAGATGGCACTTCTAACATTACCACTGCTTTTACAAATCACATACCAAACGGCATATAACAGAGGCATATGCATTACATGGTACACTGAAAAAGTTAATGCAGAGATCTACATTAATTATTTCAATTTCAACTTCTCATTGATGAGTAGCACAGCAAGTGGCAATAAAATAAGATCAAAAGGATTTATATTATAATCTAGTTCTGATGCAGCACTGTAAACATAAAAATCATGAATAGAACTTAACTGGATCTCACTTAACGTAGAATATTAGAAGAATAAGAATGCGACTGTCTACTGAAAAGCTATGCATACAGCGGTGCCAACATCTCATGATTGTTCATATTTGTAAAGGAACCATCTTTGGTGCAACACATGTAAAGTTATTTTTTTGCTATTTATATGATATATACAGTATCTTAAGACAGTATTCAGACTTTTTAAAAATTTTGTTAAAGTTGTAATATTGTTTTAAAATCACTTAAATTAATTTTTCCCTCATAAAGCAAAACTCAATAGCCCTGAATGTCAGAGCAAAAACAAGATTTTAAAATCCTTTGTAAATTTATAAAAAAAATAAAATTAAAAAACTGAAATGCCACATTGACACAAGTATTCAGACCCTTTAATCAGTACTTAGTTGAAGCCCTTTTGGTGACAATTACAGCTCAAGAGTCTTCTCGAGTAGGAAGCGATCAGCTTCACACACCTGGTTTGTGGATTTTCTGCCATTCCTCTCAAGTTCTGTCAGGCTGGAAGGAGATCGTCAGTGGACTATCATTTTCAGGTTTCTCCAGAGATTTACAAGTGTATTCAAGGCTGGGTTTTCACTGGGACACTCATGGAAATGCACAGAGTTGTCCCTAAGTCGCGCCCGTATTGTCTTTGCTTTGTGCTTAGTGAACTTGTCCAACTGTAAGGTGAACCTTCAGCCCAGTCTGAGGTCCAGAGCAGGTTTTCATTAAGTACATACTGTATGTGGGCTTCGCTCCATTCAGCTTTCCTTCAACCCCATCTAGCCTCACCATCTGTGGCACTGTCCTACAACCCCACAGTATAATGCTGCCACCACCATGTTTCACCATTGGAATGGTATTACACGGGTGATGAAAGGAGCTTGGTTTCCTTCAGATGCAACACTTAGAACTGTGGCCAAACATTGAAATCTTTGTTTCTTCAGATTGGGGAATATCATTTTTCATAGTTGGAGTGCCCTTTAGTTACCATTTTGCAAACTCCAAGCGGGTTCACAAGTGTATTATGGTCAATTAATGGACTTCTGCAGAGCTAGTAGTGCTTCTGGATATTTTACCATTCGCTATACAGGTACACTGGAGCTCTGTCAGAGTGACGGTCAGGTTCTTGGCCCCCTATCCTACCATTGCCCTTCTCCCCTGATTGTTCTATTTAGCCAGGCTGCCTGCTCTTGGAAGAGTCAATGTTGTTACAAACTTATTCCAATTAAGAATTACAGAGGCTGCTATGTACTTGAAAGCCTTCAATGCTGCAGACATTTTTTTTTTTTAGCCTTCCTCAGATCTGTACCTTGACAATCCTTTACTGGCAATTCCTTCAACCTCATGGCTTCATTTTTGCTCAACTGTGGACCTTCTGTAAACAGGTATGGGCCATCCCTAATCACATCCAAGCAAGTGAACCGAACACAGGTGGACTCCAGGAAAGGCATAGAAACATCTCAATAAAGGGGATAGAATGGAATGCACTTGAACTAAATTTCAAGTGTCACAGTAAAGGATGTGCATACTTGTGTCAATGGGATAGTTCTCTCACTTTTTTTTTTCTTAAATAAAATTGCAAAACGTCCTAAAATCCTGATTCCATTTTGTCAATCTAGAGTATTGAGTGTTGCTTGATGTGGGAGGAAAAATGAGTTTAAATCATTTTAGCAGAAGGCTGCAACATATTAAAATATGGAACAAAAAATGAGGTCTGAATACTTTGTGAAGGTGCTGCATCATCAACTATCATACTTTGTTATTAGCCTGTGACCTTTGTTCCAAAACATTAAAAATACCTGCCTTTGCTTCTTCCCCTATATAAACAGTTGAGGCACTCAAAAATTTTCCAATGAACTGCTTCTCAGTATCCCAAACATTCACACCACCATTCCTGATGAACACTCATGTGTCTGTCCGATTTATATACTCTGTTCTGGTCTACTTGAGAGGCTCCCCCAGTTTCAGCCTATCAATAAGCAGCGATGGCCATGCTGCTCTACTCTCTGTACTGTAACTGTTGCTCTTCTATTAACTCTAAAAGTGCACTGAACTGATCTTTTTCTATGCTACAGCTTCTACTGCAGCTGACTTCTTGGTTTCCATATTCTTGATGGCAGGTCCTTTCCACTTTCTCTGCCAATACTACATTCTTGTCTCTACTTTCTACTTCAGTTTTATGTTTATTCCGCACACGACTTTGTCAATACTAAAGCGCAACCGTGTATCATGTAAAATCGCGATGTAAAAAGGAAAAGGTGCTTTTGACACGAAGGATTTCCCTCGGCATCAACTTTACGATCCCCTCAGTAAATGTGGATCCATGAATGCCATACATGCCACGGGACGGGAGAAACTCGGGGGTCTCGTGAACTGTAAAAGGTGGTAGGAGAATCCGCGTAAACGAGAACGTCACATTTGTTTAAAACGCCTCTTTTCCCTGGTATATACACAGTAACTTTGTAATTCTTGTCAGGTATCAACGAACTCGCAGTATCCGGCTATAAGCAAAGTCTCTGGAGCATCTGGTTTCGATGCTCCCCCTCATTTTAACGCAACGTCACGTTTTCAATACCCGCCGGGCGTCCCTTTTAGAAGTAAAACAGATTATTTCGATCATGGTGTTATGAAACCTTCACTCGCCTCGCGCGGTATTGGTTCCCAGGCAGACACTTCAGATTTCCAGCCTCCGGCGCGACGCCCACACTTCGCATGCCTTCCCAATCTGAATCCCAGGCTACCGCACGGGAAAGGGAGACCAAGTCCGCGCAGCACCGGCTCTAAAGTTAAAGGAGCCGCGGCACACGCGAAAGGGCGACACGCCCGCGCCAGCCACAACACGAGCGCCCGCGCCACTGTTTACAGGTAGCGGCAACTTGTCGGAAAAAAAAAACCAAAACACCGAGAACTTAGGGCAACGGGGCACACATTCCTAGCTCGCCAAATGTCACTGGTTCAAAAGAATCACCCTTCTACTCCCAAACCAAGCGAAGGCATCCCGCTTAGAGGACGAGTCCGTAAAGTTTGCTCAACTTACCCGCCGCTCTTTGTCTTCACCCGGGCCAAGTGCTCAACATTCACAGCACTAAGACACTCGAACTGAGACTGCGATATATCCGACAGGAGAAGTACGCCTTACTTTTATAACGACACACATAATCGGCCGACATAGAAGCAGAGTCGCGGCAAGCAGGCAGACAGCCAGCCGCTCGTGCGCGTCCTCGGCGCCAAATCTGGAACGCGTATTGCGGCTGGGAGCGCGCGGAGGCTGGGAGTACGTGCACAGCAGCAAACCGCTGACGTGCCGGCCAGTGTACAATACACAGATGTACACTGTCATACATGACCTTCTACGAGTAAAAAAAAAAACAATCTACGGTGCCATTACACCACCTTTATAGAATACTTTAGTAATAGCCACAACCAGGAGGACCTGCAATTTAACCTAATCCTTTATTTTATTTTCTTGTGGTTATTGCTCCACAAGGGAATTTATGCAATTTCCTAAAGTATCACCGTGCTAACCATCTTCCGATAATTGACTCGGATGCTTTTTTAGATCCTTAAGTGCAGCTTGTTATGGTAAGTCTATGATGCATTAAGAAGAAAGAGAGAGAATTGAAGAGACACTCATTTATAATTCTGGGGATGAGCTTTCGAGTGCTGTCTGCATTGTCCTTATCTGTTAGTTGTGGTCTGACCAACAGAAGAACAAGTAGTGGCCAAAAGGGCCCCTGCATTGTGCAAATAACTTCCAGGATGGGCACCCTGGGGATACAGAATTGGATTAAGTGGGTCTGACCACGTCGTGATGTTTTAACAGAATTTTCATGACCTGCTGGAGAGTGGAGCTCATTGTACACCAAGCATGGCTCTCCACCTTCACAACCCTTAATTGGATTCTGCAGGTTTGAGGATGGATGGATGTATATTTTAACATAATACACTACTAGTCAAACGTGTTTGATACAAATTGATAGTTTTATGATCAAGATACCATTAAGTTGATTTAAAAATGGAGTAAAGGCACTACTAGCATTTCTAATGGCTATTATGGCTTGAAATGACTGATTTTTAATTTATTATGCATTTATTCACATTTTTAGCAGCCATTCCTTCAGTGTCATAATGGTCAACGCCTTTAGCTTATCCTTACTTATTCATGTTCTTAATGCTAATTGGCTATTAGAGAAACATTTGTAATTGCATTAGCACCACTGAAACTCATTATTCAGTTCACTTCAGTTGCCAGATACTGGTAACTCAAAAGTTCAGTTCTGGGTTCAAAAATGGGCAATATGAAACTGTTTTTTTCTCAAGAAACATGTCAGTCTACAGGTATTGTTTATTTTTAAGGTTATTCAATGTGACTGAACGCCAAGATACTGAAGATTTCATTCAAAGGTGTCTGTGACTGTCTCGAGAAAAGATGTTGAACTGCATCTGACCAGGATAGAAAAAGAAGTGGATGGTCCAGATAGACAACTGCATAAGAGGATATGGACCTCAAAGTGTGTAGTTTGAGAAACAAACACCTTAAAGGTCCTCTTTTGGCTTCTACCCACCAAATACCAGTGTCATCTGCAACAGTGCAAAGAGCACTCAAGGACTGCTGGTCTAATAGGCAAAGCCATATCTGAAACTGGCAAAAAATTAGAAAAGGTTAAAATGGGCAAAAGAATCAAAAGATTGATGGAAACGGACTGGAAAAGAATATGACAGGGTTGAGTCACTTGTTTTCTCCACAAAAATCAGGGAGAAGATAATCCAAAAAAACCAGTCATACCTTGAACCGCCTTCTTTATCGCTGGTGTAGCAGCATTCAGTCCTCTCCTGTTGGGTACTGTGTAGCCCGTCACTTGGACACTGCTGATCTGTGCTTAATCAACAAATACAAAATAACAGAAAGGTCAAAAAATGTTAATGAGCTTTCACTTGTAATTATTTTTTGTACAGTAAATGTATTTTTAGTTCTTTTTTTTTGGTTTAACTGTCCCAAGGCAGACACTGACCCTGATTTTCGGGCCAGTGTTTCAAAGATATCCATCCATACTCCATACACATTTCATCCTTGTCAGAGTTCAGAAGCTTTGTAGACAGCAATGGACATTAGACAACTGAAAGTGCTAAGGGCCACCACCTGGCTGACTTTGGATACAAGAAACACTTCATTAATATAGGAATATGAAACTCAAGATCTTGGTTACAGATGGCATTGTTAATATGGTCAAAGAAGCGTTTTCTGCATATAAAGTCAATCCATTTATCTAATCAACTGAAATACTCACTGTGACTGCTCTCTTTTCCATCCATCCATTATCCAACCCACTATATCCTAACTACAGGGTCACGGGGGTCTGCTGGAGCCAATCCCAGCCAACACAGCACTCAAGGCAGGAAAAAAAAAAACCCGGGCAGGGCACCAGCCCACCGCAGGTGACTGCTCTCTTATCATTATCCAAATCATACGTTTTTGTTCTTTTTCTGTAAATTCCATGTGTGTTTGAGGGGATTTGTTGTTATTTGTTATAACGTTTCGTCACCTTATACTCTACAGACATGTTGAACAATTGATGGGACCACTGCCGAGATGGCACCTCCACACTCCTTTATTCTTCCCTAAATATCGGCCGCCATGCAATTTCCTCCTCCCCTTGGTGTCAGGCCAGTTTCTCTGCCCTGGGAGATATATTTCATGAATCAGGGCTGAAAATGTTCCTCTCCCAAGGTTTAGACATCCTATCCCTTCCACTTCCAATGATTGTCAGAAATGTAGCATTTTTTTGCTGTGTTGGTCTCCTAGAAGACTAAGTCCTAACAAAGATAAAAAATATTAGAGAAATGAACATTGAGATCTGTGTATAATAAATATCAACAAATAAATGCATACCTTCTTCAAACAAGTTGTATTGTGTTTGCCTTCTGGCTCAAGGCCTGTTGGTTTTGATCCAGTTTGGCCCAGAACTTCTCTTAATATCCTTCAAATACAGTTTGACCTACAGTATGTCTAATGATAACTGCTGTCGGATTTGTTTAACTCAACCAGGACTTTTATAGTCTTTTCCATTTAGTCTTATGACAAGTTGCAAAATGTTTTCATGAGTAGTTTTTGAGATGCATCATTTATTTAAATTTACACACACATACGCAAACAGAGAAACTCATCAGTGAAGACAGCCGACAGCTTGTTTGCCTTACCAGAGCACATGCTTGATGACGAAGAGAACGAGATGAACAGACAAATACACCATAACAGCTCTCCGTAGGTCGAAATGGACAGACGCATCCAGCCTCCCCTGCGCCACTCCATCTGTCCTGCTTAACTTCACTGAACCCAATGTGTTTAGTTTCAAATGAAATATTATTGAAATTGTTCACTTTATTCTATTTCCTGTTCATTTTACTCTACATTTACTTGAGTATATAATACATAACATATAACTTAATGCACTTGATTTTATATTATTGCACAGTACAATTGGTTGCATTATATTGTAAAATCTGCCATTGAGTGATTTCCTGCAGAATCACGAAAGTGAAATTTAGATGGGAGTACTGTACAGACCAATCTGTACCAATCTGTTGTTTTGCTGGTCAGCCTCAATGTCCATCTATCTTAACTCTTTGAGGGCTGAATATTTTTTCCAAAAAACACAGTTTTCTGAAAAGCACGCAAATCAAGGGTCTCACACACAAATCAACCTAAAATATCAGTTGCTGGGACGCTCACGGGTGGCATGACGGCTGGCAGGAACACGTGGCAGAATGGCTGTCAGGCTGTCTTCGCATGATAGGGTTGGGGACAGTAGCAGCAGTCGTGGTCACAGCGCAACACAATCTGGTTTGTACCTCATGTCATTATGAGTGACGATCTTCATTTACACAAACGTTTTCGACACCACAATTAGCTGGAGATCGATCAGTGGATGCCGGTACCTCACTTTTCTTTTTTGATCTCGATCTCCAGATCACTTGCGACAGGTCAGAGTCCAATTCAGCGATAATATACAAAACATCATCCTCAGGAGTATTTCGCTTCGATCTCTCACCAGATGCCAATGCCATTTTTCTCATTGTTTGCACTTCACTGCTCCTGCAAGCACAGGGGAATCTCGGTCAAACCAACAAAGCTAACTTTACTTCTGGCAAAGAGAGTCACCAAACTAAAACATAACGGTGGGTATTGTCACCATTTGCAGTTGCTTACTGTTGTCTAACCCTCCCTGCTGACAAAAGTCGACATCCGCCCTGAAAGAGTTAATGAAAGGATAAGTGTCTGTGTATCCATGAGTCTGTCGGGTTGCTATGTCTCTGTCGCTCTAACATATGGTGCACAACAAACATTTGTAGTAATAAAATGCAGTGCAGATGTCAATCCAACAGATAGTGCATTGCAAGCATTATCACTGCTTTTCCAAATTCCATACCAAATGGCATCTAACAGAGACATACTGTATGCATTGAATTTGTCATTCCAACAGACTGCATCAGAAACATTTGAAGTAATGCATTTTATTACGACAAATGTTTGAGATGTGCCGTTTGTTGGAATGACAAATACATTGCATTTTATTAGTATATGCATTATAAAATACATTCTAATAGATGATGCACTACAAACGTTAGCATTAAGGTCTACCCTGATTACTTAGATTTCATCCTGGTTTGGACGGGCAGCACTGCTAGTTTAAGACAAAGCATTCCACCTCCCACTTCAGTGCCTCACAAAGGAGCGCCATCATTTGGTGCCAGAGGGGAGCAGTTACCACGTGCCTCATCCTCCATAAAGTCTCGTTACCAGGAAAGATAAAACTAAGTGTCACATGCCAGCCATGGTTGCTTAATTTTTTTTTTTGTCAAAGAGATGTTTGATGAGAACAGGCCATTCAAACCGATACAGCTGGTCAATCTCTCTTCACTTCACCCTTTCAAAAAATAGTTGAGATCTGGAGGTTGCCCACTAGCTATTACAATCCTTGGTAAATGATTCTAGATATGATTATTCTCTGTGAGAAAAAACACATTCAAAAATGCATGTGAAATGTATTGCTAACAAATGTTTTTGATGAAGAACTCATTTTATAATAAAAAGCTGACATCTGCCATACCAACGCCCTTTATACAATTACTAGGCTGACCCGCCTTTTAAGGTGACCGACTTTTAAGCTGACCACTTCTTAAGGCAATTCAATATGTAGATCAATTTGATATTTTATACAAACTCATTAATTTGGTTATATTGCATTTGAGCGGTATTACTTTAATACTCGTAGTTTCTATTATTTTTGTGATGAAATTTAAACTTTTTTTCTATATTGAGGTCGCCCTTTTGAACCCCCCTGATATTTACTATGCGGTGAGACATTTGTACTCCATCAACATTAATTATTTCCAGAGACATAATTTTGTCTATTTTTCCAGCGCATCGCGCACAAAAGCAAGGGAACGATGGGAGCACCAGAACTCTGCTCACATCATGTCGCTTCGTACCGCAAACAGCAAATAGTAAGTCTGTGATAAGCGGAATACCGCTACGCTTTCCACTCACGGGACAGAAGGACAATCCCGGCCGCTTTTATATAGTAAGAAAGAAGAAGATATCGCACAGTCTGGAGTAGAAAATCATCTTTTACCTGGAAAAACAAAACTACAAATCCCATCGTGCATTGCAAAATGGATGGGGCGTGTGTGAAACTCCGCGCCTGCGTAGCACTCACGGGACGGAAGGACAATCCCGACCGCTTTTATATAGAAGGATGGAACCTGTTCATCTTAGTTGAGTTAAACTGGAAAAAAAAAATCAATCCTTTCAATATTTCCTTGCAGCTCAAACCCAACAGTTCTCGAGTCAGCCTATTTGTTCTTCTGTGTACAGTACTTACTTCTGAGCTGTTATATCTTCATTGCAAATTCCAAAACTGAAACTGCACACAGTGATTCAGATGATATCTCACAAGCATGGCCTACAGTTAAAGGATAATCTCCCTGGATTCGTATGAAACACATCATCCTAAGTAACCATCCATCCATCCATTGTTCAACCCACTATATCCTAACTACGGGGTCACGGGGGTCTGCTGGAGCCAATCCCAGCCAACACAGGGCGCAAGGCAGGAAACAAACCCCGGGCAGGGTGCCAGCCCACTGCAGCCTATGTAACCCAACACCCTTAATCTCTTCTGCACATTGCCTGGATGTGGACATCGACTAGTTTACTATGACATCTACATTGTACCTTTCTCAAACTGTATATATATATATATATATATATATATAGTGACGGATAGGGGGCGCTGTCGTCCCCTTGAACCCTCAGATCAGACGCCAGACACCAGGTAAAAGTCCAATAATTTTTATTCGGACAATAATAATGTGCACAAAGCACCCTCCACTCCACAATACTCATAAACAATAACCAATAAATCAATACACAAATCAATCCTCCTACTCCCAGACGTGTTGCCAGCCTTTCTCCCGACTCAGCTTGTCTGTCTGGGATTTCCCAGAGTCCTTTATAGTCCTTGACCCGGAAGTGCTTCTGAGCCCTCAATCCATGTGATTATCCAGCACTTCCGGGTCAGGTTAAAACTCCTCTTCTTCAAACCGGAAGCACGTCATTTCCTCTGTCCATGTGACTAGGACGCCCTTCTGGGTTGTAGGGCTGTGGATCTGGGGGTATTGGCCGGGATGACTGGCCGGCCACATATCACAATATACATACATACATACATACATACATACATACATACATATATACATATATACATA
>JANRMT010062828.1:2849699-2907689 GCA_026402145.1 Polypterus bichir lapradei | reverse complement strand
ATACATATATACATATATACATACATACATACATACATATATACATACATACATATATACATACATACATACATACATACATACATACATATATATATATATATATACACACATATATATATACTAGCCATGTGCGCTCAACTACGTTGCGCGTGTTAAAGTTGTCTGTGAAGGGCTCCCTGTTTAAACGCGGCTGCCAGTCGTGAACTGGGCCCTTCGTCGCACAGCATTATGATTTTTTATAAGGGAAACAAAATTACAAAAGAAAACCCTTGGACATTGATTCGATAGGAACGGCCTACTCGGAATCACTGTCCGAATAGTAATTATGTGGTGGTGTAGGAGCATTTCTGCTTCTGTCCGTTCACAGTCTGTCTTGTTTTCACGACGCTATCGTTTCCTCTCACGATGTCTTCTCAACCTTTCTCCAATCTCGCAGGTTGCTTTGTGGCAATCCAAAGAGTAAGGCAATAGATAGATAGATAGATAGATTGATACTTTATTAATCCCAAGGGGAAATTCACATAATCCAGCAGCGGTATACTGATACAAAGAAACAATATTAAATAGTAATAAAAATGAAAAAAAAAAAAAAAAATGTTAGCATTTACTCCCCCGGGTGGAATTGAAGAGTCGCATAGTGTGGGGGAGGAACAATCTCCTCAGTCTGTCAGTGAAGCTGCTCCTCTGCCTGGAGATGACACTGTTCAGTGGATGCAGTGGATTCTTCATGATTGACAGGAGTTTGCTTAATATACAATAATGTGCATGTGAAATATATCAATATACACGGAGCAATGGTTATAAAAGGGGGACACATAGGTATCCAGGCTCTTTAAAGCATAAATAGGGATCACTTCACTGACATGTGAGCAAGCCACGGTACAACTGTGAGACGCGCAGCACTCGCCGGCTACAACGTAACAATAATAATTTCCGGAACGTGCTGTTACGTTGTCATTCATTTTACCCACTGTCTTTCTTTCATTCATATGTTACGTAGGCACGTACCTTTTATCTTCAGCAATCTCATTCTCTAACCAAGTCCGTGTGGTCTTGGGGTATTGGGTGTAAAGTCTTGTTTATTATGAATAAGTTCTTCTTAAGTTTGATGTCTGTCTTAGCTGTCATAGTCACAGTGAGACATCATTTGTTGTTGGTATAATGCACCCACAGTAGTGTTTCTTTACGAAGTGTTAGTGTGTCAGAGAAAGGATGTGCAGCTTTGTTCATAACGGCAGTCAGTTTTGTTTAAATTCTCTCCTCCTCTACAACCTCCAGGAGTCCATCCTATAGTTGAGCTTGCCCTTTTAATTAGCTTGGTGATTCGGTGGGCCTCTCTTGAGGTGATCTTACCAGCCCAGCACAGAGTTGTAGAAGATGTGAAGGCTATCACGACCCACATTAAAGGAACACAGTAGACTGTGCTTCTTGAGGAGACTCAGGTCTTTTGATATGTGCAGCAAGCTGCTGGAAATGTTTTACCAGTCTGTTGTAGCTGGTGTGTTGTTGTATGCTGTGATTTTCTGGAGAAGCAACTTGCGTTAAACCCAGCTCCATCAAAGGATAGACTCTGGGTATTGTTATGGAAAAGAGAATGGTGGCGAAATTGGATGCCAGCATGAACAGCTCTGTCCATCTCCTGCAGGAGGCACTCTCTTGGAGTACTTTCAGTCTCAGTCTCATTCTGCCATGGTGTAAGAAGAAGCACCTCTGGGAATCTTTTCTGCCTGGTGTTATTAGGCACTTCAACTCTCCCTCCCAATGTCCCTTCCTTCACTCCAGCCAGAAACCACAGGAAGACAATACAGATTATGATATACTGTACTACAGTTGTTTGAACATAACATCTATTGCATTATGTTTTTATTCCATTGTCTTATATTGTGTTCATACAAATTACTTATGGATGCTTTGTAGTGACAAGTCAAGCAAAATGACACCTTTATTCAATATGCAAGCTGAAGAGGTGGTAATCTTTTTAGTTAGCCAATAAAAGGTGTCATTATGCTTGACTTGTCACTACACTCATATTCGGAGTGGTGGCTCTGAGGCTAGGGATCTGCACTGGCAATCAGAAGGTTGCCGGTTCGAATCCCGTAAATGCCAAACGTGACTCTGCTCTGTTGGGCCAAGAGCCCTTAACTTGCAATTGCTGAGCGCTTTGAGTAGTTAGAAAAGTGCTATAAAAATGCAAAGAATTATTATTATAATGGCTAACACGGTACAACACCCTAGCACTATGAACGCTTTGAAATCACTCCTGATTTACCGATATGAGAAAAACCCTTACATGTGATATAACTTTTGTCTAATTATACAAGACATTAATCTTCTTGGGGTTCACCCAAAACATCCATATTTTAGGCCATTTGCTGGACCGTATTTTGTGCTGAAAATTGCACCTTTTTGATAAAGAGGAAACCAATAGATGTCTTCAGCAAAAATGATTAGAAGGACTTGAAGTTGTCGCGCCACATGAACTGAGCCTGGGGGGGTTCAACAGGATACAAAGGGTCAAAGTTACTTCTTTTCACAAAGCTTTGAAAAGATGGGAACTGGTAATATAAATATATAGTGTGTCGTTTTATGTTATTTTGCGGTTGCTGATCACAAATACAACAATGTCGTTAATATTTGATAATTTACCGGTGGTCCTAGCCCTCTATGAGCCATTCCCTGAAGTTTATCAATGACAAATTTCAAACATATATATATTTGGGGTATCATTTTAGTCAATTTCAAGGCCAGTCATTATGAATATGTTTTTTTTTTTTTTTTTTTTTTAATTTTTTGATCCTTTAATTGGGCTTTAATCCTCTATGATCCTCTGAGAGGTTGAAAAATGACAAATTTCTGTTACAACAAAGACTGTAAATATTTAAACTGAAGCACACATTTTTAATATTTCCATATTTTGCACAACTATTCTTAAAAATTACATACTTCTATCTCATGAAGTAAATCATTACATTATTTATGAATTAGGGTCTCTTTTGCTAATTCAGACTTTGAGTCAGTATCTGTGTATTTTGTTTTTGCTGCTGTATGCATTTTAATTTTCCCGTATATCTAATCTAAATTAATAAAGTATATCTAATCTAATTAATTATTAAACAATGGGTGTTCCATTACTCTCAAAAAGAAAACCCCCCAAATATTGGTGTTCTTTCAACATATACTGTATGTTAGACGATTTCTTGACTGGTCTTTACGCACAGAGCTATGTTACCTTGCAGGCAGAGAGGCCCTCCGGCGGCGCCACCTCATCGAATTCTTTTCAAGTTTCACGTGACCCCAGCATATAAATAATATTTTAGGAGGATGACCTGAAACTCACATCATGGTGTGCGCCTCTCGGCTCGGTGAGTCAGCTGGCAGGAGGGTCAATGCAAGCCGGAATTCTTCTTTGATCGCCGCTTTCATTAAAACGTCGCACACTCTGGTGATTCTGCACATGGAAATGAGTGCCTGAGATTTGTTTCTTTTTTTGGGGACACAGCACACCAAGTGCATTGTAGTTGGAGTCTGACGGAAAGGCTCGTGTTTGCTTTTCAGAGGTGTCATGTCATACTGTATATTCTCCTCAGTGAGCTGGCGCAAACACCTTCAGCATACCGTACATACAGACGACAGTCACATCTGCAATGAGGAAACACTTTTTCATGAAGCAGAGGTTTACAATACAGGTCGTGGGGTGAATGGCCAACGTAGTGTTTATGAGTAACATCACAAAAAAAAAAAACAACTCTTAATTTTATACAACGTAACATCAAATCACTAGTTAGATAGCAAATAGATTTCACCAACAGTCATTCTAACTGCCTGAGATAAGAAGAAAACAGATGACAGATAAAGCCCTGCTAATGGGATGAGAAGAGTTTGAAAAAGGATACACTCTTGTTTTTTTGGCCTTTAATCTTGCCCCAGTCAGGAGGCCACGGGACATTATTAACTCATTAAAACCTGAAACCTGAGAATTGAATTCTGTTTTTCAGAATTGCTGCTGAATACAACACACGTGATTGCATACAGTGTGTGTGATTTCATTTAAACTTCTGACAGCTGTAGATATGTCATGCTCTGTAACACAGATTAGCGCATGTCTGGGCCCACGTAAGACAAGTCGGCATCGCCAGACACTTAGATGAAACTGTACAAGCCACAGACTAACTGGAAAAACCTTGGAATGACCTACTTAATGTGTTTCTCATTCTTAAACCCTTTTAAATCTTGGGACATTTTTGATAGACACACACACACACACACAGTTGTGCTTGAAAGTTTGTGAACCCTTTAGAATTTTCTATATTTCTGCATAAATATGACCTAAAACATCATCAGATTTTCACTCAAGTCCTAAAAGTAGATAAAGAGAAACCAGTTAAACAAATGAGACAAAAATATTATACTTGGTCATTTATTTATTGAAGAAAATGATCGAATATTACATATTTGTAAGTGGCAAAAGTATGTGACCCTCTAGGATTAGCAGTTAGTTTGAAGGTGAAATTAGAGTCAGGTGTTTTCAATAAATGGGATGACAATCAGGTGTGAGTGGGCACCCTGTGTTATTTAAAGAACAGGCATCTATCAAAGTCTGCTCTTCACAACACGTGTGTGTGGAAGTGTATCATGGCACGAACAAAGGAGATTTCTGAGGACCTCAGAAAAAGAGTTGTTGATGCTCATTAGGCTGTTAAAGGTTACAAAACCATCTCTAAAGAGTTTGGACTCCACCAATCCACAGTCAGACAGATTGTGTACAAATGGAGGAAATTCAAGACCATTGTTACCCTCCCCAGGAGTGGTCGACCAACAAAGATCACTCCAAGAGCAAAGTGTGTAATAGTCGGCGAGGTCACAAAGGACTCCAGGGTAACTTCTAAGCAACTGAAGGCCTCTCTCACATTGGCTAATGTTCATGTTCATGAGTCCACCATCAGGAGAACACTGAACAACAATGGTGTGCATGGCAGGGTTGTAAGGAGAAAGCCACTGCTCTCCAAAAAAAAAACCATTGCTGCTCGTCTGCAGTTTGCTGAAGATCACGTGGACAAACCAGAAGGCTGTTGGAAGAATGTTTTGTGGACGGATGAGACCAAATAGAACTTTTTGGTTTAAATAAAAAGTGTTATGTTTGGAGAAAGGAAAACGCTGCATTCCAGCATAAGGACCTTATCCCATCTGTGAAACATGGTGGTGGTAGTATCATGGTTTGGGCCTGTTTTGCTGCATCTGGGCCAGGACGGCTTGCCTTCATTGATGGAACAATGAATTCTGAATTATATCAGAGAATTCTAAATGAAAATGTCAGGACATCTGTCAGAACTGAATCTCAAGAGAAGGCGGGTCATGCAGCAAGACAACGACCCTAAGCACACAAGTCGTTCTACCAAAGAACGGTTAAAGAAGAATAAAGTTAATGTTTTGGAAAGTCAAAGTCCTGACCTTAATCAAATCGAAATGTTGTGGAACGACCTGAAGTGAGCAGTTAATGTGAGGAAACCACCAACATCCCAGAGTTGAAGCTGTTCTGTACGGAGGAATGGGCTAAAATTCCTCCAAGCCGGTGTGCAGGAATGATCAAAAGTTACCGGAAACGTTTAGTTGCAGTTATTGCTGCAAAGGGGGGTCACACCAGATACTGAAAGCAAAGGTTCACATACTTTTGCCACTCACAAATATGTAATATTTGATCATTTTCCTTAATAAATAAATGACCAAGTATATTTTTGTCTCATTTGTTTAACTGGTTTCTCTTCATCTACTTTTATGACTTGAGTGAAAATCTGATGATGTTTTAGGTCATATTTATGCATAAATATAGAAAATTCTAAAGGGTTCACAAACTTTCAAGCACAACTGTATGTTTAAAACTTTGCATATGAGAGATTGGCCATTTTATTTTTAAGGTTGTTTGTAAAAAGCAAATTCCCAGAAAGTGTCAGTAAACTCTACTAATCGGCCCTTAAATGGTTACTGGGAAACTTCTTTAAAAGAGTACTAAGGCAGATGTTCCAGATTTCCACTGCTCTCTATTTCAACCCCTCTTTATCTCTTTTGATTTTTTAGGTTCATTCACATAAATTGTGAAAGCATCTACTGTTGCTGCCATGTTTGTCTGTATGAAATAAACAAATATGGTCCACTAAAAACTAAGTTAAGTATTTCTAAACGTATTCTTCAATTAAATCTGTCAGGAAAATTCAATTTGTGCAGAGATACAGTCATGTGAAAAATTAACTGGTATTGCCCCTTCAAGTAGGTTTTTCCTAGCATTTTCCAACATCGACTGGGAGATTTCCCCACTCTTCCATGCAGAATTCTTTCAGCTGTGATGCTTCAGGGATGTCTTGCATGGACACACTGTTTAAAGCCAACCAAGCATCTTGATGGGATTCAGATCCAGGCTTTGACTTAACCATTCCAGAATCCTCCTTTCTTTCTTTTTAGCCATTCATTGGTGGAATAACTGGTATGTTTATTTTCATGTTGCATGTTCCACTTTCAGCAGAGTTTCAATCTTCTATTGCTTTTTTTTGTGATTGTGGCCATATTGTTTATGCTTGTGGCACCATTGTTAATCTCAGGACCGTAAGTGACGTTACCTTGCATTTCCTGGAACACAGTAAAATAAAGATCAAGAAACTTTGCTAGGAAAAATTATTTTTTTTTTTACTGACTCATTTTCTAGTTATGATTTTGATCTCTGCTCATTTTGGACTTTTATTTATATTATTATTTTAGGTAGGGTGGCACTGTGGCACAGTAGTAGCGCTACTGCCTCACAGTTAGAAGACCTGGGTTCGCTTCCCGGGTCCTCCCCACGTGGAGTTTGCATGTTTTCCCCTTGTCTACGTGGGTTTCCTCCCACAGTCCAAAGACATGCAGGTTAGGTGCACTGGCGATTCTAAATTGTCCCTAGTGTGTGCTTGGTGTGTGTGTGCCCTGCGGTGGGCTGGCGCCCTGCCCGGGGTTTGTTCCTGCCTTGGCTGGGATTGGTTCCAGCAGACCCCTGTGACCCTGTAGTTAGGGTATAGCGGGTTGGATAATGGATAGATGGATTATTTTAGGTACTAATTGCAGGTGCTTGCCTTGCCCTTTCGATCTGACCATTTCCCGGTCAACTACTCTCAAAAACACACACATACACAAATCTGTCCATTAAGGCAGCCTTTTCCAGACCCCAATAATAATTTGATTCTTGCATTGCATCTCCATTCTACCTGTGCACATAGTTAACCATATGAAGCTTCTATTTCTAGCAAATGTGTTATATGATCTATAAAAGTGACTGATGAAAGAAATACAGCCACCCTGACATTGTTCCACGTTATTTAAAAAGTTTAACAACAAAAATACTAACTAGACTGGATAACCAAATTCTTCCAAACCAAACACCAAGGTGTTAACTTGCAAGACATAAGAATGTTGCATTGATCACAATGGTGTACTTTGTACCTGCCTTCGACTGCTGTGCCCATCAGATTGCTAACTGCGGTCCATGGATTGCTCTGTCTGGGTCACAGGCAACTTCTCCTTGAGCTGCTCTACTAATCCTAGTTTCACATTAACTTGACTATGGGTTATTTGTGACCCCCTCTCTTGTTAAATCTAAACAGACTCCTCTTTCTTTTAAAATGATCTTACTTTTTAGATACCCTTATAATACTGAACAACCACCATGTAGCCTAGTATTTTTTTTAAATCCCAGTAAAATCTGTGAATTATAACTATTGTGTCTTTGACAAAATTTAGCTTAAAAAGTTAAAATTCTGAAGTACAGTGTATATATATTATAATAAAAGTGAGACTAATAATTAATAACATGGCATTGTTGTAAAGTTGAGAAACTGATTTGGTGTCAGTGGTTTGTCAAGTATAGGTGTTTGAACTTGCAGTAGTAGTTTCATTTCATTACTGCTTTCTGATACAAAATGACAACATCCTATAAAGCTACTGAAGCCAAAAATGGCAACATGGTATGATTTGCTACTATGAGATACAACAAAATTTACTTATATAGCATGTTTTCATACAAATGACTTAGCTCAAAGTACTTTATAAGATGAAGAAAGTTCATAAAAAATAAAAATAGGATTAAGCAATACTAAGTAACAAAGAATAAAGTAAAGTCCAATGGCCAGGAAGACCGAATTGGGGGATTTGGCAGGAGAAATCCAGAGAGCTGGCAAAAAAAAAACAAAAAACATGTGCAGGGGTTCCGAGGCCACGAGACCACCCAGCCCCCATTGGGCATTCTACCCAACATAAATTATCTCAATCACTCCTCATGGTTTACAGGCTTCACGTGTAATAATTAGATGATGACGGTCATGTGTACCTCTGGCCTTCAAACCATCAATGTAGGGACTGCATTTTGCTTTGATCAAGTGGTGGAGGCGCAGATCGTCACTACAGAAAACCAGTGAAAGAAAAGCAGAGAAAGTAGGGTTTGTATGAATAGTGCAGCCATGATAAAAACGATGCATACACAGAATATCAGGGTTACAATAAAAATTAAGCTATAAGAAAGCAATGTTAAAATAATAGGTTTTTAGCAGTTTTTTTTTTTTTTTTTTTAATTAAAGTGCTCCATATTAGCCTGGCAAATTTCTATCGGTAAGCTATTCCAGATTTTAGGTGCACAACAGCAGAAGGCCACCTCACCACTTCTTTTAAGTTTAGCTCTTGGAATTCTCAGCAGACACTCATTTGAAAATCTAAGGTTACGACTTAGAATGTAAGGTGAGAGGCATTCTGAAATATAGAATGGAGCAGATTATTTAAGGCTTGTGAACCAAAAGCAGTATTTTAGAGTCAATTCTAAATGACACGGGTAACCAATGTGGTGAGATCAAAACTAGACAATTGTGCTTGGATTTTCTTTCCCTAGTTAAGATTCTGGCAGCTGCATTCTGCACTCGTTGCAATCAATTGATGTTGTTTTTGGGTGGCCCTGGGTGGAGTGCGTTACAGTAATCTAGTCGACTAAAACAAAAGCGTGAACTAATTTCTCAGCATCTTACAAAGTTATAACAGGTCTAACTTTTGCTATATTTCTTAAGTGACAAAATGCTGTCCTGGTAATCTGATTAACATGAGATTTAAAATTCAGGTCAGGCGAAACAAGAACTTATGTACAACATGACATAGCATGCTCTACATCTGACAGTAGTAGAGTTCCTAGTCTGGCTAGTAGCAAGGCTCACACACACAAAAAAAAAGATGTTAAATGAATGTGACTATTGCCCAGCTCAACAATGTGAAATAAATGTTAACATCTTGCACTGAGCAGCTGTAAAGGCTGGTGACTGTGACACACAATAGGGTGATCATCTTAGAAAAGAGACAGAGCCACGAAAAAATTGGGATTCCTAAAAAGGGTAGAATGTGGAAATTCTACTAAATTCATTTTGGAGTTCTTCAAGAATAATCTGGAAGACATCATTAAGGAAAAATTACATTTTAGAAAGTGAAAATGTATTTTTCTGTCCAACAAAGACAAAAGAAACCCTTTTTGAGAACAACTGGACTACATTTCAGGATTGTTCTCTGACAATTATAGGAAAAAGACTGAACATAAGGGTACTAAGCATCCACCACAGGTCACAAGTACCTGCTTTTGGCTTATGTAACAAGCAGAGCCGAGGGTTGCACAGTTAAAATTTGAAATCAATATAAAAAAAAAAACAAAACTGAAGAGCTGCTCTGTTAACGTACTTCAATTAAATAAGCAAATAAAAAAAGAGATGACACAATCTAAAAACTGAAAGTAGAACTTTATTTAATTAAGTCCCCACAAGAACGACAAAAGTGAGATAAAACACCTGAGGACTAGCACAATGTAAAAACACCCTGGATAAACTGAATGAAAAGGTTTAACATTGTCAAGAATGGTAAATTTAAGACAATAAGCATAAAAATAATTTTACAATTACAAAAAAAAAATAAAAAATAAAAGTACAATTATACTAGTGGAAAACAGTTTAAAATGCTGAAATACTTATTTTAAAAAGTAGCCAAAGGTTACCTACGCAACATGGATGCAATTTTTGTATCTACAACACATATAACATTTTAATGAAAATGTAGAATATTCTTGAAGTTTCCTTTAGCATGATGGATTCCAAAACCTGAAAGAAAAGAATTTTAAATTAATTTAAAATGTTAGAAATACTACTTCCTTTTCATCATAAAAATGCTAGAGTTTTTGAAGAGAGTGTCCTTGGAACATCTATTACTACAAATAGTCTAAGAACTTTTGTCATTTTGTGCTATGTTAAGAAAGGTTTGTAAGCCAGTTCAATTCATCAAATACTACCTTAATACAGACCGTCTTGTGGTGACGAGTGGACTGAAATTACTATTTACTAGTGATTTTAGGAAATTTAGATTTGTAGCTCTTCAGCCAGCAGCATAACACTGCTGCCACACCATGTGAAATACAGCCTTAACTGGAGGGCTAAGGACCTTTGGTGGTCTCTCTGAAGTAGCTGCCATGATGATCCCTTGAGCGCCAATGTATCTACAGTTCTGCTTGCTTAAACTACTACAATCCAGGTCAAGACGTATATGGTCACTTAAACTAACAAATAAAAGTGTCAAGTAGAGAAAGTACGGTTTCAAACATGAATGAAAGGAATATCTCAATCATCTCATAATGTAGTATGAAAGTTTGAGTTATGATATGGAAGGTTTGCCCACACCTCCTGAACCTGTCTAGAATGTAAAAAAAATGTAGCATGTGTGGCTGCAGGCTTTCATTCTAATCATTTACTTAATTTGTGACCAGTTTTTACTGATAATTTCTTTTCCCATCGTTTTAACTGACTTGTTTTTTTAAGACTCAGTCACCTAAATTGATACATTTTTTCTTTAAATGGCACCCAAACAGAAATGAGATATGAAGTGAGCCAAAAGATGACCAGCTAGGACGTGGCCTCAAACTCCAATCTATTTCACTCTGCTCACTTTCTTATTTAGCAGCTGACTCTTTTTAATTAAACCCATTATTAAATTCCATGGCTTGTTGGTACTCTTGTTTCATCACTGCTGACGTATCCAAAACTGTTGGCTTTTTTTTTTTCCTTTAAAGAACACTGTCACAATATTTTGTGGACCCGACCAGACCAACATCACTGAAACTTTCACCTTTCTTTATTTTCAGATATGGTATGATGGACACAGGTTGTTGGTCATTGGTTGGCTTGTTTTGTATCTCATTACTGCTAATTAATGAAAAAATAAATATTTAAAGGATCTTAAATAGCAAGTCAATTAAAATTAAGGCAAAATAGTTTGAAAACGCTATGCCATTTGAACATTTTTTTTTCAATCTTGCCTGTACTCTACCTGTCTGCATTTTTAGTATTATGTACCTTAATGCGGAGTACAGGCCAGATCTGGCATAGCGTTTTCAAATAATGATGTGCATGCGCAAGAGAGGCAGAGATGGATTTGATCTCATTCAAGTGGTTACTGGAATATAAAATAAACACTTTTGATAATGAAACAAGTGTGCTTTTATTCAAGAATAAAACTAAATAACAAAAAATGCAAGTGACAACAAGCTACTAAGACGACATGATTCACCAGCGTTTGTGTTTCTGGTTATACCCCTTCAGCGATATCTTTTACAGGATGCAAAACTTTACACCAGCTGTTACAGACTGAAATCAAAGGCTTCTTCTTTTTGGGCATATACACCATCAGCATGGCACTGCCTGATCTAAACACTAGCGTGGCGAATTGCTTGCGTACTGAAGTGACTTTAGCTGCAGGTGGAAGTCCCATTTTACTTCTGGTGCCAAGCAGAGTTGTGTCACGGTGCAGCAGTCTAATAGCCAGGAAAAGCATTATGAAGACGCTGTCTGTTGTTACGGTTCTGCCTTTGTCCAGAAACTGCTCCATAAGCTTTATGTCCAGAGACTCGGAAAGTCTTTGCCTTGGGTTGTAACTCAAAACACAGTTCTCAACAAAACGTTGCCAGGTGTCCAAAACCGCAGCAAATCTGTCTTTTTTCACACGTTCTGCACGGGTGTCTTTGCTGTCAAAGCACAAATGCATATGGTAGTCTGATAATGGTCACAGGACATTGTATCTTTGGTTGCCGGTACAACAAATATTTCTGAGCAGGCGTCAGCCAGAGCACCAACTGTGGTCATCGCTTCTCTTGTGAAAAGAATGGAAATAAACGGCATCAACTCAGAGAGGGGGAGGCAAGTTTGTTGTACTGCATGAACATCACTGACAGAATAATACTTTTACAAGTAGCCAAAATTTACACCAGGTGTTACAGACTCAAATCAAAATTTATGTTTTTATTATATTATAGTAATAATAATAGCAGCAGCTTAATACTTGGAGTGCCGAGACGCGAACCTGGTACCTTTGGGTTATAAGGCAGCAGTTCTTACCTTTGCACCATTCAAGGACAAGTATCAACTTCCTGTCAATTGACATTTGAGCTTGGGTTTTTAACTCATTGGCGGTAACGTAAATCAAATGATTTTTTTTCCTTTGGTTATATTCTTGAACAAAAATGCATGTGTTTATTTGATATTTGGACTAAAGTCTTCATACATTATACACTTCACATCATTATTAGTATAACTTGTGTATGTGTTCAGCATTTCTTGCCTTACATTTCCTTTCATCCTACACTTACCCAGATCATTGTAGACACGGAACACACATGAAATGCATGTATTCCAAATAACGATATACTGTATTATTTACCCTATACAACTCCAGGCACCTCACATGCAGTTAAAGAGCCTTGGTTTGAGCTGGTCGAATTTTTTACCCGAGCTGAGCTCCGTCAATATGGGGGATGGGACAGCAGGCTGCTTGTGCTGATTGACACATTTACAAAACAAAAGACACTGATGGAGAGGTGCGAATGGATTTAAGGTGGGCTAGGATTCCGAGTTTTTTTGTAGGCTTCAGTAATTCTAGTGTTAAACCTTTGGAAGCTTCAGGTTTACGCAAATTACAAATTAATCATAAACAACACCAAAGTGACAGTCATTTGACCATAATTAAATATAATGAGGTACTTACTACCTGTGAGTCCTTTATATCTCTCTGGATATAAAAAGAACCTTTGGAAGAGCCACAATCTTTTTTAGACAATCACTGCAAAAATTAAGACAAAGGGCATTCTGCTGATGTGAGAAACAAAGTCATTGAAATGCATAAGGCAGGAAATGGCTACAAAAAATAGAGTCTGAATGCCCCGTTAAGCACTGTTGGATCCATCATCAGAAAGTGGAAGGTTCATCACAACACCCACACTCTTACTTGAACAGGCCATCCCTCAAAACTAAACATTAGAGCAAGACATTGACTGGTGAGAGAGGCCACTAAAAATCCAACCGTCACTCTTAGAAGTCTGTAATGCCTTTTGGCTGAAACTGGGGTGAAAGTGTGAATGTGTTTCAAGAGCTCTTCATAAAACAGGCCTCTACAGGAGGGTAGAAAGAAAGAAGCCATTCCTTGAGAAGGTCCACATAAAAGCACACATGGTATTTGTTACAAAGCATGAGAAAGACCCAGTTAAGATTTGGGAAAAGGTTTTATGGTTAGATGACCAAAACGGAACTTTTTGGCCAGACTTCAAAGAGGTACATTTGTAGTAAAACTAACACTGTCCATGCCTCATGAAGCACCATATCTATGGTGAAATACGGCGGTGGGAGCATCATGCTATGGGGATGCTTTTACATGTGCCGGGACTGGGAATCTTGTCCGAGTTGAAGGAGAAACAGATGGACACAAATTCCGCACAATATTGCAGGAGAACTCGTTCCAATCTATGAACCTACGGCTTGGGAGACGATTCATCTTTCAACATGACAATGACATTAAGCATAAGGCCAAAGAAACACTGTAATGGCTCAAAAACAGAAAGGTGAATGTTTTTGAATAGCCAAGTCAAAGCCCTGATCTTAACCATATTGAGAATCTGCGGCACTATTTGCAAACTGCTGTCCTGAGGTGCCATCCCACCAACCTATATGATCTCCATAAATTCTGCCAAGAAGAATGGGGAAGAATCACTCCTGAAAAAATTGCAAAACTGCAACATACTTTTCCCAACAAAACTGAGGGCGTTATTGCAGAAAAAGGTATGTCGACAAAGTATTAATGCGTAGGGCTTGAATACTAATACAAACATTAACTTTTGAGTTTTTCTTCTTCAGTTAAATATCTACAAAAAACAGTCTATTTTTGGCATTGGAATTTTTTTGTTACAGCATAAGAGATCACATTAAAAATATGGAAAGGATAAATGTGTAAAAAATCTTTTGTGACTTTCAAGAGGATTGAAAACTTTTGCATGCCACTGTATGCTTAAAATTATTTTTAATGGATATGTGCATTATTTCTATTGTGTTTTTCCTTTTGTTGAATGCTATTGTAAAATTAAATTACACTTGAAATAGAAATTTCCTCATCATATTCCTTCTTTACTGATTTTTTGGGGTAGTCTGCACTGCTGCTGGCAGATACTTTGTACATGGATGACAAATAATTTTGACACCAATTATGAACTGTTAGGAAGTGCAGAATCCTTCATCTCCACACCATCTGGTATATAGTTGCATAGCATAGACTATTTTTAAACACCCTTTGCCAGATGACAATATTAATGAGAAATTAATACACTGACTCATGAGTTAACCTAAATGTTCATCAGAAATAGTGAACATACCCATCTACTAGTCTAACACAGATGCTCATAAAATTAATTCAGCGTGACAAAGCTGAACTTAAAGTCTTCAAAGCTCTTATCGTAAACTACAGTGATGTTCAAAGAGTTATTTTTGTCTTATTATTAACAGTCAAGTTTTTGTAATGTAGCATTTTATGTTCCCAATATATATTTGTTATTTAAAGAATACTATCCTTATCCTCATTATACTTCCAAGATCACTCATACTAACTATAATTAAATTCTTTAAGATACAGACAAGGGTAGATTTTACCTTTTCTTTAAGTACTGAAGTTTATAAGGCGTTGGGATTGAGTGTAATTTACTTCTTGTTTTGACAGTGTATACACTATTTTATTAATGCAACTGCAGAATAATGTCATCACCTCTGATATTGGACTGTTAAGTTAACAAATTATATATAAGTATAGTTTTTGCAAAAGGGACATTTGTGAATTTTGTGATAAAATTAAACATAATTCTATGCATCTTAATGGAATAAGTAATCAAAATGAAATGTTTCAAGCATTTCTTGTTATCATAAATTTTAAATGGAATGTATGATTTTCACTGTTTCTACCATAGTTAGTTACTTTAACTACTCTGAACAAAGTCTTCAAACGTTTATTATGAATCTGAAAGTTTTCTTGGTGAACAACATGCATAGAATGCCAAAATTCCCATGTAGCATCTTCAGGATCATTCTGGCAATAGAATCAATTATACAAACAATTGTAAACTTGTAGTTATAAATACTTCTAAACAATTCTGTCAGTATCTGACATCAGTTGTTACCTTTGCTGAACGGAATGCACAATTCAGTTTAAATATTGAATGTACCCGACAGGTACAAAGAAAGGGAGTATAACATTTGCTTTTTAAGATATTATTTAATACTACCACTTCCAATTATAATACTATATTTAAACAAATACAGACCTGATTCTACCTTTCAAGGTGGCTGACCACTTCCCGGACAGTACTGATGAGATTTTCATTTTCCTGTGGGTTTGCCAAGATTATATTTTGCAGTTTGTTCATATATGTATCAATTGTTTCCAGAGTGGGCATTTCTCCACTGCCTGCAGTACAAAAGTAAACATAACATCAAGTGATCATGTAATGTAAATGTAATGGATGTTTACACTTTTTGAAGACGTAAAACAAAACAAAAAGTTACAGGTATAGGTCAAACAGCCTGAAGAAGGGGTCAGAGTTGCCTCGAAAGCTTGCATATTGTAATGTGTCCAGTTAGCCAATAAAAGGTGTTGTTTTACTTGACTTCTCATTGCATCCATAATAGCTAACACAGTACAACACCCTACTACTACAGACATACAAGACGGTGTAATTCAGAAAATCTGTTTCTTTGCACCGCAAGAAGCTACAGTTCTGACACAATTATTCTTCCAAAAACATTTTTCCTTTGCAACCACAGCTGCATCTGTCCACACAAGAAACAAAAGTCTTAAAGCTTACCAGAATGTTTCTGCATACAGATTTTCATTAGCACTTCTCAGAGTGTTTTTGGAGATATACATTTCCTACATAGTACTTAGGATGTCATTAATGCTAGCTAGCTTACTGAAAGTTGAAGCTACAACTTGATTGGATACTGGTTCTAGCACTTATACTATTCTTTTTGTTACAAGTGATATTTACATTTCAAAGCATTTACAAAAATAAAACACAATTATGTGACAGTGTGGGTCCTGCACCAAGCTCCATCTCCCCTTTTGGCTGCCTCTCCAACCCAACACCGTTGGTAATGTAACCGGATGAGCTGGTCTGATGAGGACAAAATCAGTCTGAGCAAGGCGATGGTGGAAAAGTGCAAAAGTGCTTTTATTAAAAACCAAAAAAAACAAATAGTGTCCGACTAAGCTGCAGTGCTCAAAAACGTTTTAATAAATAATCCATAAAAAAGGTAAAAAAAATCCATGTGCTTAAAACCAGGCTAAAATGAGACTAAAAACCTGCAGCAGACATTGGGGCAAATCAACCAAGCACAGATCCTTCTGTGTCTCTCTAGCTCACCCATGGCTTGCTCAGCTGGAGAGACTTCAGCCACCGTGGCAGTCCTCATGCTACCGACCCCCGCCTTGGCTGCCTCTGCCAGTGTCTGCCAGGCCGCACACGCAGTTGTCCCTTGGATCCCTAGGAAGGACACCACCTTGATCGAACCCACTCCTCTATATAGTCAGTGGGCATGATCTGTCCCTCGAGTGGCAACCCTTTGCTCCACACGGGACCCCTGACCTCTCTCTTTCAGCTGGCTGGCTTGTCCACTATCTTTCATTGCCCCCAATGTCGTGCTCTCGCTCTCCAAGCCTTTCCTTGCTCTTTTCTGTCTTTTTTCCTCCCGATCTCCTGTGCCAGGCGGTACTTATATGGGTCCGTGGGCACAGCCGCTCAGCCACGCACCACAGAAAGCCAATTAAGCAATTTAGAACAATCACACCTTCACTCCCTGCGGCTGCACGACTGTACCCATGAAGAGTGACACGGCCAAATTGATTATTTAAAAAACGTCCTTTCATTTCAGGCTGTGGACCCGCTGTACCACAAATTACAGCTAAATGGCTAAAATTAAACTTTCAATTTCTCCTTTAACCCTTACCCTGTATGTGTCACAGCACACCAATCCTATTGTGTGAGTTGTTGCACCAGATGGAAAGAGAGATAGTAAAGAGGAAAGCACAGACAGACAGGAAAATTTACATCCCATAGCTGGCAGAAACCTAATAACAAGCAGGTGGTGGCGAACATGTGGGAAATCCATCCCTCAGGAAAGGTGGAAAAAATTAACAAAGTTCACAAATAAACTATTTACAACAATTCTGCTTTCACTAAAATAATAGATGGTTTGTTAACACACACCCTGTGGCTGTCACAGTAGCATCTGAAGGACATCCCATGCTGTCCATGGGTTGCCTCTCTTGATTCTATATACAAATTAGGAGGCAATGTGCAGAACACAAGTGATGGCAGCAAATCAGCGTATGCAAAAAAGGCAGGTTAAAAAGCAAAATAAACAATGCAGATTGCCAGAAAGAATTGTCGGTCAGTCCTGAATGGAACATTACAATAATCTAGATGAAAACAGGCCATTCAGTCATACAAAGCTTGGTAGTCCTATCCCCTTAATTCTTCTGAAAAAGCATCAATACTGATTTTGAAAGTCCCTAAAGTCCTACTGTCTATCACACGACTTGGTAGCTTATTCCAAGTGTCTATGGTTCTCTGTATAAAGAAAAACTTCCTAATGTTTGTGTGAAATTTTCCTTTAATAAGTTTCCAACTATGTCCCTGTGTTCTTTATGAACTCATTTTAAAATAATAGTCTCAATCTACTGGACTAATTTCCTTCATAATTTTGAACACAATCATATCTCCTCTTTACCTTCTTTGTCTTAAACTGAAAAGTCTCAGATCTTTCCATTTTTCTTAATATTTCATCTCCTGTAGCCCTGGAATCAGTCTGGTCGCTCTTTTCTGGACCTTGTCTAGTGCCATTATGTAGCCTGAAAGCCAAAACTGTACGAATGGAGCCACACCAGAGTGTTATAAAGTTTGAGGTACAACCTCCTTGGACTTATGCTCTATACATCGTGCTATATAACCTAACATTCTGTTAACCTTCTTAATTACTTTTGAACACCATCTTGAGGTTGATAGTATTGAGTCCAATACGACTTCTAAATCCTTCTTATAAGGTGTATTTTCGATTTTCAGTCCTGCCATTATGTATTCAAACCTAGCATTTTTACTTCCTATGTGTAGTAATGTATATTTACTGACATTAAATTTTATTTGTCACAAATCTGCCCAAATCTATATGTTGTACAACTCCATCTGTAATGATTAAATGGATTCTAGATTATCTGCCAGTCCACCTAGCTTGGTGTCATCTGCAAACTACATTTCTATCCAAATCATTTATATATACAAGGTAAGTCAAAATTATGTTAACATTTGAATGGTGGTAACAATTTATTCACAAAGCATACTTCATATATGCAAGATGATTTACAGGAATGTCTCAACCTGCTCACCATCAAGTTCAACACATGTACCATATGTGGCACAAATTGTCCACAAAAATTGTATATACATAGCAGTTGCAGTGTACCATTAGTGTTAACATAATTTTGACCCTAGCACTGACTCCTATGGAATACCTCTCTTAACATCAGTCGATTCTAATTGGGTTCCTCTCACCATAACCTTCTGCTTCCTGTGTCTGAGCCAATTTTGCACTCATCTACAAACATCACCCTAAACTCCCACTTATTTTACTTTGATGGTCAATGTCTCACATGGCACCTTATCAAATGCTTTCTGAAAGACCAAATAAATAATATACGTTCCACTTTGATCATAACCTTTTATTGCTTCGTCATAGAATTCCAGCATGTTAGTAAAACATGACTTCCCTCTTCTCAACCCATGATATTCAGTAAAACTCCTGTTCTTGCCATGTGTTGCTTAATCGTATCCTTAATAATTCCATCCATTCATTTTTCTGTGATGCACATTAAGCTTACTGGCCTATAGTTGTCTGGAGCTGCCTGATGACTCTCTTTATATAACGGGATAATATTTTCTGTTTTCCAGTCCTTCAGAATTTCCCCAGTGCACAGTGACTACCTAAAAATATGCATTAAGGGTTTGTGTGTGTACTGACTAACCTCCTTAAGAAATCAAGGGTAAATATTATCAGGTCTTGGAGACTTGTTTGAATTCAACCTATTTAATCTCAGTAGCACTTTTCCCTCTACAATTTCTCAATCACTCAGTACTTCTTTAGTAGTTCCTTTTACTGCTGGGAGGTTATCTACTTCCTCACTTGTGAAAAACTCAGAAAAATGCGAGTTTAGAGCACCTGCTATTTCACTGTGTGCATTTTTTTATTTCCTCTTTACTCTTCCTTATGCACATCACCTCCTCCTTGACTGTTTTTACTCCTAAAATACTGAAATAATCTCTTTGGTTAGTCTTTCACATTATCTATATATATAATTCACTAAGGCAAGACACCCATGGAAAGCACGCCGGAAGGGGCGTGGATTCACTAAGCCGCCGACAAGACAGACACCTATGGCGCGCACACAGTAAGGAGCCACGGCCACCAACTCCAAGACCATTGGATACGACGACAACTCGCAGAGCCACGCCCACTAACTCAGACGCTACGACACAGAAAAACCAGCGTCATTTATATTCGTCAGTCGTAGAGGCCACATGCACTTCCGAGCCACATTGACTGTTCATAGAGGCATGTTTCTCGCGGAGGTGAATCGCCATATGCAGCGTGTAAAATGGTTTGCGAGGGGTATCCCATGGGATCCTTAAAATGATCCTTTACAACTGAGGTTAAAACACAATGAAGTAACCAGTCTTTAAAAACCGAGTTTTCGGTTACGACGCACAACCTCGTGCACCATAGCAAACTGTTTTACACGGTACATACAGCAATTCGCATCCGCGACAAACATGCGTCTTCTTAGATGCTCCTACAGGAACACGAAAGACATTTCCCTGCCCACCAACACTCTTTTTTCACCGGCCCGCGTCTACCCTCGCTCTCTAGGCATTCACACTGCCTGTCCATGTGCCCGGATACAAAAACTCACCGACCACCCAGTTAGTCCCTTTCATCTGTGCTAGGAGTCCACATGCACGTCTGAGCCACGTTGACTTTTCATTATTCTTTTCGGTTTCGACACCCAACCGTGTCCACCATGAAAAACCATGCGAAAGGAACAACGAAGCCCCACCTAGCTACTACCGTGGTCGGGTGTCTTGGTGGATTATATAGAAAAAAGCAGCCACAACCGCACAGAGCAATGAAAAGTCTACGTGAGTCACAGGTGCATCTGGACTGTGCAAAGATGATAATGACTCAAGTGCCGAGTTGGAGGTGGGCACATGAGCAGGCAGTGCATACTGAATGAGAAATTCAGTCACGGACGATTGTGTGTTGGTTCGTTCCGTGCATTGTTACAATGTTGCTTTTCTTGCTGATTTATTACATTACCGATTTTTCAAATGTTAATTTTCTCCCTGTGCTTAAAAATCATTAAAAAACCGGCCTGATTATGCGGCGTATGGTACGCCGCGGGATGGCTAGTTTGCTATATTCCTCTCTAACTGTCTTTTAGCCTCCCTAACAGCCTTCTTAATGGTTACCCTCATGTTCTCATATGCCTTATGATTCACTTTGGAATTAGTCTTATACACCTTACACAGCTGTTTTTTCTTTGCAGCTTCTTTTTTCAACTCTTTATTAACCCACAGCAGTATTTTTTATTTCCTACTAATTCCAAATTTAGATATGTATCTGTCTTGTATTACATGTAAAACGTTTTTAAACCTGTTCCACTGCTCATCGATTGTCTCCAGACTTAAAAGCTTATTCTACTCTATCCTCTTTTGAGCATGTGCTCAAAATTTGCTCTACCAAAGTTAAACAGTTTAATCTTTGTAGCTGCACTCATCCAAAACATGGACAATTGTATTATATGATGGTCACTAGTGGTTAAATCATCTCTACATCAGTCTATTCTATCCTGATTATTACAAAATACTACCGTGCTTCCCCAAAAATAAGACAGGGTCTTATATTAATTTTTGCTCCAAAAGATGCACTAGGGCTTATTTTCAGGGGATATCTTATATTTATTAATGTACAACAATATACAATTATCCAAATACAGTCATGTCATCTTCTTCTGGAATATCGTCACAACTCTCCACATTTAAACTCTGCATTTCTTGCTACGCTTTTAGGATCCTCCAGGATTGATGTGCGTGCTTCGATGTTTGATGAATGGTTCGATGTGGTGAAGCAAAATGCCGACATACAAATGTGGTGCTTTGATATTCAAGCATCGCATATTCCCCAAAGTAATGACACAATACATATTAAAAGTCTCACATACCATCTTCTGTGTTGTCTTTTTTTTTTTTGCACCTTTACAATACCATCAGAACATATGGCGGCGTATTTCAGCCACAGAGAAAAAGAAAGTAAGGACATAATGAAAATGTTTATTTTGTGATTAAAGTGGAAATTTCATCTTTAAACTTGAAATGTCCTCTTTAATCCCATAGTTTACTTTGTCATTAAAGTAGACCGTAGTAAACATCTTAAAACCGACCCAGTTGTTAAAAATCACTACGGGCTTCTGGGGCTTCCTCCTGACCTGACAGCAGTGGCAAGCAGCATCGCCACACAGAACACATTAAATTTATAATATTCCAGCTCTCTGCACATTTAGAGTTCTTCGATTTATACTTGATATCACTTTAATGATGAAATGCATTTAAATATGTATCTTACATTTTAAAGATATATCTTAACTTTGTTTAAATAATGAATACTGTTAATAGTTACACATATAGGGTGCACGGTGGCAGAGTGGAAGCTCTGCTGTCTCGCATGGAAACACGTCCCTTGTGATCCTTGCCTGGAGTTTGCAGGTTTTCCCTGGTGGGTTTCCACAGTGTGCTCAGTTTTCCATCCAAAGACATGAAGTTTTGGGGATTTGGTGAAGCTACAATGACACCAGTGTATGTGTGTGCTTGTGTTCACCTTGTGATGAGCTGATGCACCATTCAGAAATTTTGTTTCTGTCTTGCGCCGATGCTGCAGGAATGGGCGCATCCCTGAATTGGTGGATGCAATCATTAAACATCCTTTTCAGAGATATTGTGGCAAGGTGTCCTCAGAATTTAATGGATGTTTCGGGCACACGCGTCACATTGCGTGAAGTATAAACCTGGCCTTAGGCGCCTTACTTTTCAGCTATCTTGACTAGGGCTTATTTTCGGGGTAGGGTTTATATTATAGAGTAGCCTGAAAATCATGCTTGGGATTATTTTCGGAGTAGGTTTTATTTTCGGGGAAACATGGTAAATCTAAACAGGCTACACCCCACGTTTGTTTTTTAACACAGCATATTACAGCTCAGTCACTGATTACTTTTAAAAACTCCTGCTCTTGTTCTCCACTATTTGCAAGGTTATTCCATGTAATATTCAACATCCCCCTGTAAACTTGCCTTTTTTATATCACTAAAAAGATTACTGTCTGCATTGGGTGGTCTATAACATACTCATAAAATAAGATCTGTGTTCTGTTTTCTAATGCTTTCCAGGCAAAACCGCATGTCCTCACTAAGTTGGAGCTCATTGTCCAACTGAAGAGGATCTGTGTTTAAATTCTGTTTAACATAAACAGCAACCCCACCTCCTTTTCTGTTCTGTCTATCCTTCCTATAAAATCCTTCCCCATACCCTAGTTGAAACAATCTCAGACTACCCTACTCATATGCCTCCACAACACATTGGTGCCCATCAGGTTCAAATGTAACCTGCCGCAGCGGAACAGGTCCAACCAAAACTAAGATTTCAACCATGTGTTAAGCCTTCTAATCTCCTCAGTCTTACCTGGACTAGGGCATAGCACAGGCAGAATTTAAGTGAACACTATCTTTTCAGTTCTGAGATTTGCTAATGTAATATCAGGAGAGAGAGAGATTAGGAAAATTAATTCAGCTCTGTTTTCATTGAAAGCATGTACACACATTTAATGACAATTTTATGTGTGCTAATTTAATTGGAATATTCTGTTGTAAACATAAAGGTACACTGTAATTAAAAAGTTATGTAGAGAGTAAGATGACAATTGAAATGCATTATGTGACTTTAATTTTATAATAACATAGTATTGTGACTGTTTATGATCATGTACATTTAAACTATTCTAACTTCATCACTGAATAATCAATACAAATTTATATTACAAAGGCCAAGGTGTCTGCATTAATTCATCTATCTTCTGAGGGAAGGTAAGGAGTAAAGCAAAGCAGAAAGATGTCTATACAAAGTAGCATGATATTTTTTGCTACTTGTATACCAGAGCCAGTGCAGAGAAGGCATGATACTTAACCATGTTCATGTAGACATGGTGAATTTTTACACATTAAAAATATGACAGAAAATGGTAAAACCCAAAGTAAATCACTGAAAACAGCTCCCATCCGAGCTCCAAACAGATGGAAATCAGATTAGTATCTGAGTGCTGTGTCTCTATGCCTGTATTGTGGAACTTCTCACATATTTAGCATTAGGGTGCAAAGTTCGATTTTGTGAACAAATAACAACCAATTTAGCCAAATGAGCCAAAAAGTATTCCTTTAGGTCAAGTAACTATTTAAGTATTTGACTTCATGTTCATATCTTGCAACACTTCACTTCAGCTCATCTATTTGTGTAACTCAACTCCAGTTTAAAACTATTATTTATAATGGGTTGCCTATTAATACAGGAAAGACATGATATTCCTTTAGTCACCAAAGTGTCTCAAGTTATTTGGTTCAGATTACTGAAAAGGTCTCGATTACTATATAATGGTTCATTTATTTAATCAGACATGAACATGTTTCATCCTAGTCCAACTCAAAGCCTACATCTTTTACTTTTTTACACAACTGTTTTTGATTGATGTTGTGTTATAATGAAGACAATTATGATAATATACTGAATTGTCTGTGATGTACATGTTGGGACAACAGTTTGGTGTGTGATTACATATGATTTATTGAATGCTGTATAACTGGGTAAATTTGCTGACTTGTTCAACAATAAATTTACCATTACTGCCACTCTTGCATTTTACATACACAACTGTTAATGCTTCTGCACACCCCCTTTCATTATTTGCTGCTGCCAGCTGTTAATGCTGCCTACCTTTATGTTATGTGCATGGCACCTTTTGCACAGTCTACTGTAACTTGCCAACACAGTGTATGTATGGTTGGTTTAAGCAAATTTTTGAACAAAAGAAAGTTTTGCCAAACTTAATCGAAAGAAACAATTAGACAAGATCTGTAATAGACTGAAAACTACTAAGTAACGTCAATGAAAAATTAAGCCAAAACTTTACAGACAAATGTAGTTCAAATGGAGTATTGGCTTGAAGACCCCACATCAAACAGTGACAGTACATATACCTGTAATTGTTACACCTCTAACACACTCAGGCAGAGTGGCACAGTGGTTAAGCCTTTGGACTTCAAACCCTGGGGTTGTGAGTCCAAACCCTGCTACTGACACTGCGTGACCAGGAGCATGCCACTTCATCTGCCTGTGCTGCAATTGGAAAAAACAAAAGAAAGGTAACCAATTGTATGTCACCAATGTTGTAAGACGCTTTAGATAAAGACATCAGCCAAATAATAATAATATTTCCATGCACATTTATACTTCTGTCTCTGAATATATTGTTCCAGAAATATAAAAACTGAGAAACAAAACATAAATTAGTCATCAAACAATGGTGCTACAATGTGATGCTTTTATATTGGACCTCTGTTACATACTGTACCAAGCTTGCAGCAGGTCAACAGGGACTACAATAGGACCAAGTTGTTTTAATGCTAGCAAACACTTTGATGCACTGCTTTGTGCAACTAGTGTGTGTAGCTGGCACAACAATCTGTTATTTTATTGAGCCAATAGGATGGCTAAATTAGATTGGCTAAATGGACAATTTCATTATTTTTTGGATGTTATTTTTGGAAAATTGAATTAAGGCTAAAGATATAAGTGAATTTATAACAGAAAAAATGCTCGCTTAGAAATATGGGGCTATAGCTGTATGTTCTTCTTCTGCAAACTATTCTCACCCATGTCAATTCCTTCCTCCCCCACCCACCCCCCCAAGTGTGGTAACAGCTCCCCATCCCAATTTCATTTTCAGCAGTGAACAGCACAGTTTACTCTCCTTTCATTTGTTCTCTGCTAGTAAGAAAAACTGTATTCTGTCACATTCTTGTTTCTGCATTTCTCACTTTTAAATAATGCAAGTACAGGTGTATTATTTGTTTGAGCAGTTTATCTGCTTGCCATTTGTGAATCCAATTTGTGATGTAATACTCAAGGATTACTTAAAATGTCAGCGAATAATACCTAGAATAAATAGCTATAAACAAGTTCAGTTGATGATGCATTGTAATATAGAATAAAACACACTGCAGATGAAATTTCCTGGACCATATAGCTTTTAACTTTCTTTGTTAAGGCAGAGTCAGGCTCTATACGTATGCTACAGCTGTAAAAGGCCTTGAAATTTATGTTTTTTGTTTTTTTTTTTAATTTTAAAAAACCCCATGTACAGATTGCATTTAACAAAACTTTCAAATTGTCCCAGGTTTCTAAGCTTAAGCTGTAACTAGGATACTTTAGTTGCACATTTTAGCATGGTTAAAACCTTTATAAATAAACATGAGTTTATGTAGCTAGATAAAACAATGTTTATCTTATTAAATGTATTAAAATCACATCAAAAATATGCGTGGGTACAAAATACTGAAGCACAATACACTACTCTGTATAAATCTCAAAGGTGTACCAAGAATCCACTAAGAGTATTTCCAAATACAGTAGCTACCTACCTGGAAGTGGAATATTTGAGAAGCTGCTGGTGAGGCTCATTCGTAATGTCTCAAGGTGTTGCTGGAGAAGTGCATTGCGATTGCGCTCCTGCATGACATCTGCCTCCAGCCTCTCCACAGCTCCCCGCATACTTTCAACATGCTTTTGCAATGCAGCATTTTGCTCCTCATATTCCATGTTTGTCTTGCGCAGCTGCCTTAGCTCACCTTCTCGTGCTGTTAAAACGAAGAAATAGCTCATTTTATCTGTACTTAACATTAAAAATTAAACATGTTCCTTCAGAGAAAAAAAAGAATATGTGGATTTGTCATAATTTTAAAATGCATGAAATAATTAATTAATTAACAAAACAAAAAAAATGCAGTGCCACTACTAAATATTTATTAGTTTTATATTTTTAAAAATATTAATAGATAAAAAAATTTAAAGTTTAATACTTATTCATGTCTAAAACGCTTCACTCTCAGATAATCAGCACATGTATCACAGATTACACTAATCGTTCTTACTTTTTTTTGCCAGTTTGTACACTAATCGTTCTTACTTTTTTTTGCCAGTTTTGCAATTATTAATTGTCCTTCACTGGATTTTATTATATATTTTATGAAGATACTTAATACATCAAAATAATATTTCCAAATACGCTTTAATATTCTGACTATATTGAAAACTGACTTGACAAAAAATGTAACTGTAGTACACTAGGCACATTTTATTATTAAATACACATCACAGAACCAAAAAGCCATGAGGGGAAAAAGAGGAAAGTTAATATTGCAATGGAATTACAAAATCCCACAGATCCATATAAATTATTTTGCTGTTCCTTCTTTTTTGAGATATTTCCTTTTCTGCTACTTTAACTCATCCATCCAACAATACATCTTCCAATAGATTGTTTCTTTTTTTTTTTTTTGCATTAATCTAGCGAAGGTATAATTTCCTCAAACCAAAAGAAAAAGTTGACGGTCAAAGCATCACCAAGCTCAGGTTTTGGGGATAGGCATAGGTAGTATCTGCTGTTCAAAATAATTGACTTTACACACTCTTGGATATAAACCCTCCTCTTTTCTAAAAGGAAAATCACTGAGCTAACTACTAAACCTCTCTTTTCAAGTTTGTTTTACCTGAAAGAATAGTGCATACAGATGACATAATATTAACTTATAAGTAATGTGGTAGGGAAAATATTTTTTATACTTTGATATTTAAACACAGATATTTGATATTTTATGTTAAAAACTAAATTTACTAGACATGGTTTAGAAAAAGAGGTAAATATAAAATAAAATAGATTTTTTTAAAATATAAAAATGAGCAAATTAAGTGATAATAAAGCAAGTAAAAATCATAAGGGAGCAATTAAGGACTTTTTAAAGGAATATACAGTGCATCTGGAAAGTATTCACAGCGCGTCACCTTTTTCCACAATTTGTTATGTTACAGCCTTATTCCAAAATGGATTAAATTCATTTTTTTCCTCCGAATTCTACACACAACACCCCATAATGACAACGTGAAAAAAGTTTGAGGTTTTTGCAAATTTATTAAAAATAAAAAAATTGAGAAATCACATGTACATAAGTATTCACAGCCTTTGCTCAATACTTTGTTGATGCACCTTTGGCAGCAATTACAGCCTCAAGTCTTTTTGAATATGATGCCACAAGCTTGGCACACCTATCCTTGGCCAGTTTCGCCCATTCCTCTTTGCAGCACTTCTCAAGCTCCATCAGGTTGGATGGGAAGCGTCGGTGCACAGCCATTTTAAGATCTCAACAGAGATGTTTAATCGGATTAAAGTCTGGGCTCTGGCTGGTCCTCTCAAGGACATTCACAGAGTTGTCCTGAAGCCACTCCTTTGATATCTTGGCTGTGTGCTTAGGGTCGTTGTCCTGCTGAAAGATGAACCGTCGCCCCAGTCTGAGGTCAAGAGCGCTCTGGAGCAGGTTTTCATCTAGGATGTCTCTGTACATTGCTGCAGTCATCTTTCCCTTTATTCTGACTAGTCTTCCAGTTCCTGCCGCTGAAAAACATCCCCACAACATGATGCTGCCACCACCATGCTTCACTGTAGAGATTGTATTGGCCTGGGGATGAGCGGTGCCTGGTTTCCTCCAAACGCGACGCCTGGGATTCACACCAAAGAGTTCAATCTTTGTCTCATCAGACCAGAGAATTTTGTTTCTCATGGTCTGAGAGTCCTTCAGGTGCCTTTTGGCAAACTCCAGGCGGGCTGCCATGTGCCTTTTACTAAGGAGTGGCTTCTGTCTGGCCACTCTACCATACAGGCCTGATTGGTGGATTGCTGCAGAGATGGTTGTCCTTCTGAAAGGTTCTCCTCTCTCCACAGAGGACCTCTGGAGCTCTGACAGAGTGACCAACGGGTTCTTGGTCACCTCCCTGACTAAGGCCGTTCTTCCCCCGATCGCTCAGTTTAGATGCCTGACCAGCTCTAGGAAGAGTCCTGGTGGTTTTGAACTTCTTCCACTTATGGACGATGGAGGCGACTGTGCTCATTGGTACCTTCAAAGCAGCAGAAATTTTTCTGTAACCTTCCCCAGATTTGTGCCTCAAGACAATCCTGTCTCGGAGGTCTACAGACAATTCCTTTGACTTCATGCTTGGTTTGTGCTCTGATATGAACTGTCAACTGTGGGACCTTATATAGACAGGTGTGTGCCTTTCCAAATCATGTCCAATTAACTGAATTTACCACAGGTGGACTCCAATTAAGCTGCAGAAACATCTCAAGGATGATCAGGGGAAACAGGATGCACCTGAGCTCAATTTTGAGCTTCATGGCAAAGGCTGTTAATACTTATGTACATGTGCTTTCTCAATTTTTTATTTTTAATAAATTTGCAAAAATCTCAAGTAAATTTTTTTCACGTTGTCATTATGGGGTGTTGTGTGTAGAATTCTGTGGAAAAAAGTGATGTGCTGTGAATACTTTCCGGATGCACTGTATAACAAGGGGAGTTACTTTATGTGGCCAGATAGACATCGCAATTGGTGTTTTGTGTATTATATGCCAACCCACCTAAGATTAAGCTTTTAGGATAAAATCGAGAAGCTATATTTGGTATAAAAATAATATTGCCCATGCCCCAAGTAACACTTCCATGGTAGGTTTGCACTGTATACCGGTACTGAAAAAGTAGAGAAAAACACAATTTTTAAAAAGGTATGGTAACAAGGCGCTTGGAACTTTAGGTACCATAAATAAAGAGTAGGTTTGAAAGACGTTGTGCTCAGCTCTTCGTTATTTCCATGTCCAACGTACTGTATTGGTGCCATAGACTAGAGATCTTATCAACTCGGCTTCACTATAAAATCATATGCAATGAAAAAAGAAGAAAAGATAATGTTTGTGTGTGTCGGTAATGCCGCGTGTCTTTTCATTAACTCAGTTTCCTAACGAATCACTGCAGGCATAGTGGTGCGTATGCATAGCAGCTTGTAGGACATGTGCACGATAGCGATTATTGGTTGGTGTGTTTTTTTTTCCCTAAACTTCTTATCTGTACCGAATTACCTTCCTGTGTTCAGGGCTAGCGACGCAGCTGTGCTGTGATCGGCTGGCATCTTGCAGGCTTGTGCGTGAATTGCGTGTATTTAAATGCTTAATTTAGCAGTATGCACACCAAAGCAACATCCATCTATAATGGCGGCCAAGTTTTGATTTTTTAAAAGAGTCAGGGATATAGTGAAAACCTGACACATAGCTGCATATACCATAATTCTTTATTCACTTTTCTAATCAAACAATTTCAATCATTTTAATCATCTTAGTTTATATCCAGTTACTTTAATAAACCGTTTAAAGATTTGCAGGGTCCTTAAGTTTTTTTTTTCTTTTCCTAAGCGTACTGATGGTGGAAAACATGATCAATAACAAGCTAAAGCAGTAGTTTAAGCAGAAGAAAATCCTGGAGACCATGGAAATATATGGCAAGATTAAAAATGGTGAATAATGATCTCAGATTTGCAGATATGGCTCCACTCTTCTAACTGGTAACTGCTGTTCACTAAAAATGACAGTTGGACAACGCCAAACACACTGGAAATGACAGATAGATGAGGCCAAAAGGCAGCACTGTATACAAACAGAAATTACATTTCTTCCCAAAATAGACACTATATAAAAATACAGCCTTGATATCTGTACCCTAACAAAATGAATAGGATAGGGAATGGCAGAATGTAATATCACCATTAAATAAATTTGCATAATGCTAACAAGTGAACAAAACTATCACTCAGCAAATAAATGAATGAATAGTATGCAGTAACAGCACCTGGACCACATTCACATGTAGCATCTCTCAAAAGGCAAACAACACTGGAGTACAAGACCATAAGATTTCTCCAAATACATAAAATGTGTAGAGTGGACTAGAAATTCCCGTGAGCTCTCAAAACACCCATGTGAGGTGGAGGCTCTGGACTCCATTGTGAAGAGAACTACTTCAATCTGCCAATCCAATGGTACTGTCCCTGCCTTTGATGCAAAGATGAAAAAAATAATTAACCAAGAAACCTTAACAACACTCATAGTAGCTTCAACCTTAAACATAAGAGTAGCTCCAGTAGATGAAAATCACCAGTACCCAGAAATTCAAGGTTAGCCTCAGTAATCTATTTCCACCTTATATGAATGCCGTCAATCCAAGTGAACATTTTTCTTTTTATACAGACTGGGCAATATCATCCTGGCTTTGCTTATGATGGCAAAAACTACAATAATTTGACATAGGCTACATACCTAGTTTGTTTCATAAAAACAACATTAGAACTATTTAAAGAGATTGCTCAAGGTTGTTGGTTATTTATTCATCCTTATATGCAGAAAAAACATCACTAATCCAGCACAATTTTGGGAGTAATGTCCATATTCGCCTTCTTATTTAAGACAAGTATTTGCTACATTTTATTGTCCAGGCTAGTCATTTTTTCATATTAACTTGATATAAATCTCTGTCCCCTCCTTGAACCGTCACCTTATTGTGGTGGAGGGGTTTGCGTGTCCCAATGATCCTAGGAGCTATGTTGTCCGGGGCTTTATGCCCCTGGTAGGGCCACCCAAGGCAAACTGGTCCTAGGTGAGGGATGAGACAAAGAACGGTTCAACAAACCTCCAATGAAGAATAAAAACTGTGAACAACGTTTTCCCTTGCCCGGACGCGGGTCACCGGGGCCCCCCACTGGAGCCAGGCCTGGGGGTGGGGCTCGATGGCGAGTGCCTGGTGGCCGGGCCTGCACCCATGGGGCTCGGCCGGGCACAGCCCGAAGAGGTAACGTGGGTCCTCCTTTCCATGGGCTCACCACCTATGGGAGGGGCCAAGGAGGTCAGGTGCAGTGTGAGTTGGGTGGTGGCCGGAGGCAGGGACCTTGGCGTTCTGATCCTCGGCTACAGAAACTGGCTCTTGGGACGTGGAATGTCACCTCTCTGAAGGGGAAGGAGCCTGAGCTAGTGCACGAGGTTGAGAGGTTCCGGCTAGATATAGTGGGACTCACCTCGACGCACAGCTTGGACTCTGGAACCAATCTCCTTGAGAGGGGCTGGACTCTCTACCACTCTGGAGTTGCCCCCGGTGAGAGGCGCCGAGCAGGTGTGGGCATACTTACTGCCCCCCGACTTGGAGCCTGTGCGTTGGGGTTTACCCCGGTGGACGAGAGGGTGGCCTCCCTCCGCCTTCGGGTGGGGGGAAGGGTCCTGACTGTTGTTTGTGCGTATGCGCCGAACAGCAGTTTGGAGTATCCACCCTTTTTGGAGTCTCTGAAGGTGGTGCTAGAGGGCATACCTTCCAGGGATTCCCTCGTTTTGCTGGGAGACTTCAATGCCCACGTGGGCAATGACAGTGAGACCTGGAAGGGCGTGATTGGGAGGAATGGCCCCCCCGATCTGAACCCGAGCGGTGTTTTGTTATTGGACTTCTGTGCTCGCCACGGATTGTCCATAACGAACACCATGTTCAAGCATAAGGGTGTTCATATGTGCACTTGGCACCAGGACACCCTAGGCCTCAGTTCGATGATCGACTTTGTGGTTGTGTCGTCGGACTTGCGGCCATATGTCTTGGACACTCGGGTGAAGAGAGGGGCGGAGCTGTCAACTGATCACCACCTGGTGGTGAGTTGGCTTCGATGGTGGGGGAAGATGCCGGTCAGACCTGGTAGGCCCAAACGTGTTGTGAGGGTCTGCTGGGAACGGCTGGCAGAGTCCCCTGTCAGAAGTAGCTTCAACTCCCACCTTCGGCAGAACTTCGACCACGTCCCGAGGGAGGTGGGGGACATTGAGTCCGAATGGGCCATGTTCCGTGCCTCTATTGTTGAGGCGGCTGACCGGAGCTGTGGCCGTAAGGTGGTCGGTGCCTGTCGCGGCGGCAATCCCCAAACCCGTTGGTGGACACCGGCGGTGAATGATGCCGTCAAGCTGAAGGAGGAGTCCTATAGGACCTTTTTGTCCTGTGGGTCTCTTGAGGCAGCTGATAGGTACCGGCAGGCCAAGCGGAATGCGGCTTCGGTTGTTGCGGAGGCAAAAACTTGGGCATGGGAGGAGTTGGGAGAGGCCATGGAGAACGACTTTCGGACGGCTTCGAGGAGATTCTGGTCCACTGTCCGGCGTCTCAGGAAGGGGAAGCAGTACAGTGTCAACACTGTATATGGTGGGGATGGTGCGCTGCTGACCTCGACTCGGGACGTTGTGGGTCGGTGGGGGGAGTACTTCGAAGACCTCCTCAATCCCACTAACATGCCTTCCAATGAGGAAGCAGAGCCTGGGGACTGAGGTGGGCTCTCCCATCTCTGGGACTGAAGTCACCGAGGTGGTCAAAAAACTCCTTGGTGGCAGGGCCCCGGGGGTGGATGAGATACGCCCGGAGTTCCTTAAGGCTCTGGATGTTGTAGGACTGTCTTGGTTGACACGTCTCTGCAACATCATATGGACATCGGGGACAGTGCCTCTGGATTGGCAGACTGGGGTGGTGGTCCCCATCTTTAGAAAGGGGGACCGGAGGGTGTGTTCCAACTATAGAGGGATCACACTCCTCAGCCTCCCTGGAAAAGTCTATTCAGGGGTTCAGGAGAGGAGGGTCCGTCGGATAGTTGAACCTCGGATTCAGGAGGAACAGTGTGGTTTTCGTCCTGGTCGCGGAACAGTGGACCAGCTCTACACCCTTAGCAGAGTCCTGGAGGGTGCATGGGAGTTTGCCCAACCAGTCTACATGTGCTTTGTGGACTTGGAAAAGGCGTTCGACCGTGTCCCTCAGGGAGTCCTGTGGGGGGTGCTCCGGGAGTATGGGGTACTGGACCCCCTGATAAGAGCTGTTCAGTCCCTGTACAACCGGTGTCAGAGCTTGGTCCGCATTGCCGGCAGTAAGTCGAGCCTGTTTCCAATGAGAGTTGGACTCCGCCAGGGCTGCCCTTTGTCACCGATTCTGTTCATAACTTTTATGGACAGAATTTCTAGGCGCAGCCAGGGTGTTGAAGGGGTCCGGTTTGGTGGACTCAGGATTGGGTCACTGCTTTTTGCAGATGATGTTGTCCTCTTTGCTTCATCAGGCCGTGATCTTCAGCTTTCTCTGGAGCGGTTCGCAGCTGAGTGTGAAGCGGCTGGGATGAGAATCAGCACCTCCAAATCCGAGACCATGGTCCTCAGCCGGAAAAGGGTGGAGTGCCCTCTCAGGGTTGGGGGCGAGATCCTGCCCCAAGTGGAGGAGTTTAAGTATCTCGGGGTCTTGTTCACGAGTGAGGGAAGAATGGATCGTGAGATCGACAGGCGGATCGGTGCGGCATCCGCAGTGATGCGGGCTCTGCATCGATCTGTCATGGTGAAAAAAGAGCTGAGCCATAAGGCAAAGCTCTCAATTTACCAGTCGATCTACGTTCCTACCCTCACCTATGGTCATGAGCTATGGGTAGTAACCGAAAGAACGAGATCGCGAATACAAGCGGCTGAAATGAGTTTCCTCCGCAGGGTGTCTGGGCTTTCCCTTAAAGATAGGGTGAGGAGCTCAGTCACCCGGGAGGGGCTCAGAGTAGAGCCGCTGCTCCTCTGCATCGAGAGGAGTCAGATGAGGTGGCTCGGGCATCTGATCAGGATGCCTCCTGGACGCCTTCCTGGTGAGGTGTTCCGGGCACGTCCAACCGGGAGGAGGCCCCGGGGAAGACCCAGGACACGCTGGAGGGACTATGTCTCCCGGCTGGCCTGGGAACGCCTTGGGATTCTCCCGGAAGAGCTGGAAGAAGTGGCCGGGGAGAGGGAAGTCTGGGCTTCTCTCCTTAAGCTGCTACCCCCGTGACCCGACCTCGGATAAGCGGAAGAGGATGGATGGATGGATGGATAAATCTCTGTTAATTGGGATCATTTTAAACAAACAATATTAGCTTCTCCTTTGGCAGTTGATAAACATCATTGTTTATAGCCAAATGATTCAAATAACTGCTACCCAAGCTAACAAAGGTATTCAGAAACACAAACTCATTACCCCAAAAATAATTTACCCCCAGGTTGGCATTCTTTTATTGGCTCTGCTCTTTGCTTTTACTTTAGGGATATATTAAGCCGACATTCAAAAATTAACCTTTAAACAAATAATTTCCAACAACTATTAATGGCAGTTTAGGTAATGAAATAGACGCAAAAGACTGAACACTGTCATGTTTAACTAAACATAAAATTAATGCTATCTTTAAACTTTTGTTTAACACACTGGGACATGCAGTACATACCTTTGCTATGGTTCAAAAATTCTTCTGTGAAAATAGGGATGTCAAAAACAGACTTCTCCTTACTTGTTGCATCTTTCTGAAAAATAAATGCAATTTGTATTTATATCTGTTAGATATATATATTTTTTAAAACCAGACCATTTGCATTAAAACTTCTATACTATGATGAAGAAGAAAAATTGAACATGCCACTAGTACACCAAAAAAGAAAATTCAAGGCCGTGAAATGAGAGGGAGACAAATACACATACTAATGTTTATTCGATTCTGTCACATTGGTTATATACATATTTATGTTTAGTCAATCACTGAAAGCTTTGGAACCTCTAATACTGGAAGGGAAAAATGAGCCTGGTATTAACAAAAAACTGAATAAACTATGATCATTTTAATACACTAAATTATTTTAAAAACAGACATGGACAAGCACAACTCTGAAAAACAGAGAAAATCTAGCAAGATTTTGTCTTCAAGTTTCAGTAAGGAAAAAATTAAGAATATGCAAAGATTTTCCTGCATTAAAAGTTAGTAAGTAGGCGGATTAGTATTTCACATATAAAATTATTAAGTAGTTTGGTAATTCATACTGGTTTGGCACAATATCTTAATGTTTCCAATACTGACTCAAAAAGTTCTTCCCTGTCTAGGTGTTCATTTACTTAAAAATATACTGCATGCATGCATGCAGCAGCTTCTTAATGCTAAACTTTCTTTCATTCACTTCGGCATACGTATAAGATTAAGAAAGTGTTACATTTGCATTCTCACACTTGTGATTTAACTACTTAATGCAATTTATTTAAGCTAACTTCTTTTACACTATATTTTGGAAAAGCCTCTTTATTTAGAATCTTTTAAAAAAACTGGTCCTAACTTGGACTTGAGCTCCGAAATCCATTAAATTTAAAATTAACACTCCTTCAATTGGAAGACATCAGAGTAAATACAATTTATGTAATTCCCTCCTGGGCACAAAAAAAAAAAAAACAACTTGATAAAATGTCTACCTTAATCTTAAAACTGCAGCTTTTGTTTCATTGCTTTCCTCACAACAAGGGTAAGTTTTTGCCAAGGCACTAAAAACAAAATCGTTTCTAATGTGCCATGATTTACTTGTTGCCACTGCTTTGTTATATGGAAACCCTTTACAGTTAATTAACTATAGATCATCAAAACTAGACTATTGATGTTTTGCCACTGATGCTTTCTTATCACTACACCTCTGTTTAAAAATACTGACTTTGTTGTACAGTGTTACTCCAATGTTCTAGAAGCTGCTATTTGATCATACATTTAAAGTGAAACATGAAAATTTAGACTGACAGTTTACCTATTACAAGTTGTATATTACAATACCAGCAGGTGTGAAAGCACCTTGGAAAATGAAAAACATTTTGGTGAAATAACAGTATAAGTCATAAATATTTCCAAAAAATCTTCAACATGTATGGATGAATTAGAGTTAGGAATTTCCTCAGACATTTATGCTAGTAAATCACAGTAAAAGGTTCATTACAAGCCACAACTTTTACATATAGGCAAACATTAGAAAAGCATCTATGAAAAATGCCTTATTTAAATTTAAAGAATGGTATGTGACCACTTCACCTGATTAATGAGACAACAGAAAGCTAATTATTTTGAAATGCCACATTCTTACTCTTGGAGCCAAATAGTTATAGTTCAGGAAGACTAATTACATCACTGAAAAAACTGATAATACCCAATAATTTCTTCCACCTCAATTGTGGAAAATTCATAGGTGCTACTATATAGGCCCACCCAATCATGAAGAATTATTTTATTTCTACTCATGTTATTAGACAACAAAATCCAAAAACCCATAGATAACTTTTAAATCTTATGTTAAACAGGCCCAAACAGTTTAATTTATTTTTCTCTTGTTTACATGTTCATACAGTTTGCCAGTTGTTAGCTTTGTTACAACTTAGATGTTTGTACTTGAAAACTGTGATATGCTAAAAAAAATTAGTGCGCAGCTCCCAAATATCATCCATTATCCAACCCGCTATATTAACAAGAAATCCTGATTTGAAGAAAACTGTATTTGTGTTTCCACTATGCACATGAAGCTACATAAATGTGCATTCTTATCAACTGCTGAACATCAGAAGCTCTGATACAGCCCACAGAAAGGAAGCTGTGAGGATACATTTGTCCTACTTTGGATGTCTCTAATGGAAAAGCAACTGTTTCAATGAACTGTGATACAACTCCAAGCAATATTCAGAATGGCATTCATGAAAATATATTTTACCTGCCTCCGTAATATAACTTATTTGAATACAGCGCAGCATAAAAATCACCCCTAATTCTGCTAAAGTATCCCTAAAAAACATAATACTGCAGTCTTTTCAAGCAGTAGCAGTCCATTATACAAAGCCCATGACTACTTCTAGTATGAATTGTGTGCTTTGCAGCTGCAAAAAAGTTGTGAGCTATTGCCCCTGTAGTCTGATAGTGTCCAAGTCTGCTAATGACTGCTTGGGTGATATTGGCCTATTCAATAAATGTATGTATTGCTGTTTGTGCATGCAGAAGACTATGGTTACAGAGGTTGTTTAATGGTTATTTCAAGGTTGAAGGCCTAATGCAAAAATACGTTCTTGTTAGTTGCAGCAAGGAGTAACAAATTATGATGCTGAACATGGCCCGTGTAAATTAATACAATTTTACAATGAATCAGTAATTTACCTGCCATAGGAGTCATGGCTTCATTTGCCACATATTCACTTTACAATTTTGAGAGTTGTCCCTATTATTAACATTTGGTTTTTACAAGCTATGAAATGGTACAGTAGAGCTGTTCTTCAATATCAGAGATTCCATCTAAAGCATATCAGTGGTTCATGTCTTAACCGTATCTGTGGTTAAATATATGTACACGATTTTATTATAGTGGCATTAACTCTAAACCAGTTCATCAGCACATCCACAGTTTTAAATTTTAATCTTCAGATTAGCTTTTGTGTAAATAATACACTATGAAGATAACTGACTATTCTTAATATTTAAATGTAAATTATTTTCAGTTGAACTCTAAAAGGTTATTTGGCAAAGTAATGCGCAATTACATAGTACGAGTGTTTCAATTAATAAAGCACACTTTGTCACACATCACCAGTATTTCTTGAAATGCTAATAAAATAATAAAAAAAAAGGTTCAGGACTGACATATTAAGGGTGATGCCACCAACTGCTGGTACTTCCCACTCATGAAACACAGAATACTAGTAAAGATGTACAGAATGTGGTGAGCTGAACAATATCTAAAAGCAGATCAAATTAGGGAGGTGCCATGAAATATAAGCACAATAATTATGTTGTATGTAAGAAAAGAGAGAGGAAGAAAATAAGTGAATATGAAGTTTTGATTAAAAAAAATAAAACTTCAGTTTCAGGACAGTATTTTTGTAAAATGCAAGTAAAATAGAACCACACTTTTCTTGGAAAAGACATTGTTTAAATTTTAGTCTTCAGTAAAATTCAACTAAGTTTATCAAAATATCTATAAACCAGACACAAATAAACTACAATGGCACACGTATGTGTATGCAAGTTGCAAAGGAAATAATGTTCAGCCTTTCTGGGCTGTAAAATACTCAATTATTGAAATATGCGTTAAAGAACGTTTAGTGCTTCTTTGTGGGGGGAAAAAAACCCAAAAACATAGGAAGACTTTTAAATTATTTATTTAAACACTCAAGCTGCAAATACAAAATGTATTTTTCAGTTTTCAACAACCAATGCATGTCTTTATGAGATACAAGTTACAATGTTTTAATCTTTAACCTAAATGGTAATAACTTAAACAAGCACTTCTTAATATCAATTATTTGTTTTGGTATAGGTCTTTGTTATCTGGTGATGGGAATTTTTGATAAATATGTTTTGTATTAGGAACAAATAACATTGTGTATAATCATTAAGGCATCATCAAACATATGATTGTTCTTATCAAGTAATTAGAAAGGATGGCAGGTAAATTACTCTCACTAAAATGTTTATAAAACTTGTGACACAGTGAACCAGGCAACAAAACCCTCACTATGTTTATCTTGCTTATGTCTGCTCTGGGTATTTTGAATAACTCTCTATACTAGTTAATGTTACATGTATTTATAATTAATTTTCTCACTAAACATAGCGTTCCAAAGTTATCTGCACTGATTAATGATAATTATTTCTTTTAACAACTGCAAGAGACTATATTTTCCCTACCCTGCAATTGTAAACAGCACTCATAAGACAGTTCTATTAATGAAGTGGCATAACTTAAAAATACTGCACCCCCGTGATAAAAATAGGTTTAATTTTATTTTTTTAATTATTAGCACAATTTTCTTTTTACATCATTTTTAGAAACAAGACTTGGCTCTCTGTCCTGCTATGGTGGTTATCAATAAAGGCACAAGAAAATGCCAAATATATGCATATGCCAGTTAAGAACAATCCAAAGTCAGATGATGTCCACCAAGTAGGACAGGAGAACATGATATTGGACAATTGAGAGGACTATTGTTGCAGAATGATGACATTGACTTGTACAGCATAAAATAAAGAGTAAATGCAGGCATCTGACCCATGTTGGTAATGCATTAGATACCTCATGTTCACCAAGTTACCATACAAAAAATTAATTTGGGCATTTCAGGTTTAAGTTAATTAATTACATGCAATATTAAACAATAACACCTGCAGCTGAAAGTTTTGAAGTGCTTAGTTTAAAATGAGAGGTATTTTTTGGGAAAAACACAGTGTAATACCTGGACAATAGATTATAGCAGTATGCAAATAATTAAACTCACATTGCAACAGAAATTATCTTGGTGCAATAAAATATTGTGATGAACATTAACTAGTAAAATAAATAATATACAAAACCATAGATAATAACACTAATTGTAGCTCATTTAACACTTCAGGTTTCAGATTCAGATCATTTGGGACACTTCAGGACTGAAACCTTTATGTTTTTACCTATTGACTTCAGATGATGAACAGTCTTTCCTGCTTTCACACATGTAAACTAAACAAGGAATTTTACCAGTAAATAAATAAATAGTCAAGAATGCAAAATCAAGGTCAGCATTTTAAAAAACCTGATCTGGTAACTTCCCAAGTGAGAATCAACGAAGGGGGGGATGGGTGTGGGGGGACGGTCACAACAGCTTTTCATTAACTGTGCTGACATTAATGTAAGCAAACTATGTTATAATGCAATCTAGTTTTGCAAAATAGGCAAATAAACATTTTTCCCAAAAATGTTTAAAAAAGTTGTATATTAGGTGTATTTGTGAAAAATATACTTGGATTCCAAAGAGTCTATAAGGAATTTCAACTCATTGAAATTCTGCATATGCTCAAAATGATTATCTACTACATAATGTGCTTTCAATCAGAATAACTATTCCAACTGAAATGTAAATTGAGATACAAAGATTTCTTTATCCTAATTTATTTTTTGGTTATTTGCAAATATTGAAAACATTTTGTTAGTTTTCTTTCCCAGGCAATCTGTGTGTAACCCAAACCGTAGTTTTGTATATGTACAGTTTAGTATAAAGCTACAAGCCATGCAGAAAACTTAATAAGCAGATTAAGGCAAAGCCATTGAAGAAAAAACAGAACCTAAATGAAGTTTAAGTATTTAATAGACAATAATTGTACAATGCAAACCCAATGTGGCAAAACATTGTATTATAACATCATCATAAGAACTAAATCCATTTCATAGACATAGTAGAACCAGAGCCTATCTTGGCAGCATCAGGTAAAAAGTAGTAACCAAAACTGGATAAGACACCAGTTAATCACAGGACTTTTGTTCAAACACTTATTTTGATAGATACTGTTGGTGACTTTACCACCAGTGTTATTTTTTGTTTCTGTTACAATGCTGTATTAACATGCTAACAAAGACAGGAAATTCAGTTTTGAAAATCTCATTTGAATGGCTAATATAGTTAGAGTTAGTCAAACAATTATGAGGTAACAATGTTACACAAATTCTTTGAGTTGTGACGTAACACTGACCTTTCACATCAGTCAATTAAACAAAATAAAAAATATAACTGTCGGGCAGAAATTGTATTTTTGTAGTCTAATTGCTTTTGAAATGACACAATACACCTTTAATATGTTTATCTTGTTCTTTGTTTTAATGAGAATAGAACAATTGGTCTTTATTGCTTTGTTTGTGGATGAAGTAACTAATTGACAGCAACCTGTGGGAGAGTGAAACATGACAAAGTGGAGCTCAATAACCTCCGACAGCATGTGCTTGCAGTTTCACACCAAACGTGTGTGTGTGTGTATGCTCAATGAGACTATGTTAATTTCAGCTCCAAAAAGCTTTAAATATACATGACTATAAAATCATTTTAACTGCTTTACAGGCTTATGAGTTCAGGGGTCACAATAGTATTCTAGGGCAAGAGAGATGCTGGTGTTTAGGATTTAGAAAACAAAACTTGATACTTCTTAAAAATAGCATTCAAATCAAAAATGTGAGGAAGGAGAAAACATATCTTGTGTAAAGACTGGGAAATGATGAAAAGACTATTACAATAATACACTAAGGTAAAAACATAGCCGAAACTGGCTTCTAGTAGATGTGAGGTTCAATATGACTAAAGCTGGATACATACAACCTGGACACAACCAGTATACTTTAAGACAGGACAGATCAACTTATTTAATATAATCTTTTCTGAAAGCTACTTGAGCATTGTATGAGAGGTCATGTTGATGGAGATGAAATAATTATTATTTTTTTTTTTAAAAATCACTTCAGTCATGCTGCCACCATCTGGAAAGAATGGGTAGACTGTAGCACTGTAGTGAATATACAAAATGCAGATCTGCAAAAATAAAAATTAAACACAGCAGAAGGGTTTCCTAACCTTATAAGGCCATGCTACCATGACTTATGAAATGTTAAAACACAAATCCCTCAACTGAGAAAATTCAATTTAGTTCCTAACTCATAGGTGTACATATTTAATCTTGCTCTAAAACTTATTTAAAAAAAATTAAGATTTTTATGAAACCCTGCAAACATTTTGAATATAATCTGCACAACAGAAAAGAAAAAATGCTTCAGTCTATAAATTTGAGTGCAATTTTTTTTTTTTTTACAACACAAAATTTTTTTTTTTGTAATGGTAAAAATTAATGTCATACAGAGCTCAGATATACTGTAGTAAAATCAAAGCTTGATGCTGTATTTTCATACATATTCTTCAAAATAAATAATACGTTAAACTGTTGAATTTCTACTTGATGCTTAGGAGGTCCTATGATTAAAAGCAATCCCTATGGTTGTCAGTGGGTAACCCAACTCTGGAGTGGGAATTTCAACTCCAAAACAGTTGTATTGCCACTTCATCATTTCATATAAATCTGCACCACCAACACATCTTTTGTGTACTTTAGATAGGTAGAGAGAACTTTGTCCTCAGGGAGCATTCTGGCTCTATACAAGAAGGTCTTTAAATACATACATACATACATTTAATTTGCATAAACACCACAATGACTAAAATGAAAGAAAACCTAAAAATCAAGAAAAAATTCTGACTTGCCAGTACAGTCAGATGTTCTGCCGTTTGTATAAAGGAGCCCCAGTAACGTTTCTTGACATACTTGTATTGAATGATTTTGGCTGAAAGTCCTCAGCATTATTGTTTCAGAGAAAGGATGTGCAGCATTATTCATTCAGTCTCTCCTTCTCTACTATCTCTAGGGGGACCAGAGGACATCCCCTAAACTGACCTGCCCTTTTAATTAGACAGTTGATTTGGTGGGCCACTCCTGAAGTGATGTTATCTGCCCAGCACATCACAGTGCAGAAAATTGCACTGACAGTAACAGAGACATACAGTAGAAGGAAGACAGTCGCCTAAGACAAAACAGCTTGCTGTGCCCTTTCTTAAATAGATCCTCTGTGTTTTCGGATCATTTCAAGCTGTCATTAATGTGGATCCCAAGTACCTGTAGGAACGCATCACCTCAACATTCACTGGCTGAATACTGACAAGAAACAGTGGGTTTTTGGTGTGGCAAAAAGCAATAACCAGTTCCCTCCATTCTCCGTGCACCAAGAAACAGATAGACCAATGGACTAAAAGTAAGATTTGAAGGTTGAGTATGGACCACCAGAATAGTGAGTAATTGGAGCCTGTGGGCTAAAATGGTTCTGAATGACTGCTTCCAAATGACAGACTGGGAGATGATGTGTGAGTCACATGGGGATGATACTGACAGACTCAGTCACTGCATCACAGACTATATTAACTTCTGGGTGGACACACTAAAAGATAGTGTATTACTTTCCAAACAACAAGACCTGGATTACTAAGGACCTAAACGGTGTCCAGAATTAGGAAAAAAAAAGGAATTGGAATCTGGTGGCAAAGAGGCTCTGAAGGACTAATTACTGTCAGCTAACAAATTATTCTGCAGAAGTGAGGCAAGTAACGCTACTGGGATGCCTTTGCACCAACAAAAATATACCTGTATATCGTCTCACTGGGATTAATGTTTTGTCATTGTGGTATGTGTTCAGACATGGTGTATGTTTGTGAATATTTGTATATTTAATGTGCTTCAATGTTCAATCATTCTCTCTTATCGTTCTTGTTAAGCTACACTACTATGCAAATGTTTGGGCAACCTTGGTTAAAAATGTCTGTTACTGTGAGTATGTAAGTGAGCAGAAGATGAACTGATCACCAAAATGCATAAAGTTAAAGGGGAAACATTTATTTAATATTTTAAGCAAGATTACATTTTTATTTCCATCATTTACAAGTACAGAAGACCAAAAAATAAAAAGGGCTTGAAGCAAAAGTGTGGGCACCTAACACGGTGAATACTTAGTAACACCCTTTATTTAGTATTACAGCTTGTACATTCTTTTTGTAGCCAGGTAAGAGTCTTTTAATTCTTACTTGGGGTATTTTTGCCAATTTTCCTTGCAAAGGGCTTCTAATTCTGCAAGATTCATGGGCCATCATGCATTCACTGCTCTTTTGAGATCTATTTACAGATTTTCAATAATGTTTAGGTCAGGGGACTGTGAGGGCCATGGCAGATCCTTCAGCTTGCGCCTCTTGAGGTATTCCATTGTAGATACGGAGGTGTGTTTCTGATTATTACGTAGGACCCATCCTCTTTTTAACTTGCAACTTTTTTACAGATGGTGTGATGTTTTCTTCCAGCATTTTCCGGAATAAATTCTTCCCTCTACCAATGTTCCCTGTGCCACTGGCTGCAACACAAGTCCAAAGCACGATTGATCCAACCCTCATGTTTAATAGTTAGAGAGGCGTTCTTTTCCTGGAATTCTGTGCCCTCTTTTCTCCAAACATACCTTTGTACATTGTGGCCAAAAAGTTCTATTTTGACTTCATCAGTCCAAAGGACACGTTTCCAAAATGCATCAGGCTTGTATAGATGTTCATTTGCAAATTTCAGGCAGTGAATGTTGTGGCTAGGGTGCAGGAAAGGTTTTCTTTTGCTGACTCTACCATGAAGGTCATATTTGTTCAGGTGTTACTACACAGTAGAACAGTGCACCACCACTCCATAGTCAGCTAAATGTTCCTGAAGGACCTGTGCATTCAAATGGGTTTTTTTTCTATCTGCCTTTCTAACAATCTGATGAGCAGTTCTTTCAGAAAGTTTTCTTGGTCTTCCAGACCTCAACTTGACCTCCACCATTCCTGTTAACTGCCATTTCTTAATAACATTATGAACTGAGGAAACAGCTACTTTAAAATGCTTTGCTATCTTCTTGTAACCTTGTCCTGCTTTGAGAGCATCAATTATTTTTCAGAGTGCAAGGCAGCTGCTTACAGGAGCCTATGGCTGCTTATTGTTGGGACAAAATTTGAGGAGTCAGAATATATACACATCACTTGCTGTCTTAGTCCAAATGAGTGAATTAAGGTCCAAGATCTTAGGAAAGGTATCTTAAGACCTCAAATATCTTGGGCAAGAAAACCTTTCTGTTTTTCACTGTACAACTGTACAAAACAAGAACAATACACTTATCTTGGATAAAATGCTGAAAAGAAATGTGTCATCTTAATTATATGCCCTTTGGTGATCAGTTCATCTTCTGCTCACTTAACTATTCACAGCAACAGACATTTTAAGCAAGGTTGGCCAAACCTGTATGCCACTGTAAGTACAACACCTTTACACTGCCTGCCAGCTACCAAAATTTTCTGTTCCATGTGCCAAGTATAAGTTAACTATTCATAAGTTATAAATATTAGTTTTTATTTTTAATTTTGCTCAATAACAAAACACATTTAATCAGTATATTAAAAAATATATAATGGAGTGGCAGTCAATGTGTTAAACTATTTTAAGACTTAATAAGACTTAAAGTAATAATTCACTTTTCAACAATCTCGCAAGGGTTTTAGATTAATCTTCAAAAACAAAAAATTATAACTGCACCTTGGTTGGTGTAATTTAATTAGCATTTAAACATTGCACCACCTGATTAACTGTTTTGTAATCAACAATTAACAGCCTATTACACCTATAACAGAATCACACATGAACTGCTACTATGGAAAAGAATCAAAAAATGTTTCTTCACATGTCTTCAATGACTTAATCCAATTTTAAGGTCATTACCTCTGAAGTATGTCTCCAAAGCAGAAGGCAATAACCAGTTGTGAACAGGACACCAGTCCAATGCAGAGCACTGTGAAGCACGCTGCCAGACTTAATAATACCAGGCTAAGATGGCCTTGTATGGAAGAAAGGAAAACATTTACAGTAACTAACTCATCATATACAGACACATTCTTTGAATGGGGTTTAAAGGAAAAAAAAAAGAAAAAAGGGAAGGTAATCAAATCAAGTCTCCAAAAATATTTTCTAAATATACAATTAATACTTCATATACACACATACTTATCATATGATACACTACATTCTATCAAAAATAACCAATAGAGTGTACAACAATAATTAGTACATAACTCTGAGTAATTTAATTGATTATGCATATACATGATGTATTACTATATTTTCAAAATCTGTATCTAGATTTGGCTGGCACACACAAAAGTATTTTAGGTAGTATTGGCAATATGAGACAATATAAACTGTAGAATGATACCTTTGACAAAGAAAATAAAAACTAAAAACAATACAACAGGTGTAGGCCTATAGAACCATACAGCTTAAAGGGTAAATGTTGTAAATAACATTTGAATAAAAAGATAAAAGGGCAGAAGTACCAAACTGCTACTACTATTAATTTGCATTCATGTGTTAACATCTGAATGGTGATTTGTTTATAAAGCCAAACCCTTCCACTACCATTGGACCTTCATGTGTTAACATCTGAATGGTGATTTGTTTATAAAGTCAAACCCTTCCACTACCATTGGACCTTTTTCTAATGCAAACTACCTGAACACAGGTGAACAGCCAGAAATAAACTCGGCAACAGACACAAACTTGTCCATGTTTATGTTGACGGTGATATTGATATGCTCCAAGTTAAACCAACACCAAAAGCAGCTACTTTTTTCTCTAATGTTTGAGTACTTTGTCCTCTGTCGTTTTTGCTAAGGGGTGTGGATGAATGCGTGTGCTATGGGTTGTAATTATGCTCAGCACAAGATAAAGGGACCTATTTTCATGGATTACGTGCCCCTTGCAAAATATACCTCTCACTCTGCCTAAAATGAATAAGGATGGCAGAGATACGGCACAAACTGACAGACGACATTAATATAACAGAAGAAGTTTATTTAATAATATAAATAAGTTGCAGGACAATTCAGCGGCTCTAATTACAGAAAATACAAAAAAAAAAAAAAAAACATGTTCTGTTAGCTTTATAACCTATAAAATGCTGTTACAGTGGGGTGAAGTAAGTAGCATCTTTTCTTTAGCTTCTTTCTTTTACATCAGATGTTTTAGTGTCAGATAAGCATCATGGTCTTTATCTATATCAGATGTCCATTCACTTTTAAAGCATTGCAGATCTCACAGCATTGCAAGGTAGTCTTGTAATTCAAATACAGTTTCACTAACACTTGGTTGGTGGGTATTCCCCAACAAGTCTTTGTCCATGGCAGCTTCTTAATCTTCCATATTACGAAGCAGGAAGAACTTTCATCTCCAATACTGAATGAAGAGACTGAAGCAGCTCAGTGCTATCAGTCCTGAAAAATGAATCATTAGCTGTACACTCTGATACACGGTTAGTGTAGAGCTAAATGTTTGGAAAGATAACTCACTCCAGAGCTGCTTAAAAATGAGTGCTAACTTTAAAAATACCATTGCCTAAATGTAAAGTACACAATGCATGAAATCAATGTAATATTAGTCATGAATATGGCTTTCCAATCTCAAAAATGACAAACCTATCAAGGGTCATAGCACTTAGGAGAAATACACAAAATTTAATAATGTTACACAATGTTTTTAAATAAGATCATTCTCCAAAAGGTATAACAAAACATTGCTAATGGTGGACCATGAACATATTTATCAACAAAGCAAAGTTGTATAAGTATTTTTTTCTGTAGATAGTTGTATGTTGAATCAAATAAATGTACACATTAGTCCAAAAATGGAAGGACTTGATTATCATACAGAAAAGGTTAGCTGGAGTATCTTTCATAATCAGTCAGAAGTTAATTTTGGTGAATAAAGTAAAAATTTTAATACAAACTATTAAAAACAATATCTTAGGCTAAAAACCAATTATTACTTATTACTGCATTATTATTTATCTAATTTTATAAAACCAGTAATTTAGATTTCAGAGAAATTTGAGATTACCTCATGAACAGACTCGCTGGTAGGTTGACGTCCGATCTCTGTAAAAACAACAAAAAACAGTTACATGAAAAAATTTTATCCTTAACTCTATTGTCTGTTGTAGAAGTTTTATGGCCAATTCAGATCTCATCCTTTTGGAAATAGTTGAAGTCATTATTTTTAAGTGACGACTGTCTGATATGTACAAACCTGTTCCACATAATAAAAATTTGTAATTCACCAAATTAAAAAACTATAAAGGGATATCCTGTTCATGCAAGATAAGCAAAGTAGGAACAGACAGTCTTATAAAGAAGGAAGAGCAAACATTAATCAAAGCAGACTTCAAAGACCGATTAGTTAAAGTAGTACTGGATTGTGGCCATAACTGCTAAAATATACACAAAGACTTTTAATCCCAAGCATATAGACAGCCCAGGTACTATCCTAGTTGAATTAAGGCACATTGATTTCTACTTTTAAAATAAAGCCTATTCCTGTTATAGCTGAAGATCTGGCAATGTGTGATGATTTAGTAATTTCATATTTGTCAATAAGTTTACAACTTGGGTTTACTTGTAACTCTATATTTTCTTAACCTGTTGAAAACCATTTTCATATTTAAATCAGAAATTACTCTTAATTAGTAGATATGGCATCACAAATGTGAGAAGATCTGTTAATATTCCCTGATCCTGAGGTTTTTGTTTTCATTTTCTCCTTATATTGGTTTGCTCCTTACATTTAAGCTTGTAACGAACAAATGTAAATTTTATACATGAACTGGGATGAGCAGTTTGTGTATTTACTGCTCTGAGTTGTGATGCTTTAGCTCACACAAACATTTCTGGAAGGGACTTATTTTATAATGTTTTATTAAATATACACGTGTTTTGAAAGTTGTTAGATTTCACACATTGTTAATGTAACATGGGCAACTGGAGATTTTTTTTTTTTATTAAAGGGACATTTTGGACATTGTTTGTTGTTATCCAACGATGGTCACAATACACATGAAAAAAAAAAAATGTGCATTTTGCATAAAACCCTAAGGTTAAAAATTTTTCTTGGCCATCATTAAAAATTAGATGGGGTAAGAAAAGTATTCCTTTAACTATAAACTTCACTGACAACAACAAATTTTTTCTATTATGCACTGCTGTCTGATAATTATAAAATGTACTTTTTTTTAGTGGTTAATGAATGAATAAATTAATCAGTGCACAGTTATACATCCTTAGAGATGTGTGAATTAATTAAATTGAATTTAATTTATTTGTATATATCTGGACATAATACAGTGCATCTGGAAAGTATTCACAGCGCATCACTTTTTCCACATTTTGTTATGTTACAGCCTTATTCCAAAATGGATTAAATTCATTTTTTTCCTCAGAATTCTACACACAACACCCCATAATGACAACATGAAAAAAGTTTACTTGAGATTTTTGCAAATTTATTAAAAATAAAAAAATTGAGAAAGCACATGTACATAAGTATTCACAGCCTTTGCCATGAAGCTCAAAATTGAGCTCAGGTGCATCCTGTTTGCCCTGATCATCCTTGAGATGTTTCTGCAGCTTAATTGGAGTCCACCTGTGGTAAATTCAGTTGATTGGACATGATTTGGAAAGGCACACACCTGTCTATATAAGGTTCCACAGTTGACAGTTCATGTCAGAGCACAAACCAAGCATGAAGTCAAAGGAATTGTCTGTAGACTTCCGAGACAGGATTGTCTCAAGGCACAAATCTGGGGAAGGTTACAGAAAAATTTCTGCTGCTTTGAAGGTACCAATGAGCACAGTCGCCTCCATCGTCTGTAAGTGGAAGAAGTTCGAAACCACCAGGACTCTTCCTAGAGCTGGCCGGCCATCTAAACTGAGCGATCGGGGGAGAAGGGCCTTAGTCAGGGAGGTGACCAAGAACCCGATGGTCACTCTGTCAGAGCTCCAGAGGTCCTCTGTGGAGAGAGGAGAACCTTCCAGAAGGACAACCATCTCTGCAGCAATCCACCAATCAGGCAATGTATGGTAGAGTGGCCAGACGGAAGCCACTCCTTAGTAAAAGGCACATGGCAGCCCGCCTGGAGTTTGCCAAAAGGCACCTGAAGGACTCTCAGACCATGAGAAACAAAATTTTCTGGTCTGATGAGACAAAGATTGAACTCTTTGGTGTGAATGCCAGGCGTCACGTTTGGAGGAAACCAGGCACTGCTCATCCCCAGGCCAATACCATTCCTACAGTGAAGCATGGTGGTGGCAGCATCATGCTGTGGGGATGTTTTTCAGCGGCAGGAACCGGGAGACTAGTCAGGATAAAGGGAAAGACGACTGCAGAAATGTACAGAGACATCCTAGATGAAAACCTGCTCCAGAGCGCTCTTGACCTCAGACTGGGGCGATGGTTCATTTTTCAGCAGGACAACGACCCTAAGCACACAGCAAAGATATCAAAGGAGTGGCTTCAGGACAACTCTGTGAATGTCCTTGAGTGGCCCAGCCAGAGCCCAGACTTGAATCCGACTGAACATCTCTGGAGAGATCTTAAAATGGCTGTGCACCGACGCTTCCCATCCAACCTGATGGAGCTTGAGAGGTGCTGCACAGAGGAATGGGCGAAACTGGCCAAGGATAGGTGTGCCAAGCTTGTGGCATCATATTCAAAAAAACTTGAGGCTGTAATTGCTGCCAAAGGTGCACTGACAAAGTATTGGGCAAAGGCTGTGAATACTTATGTACATGTGATTTCTCAGTTTTTTTATTTATAATACATTTGCAAAAACCTCAAGTAAACTTTTTTCACGTTGTCATTATGGGGTGTTGTGTGTAGAATTCTGAGGAAAAAAAATTAATTGAATCCATTTTGGAATAAGACTAACATAAAATGTGGAAAAAGTGATGCGCTGTATGTATTATCTGAACATTATTATAGTTATGCAACTAGAAGTGTATATGCAATAGGCTTATCCAGTATCTTTTTCACTTTTTTTATTTTTAAATGCTTTACCAATTTGATTTGTAAATATTACGATTGCTGAAAGACTTTATTAGACTTGATAGTTTACAGGGATGTTTAAATTTGCATATTTAGACTTCAACTTGTCATGAGACCAATAATAACAATAGCAGATTCCAAAGACAAATGTAAAAAAAGCAGAAAGGAAAATAGGCTAAGACTGGCAGTATGCTTGAAAATGAGATCAGTTCAGTGACTGTCACAAAAGTAGTAGTATTTGAATGCAATTTACTCATAATATTGGAAAATTTTAATGGCATTTAAAAAATTGTACATGTTCATAATAAAAAGTTTTGGGGCCAACAGATCCAGCTATTACTTCTGCAGTTGTCGGCTTCTATAAACTTAACTAATTGCAACACATTCAGTGAGGAAAGTCACATGTCTACTATGACAGCTTTTATCACAGCCTTTACAGGGCTATCAACACGTAATACATAAAGGGTGTGATTTTAAAAAGTAAAAAAATTATTACAGCTGTGTAAAAGCAAGTATCTCTGATTTGTAAAGATGTGCTAACACAAAGATTTCTCAAACATAGACAAAGAAAGTCCAGTTCATTTGTTTAGTCCAATAAAATTCCCAGTCAACAGTACTGCCTGGGAAAGCTTATTTGCAGAAAAAGTGACCGATTTACTCCATAGCCTGAGGGACATGAGTGGCGGCTCTTTTGAGAGCAAAAATGTAAGTTACTTTTTTGAAAAATGAACTGCCAAGCTGAAAACATGCTACAGTTGTCATGCATTTATTGACAAAGTCTCTTATTAAGTGATCACTACAATTTATGTCTCAGAAAGCCAATCCCCTGCTCTGTTGAAAGCTGACAGACTGGCCATGTTAAAAAAAACAAAAAAAAAACAAAAAACAGACTAGATAATGACCTGTACCTCACCTTAATAAGAAAACAGACCTTCAAATAAGGACAAATAGCTGCTGCTGGAGTATGTGAATTTCCCCTTGGGATTAATAAAGTATCCATCTAAAATACTTATCTACAAATTCTCACAGTGTAAGTGCTCTATCAAGCAATCACTGCAGTATACAGAGACAAGTGTATAACAACTTGATAGCAAAACCTCTATTTTCCACTACATTGGTGCCCCATAATATTGGTTGGGCCCTCGTTGACAAATCTGAAATACAAAACCATACTTACTGGTACTTTTGCAAGAAGCAATGACATACCTGTGTAAACTCATATACTCTATTTCAGTCTAAAATATGACAGCTAATGCAACAAAAAAGAATGAAGTCTTGCTCTGGCAACACACAGTCTTCATAAGATAAACAAGAGCCTTCTTTTAACTTACACATTACACATTGTACAATACAATACACATTAAATACAAATTACACATTTAAAATACTAGTATTTAACCACCACCAGAGATAATGTATATAATGTTAACAAGGCAGTTTTGGGGAAAGAAAAAATACCAACTTAAATAAATACCAAAATTCAAACAGATTTGTTTAGTGGGATGTCTCCACATGTGCTGAAAGCAAAACAGAACAAACTATACACTCTTTTTAACCATGGAGAATGTTCAGCTTTTTCACACCTGCCAAAGTAAGCAGGCATGTTACCTATACTTTGGCTTTGAACACAAGATTTTAAATACATCATACAAAAATAAAATTGGGAGGGGGGTGGGGGGACTAGGGGGGGAGAGAAAGAGAGCAAGCTAGATCTAATCTATCCTTTTAACCCTTATAATGATAAGTGCCAATGTAACAATAGGCTTCTTGGCCATAACTCCTGGGAAAATTGGAAATTTAGGTCAAAGCTGTCTCACTTTCAGTTAGGACTACAAAATGACATAAAAAATTCAGAATCAATGTCTCCATGACTGGACAGTTAACTTTGTGAGCTGGAATGTTAAAGGCCTGAATCGCGAATTAAAGAGAAAGAAAGTATTCTCTCACCTAAAAGGTCTAAACGCTAAAATAGTATTATTAAAGTAGACCCATTTATTAAGCAAGGATCAGTTTTGGCTGCAAAAAGACTAGACTGGCCAAATATTCCATTCCAGATTTACAAAGAAAACTAGAGGTGTGGGAATTCTTATACATAGAACAGTCTCATTTGTAGTATCAGATGCAAAATCTGATCCTGAAGGGAAATATGTGATTGTCATGGGTAATTTACTTAATAGTAAAGTGATTTTGATAAATGTTTATGCACCCAATGTGGATGATAGGGAATTCATGCAAAATGTATTTGTATTCATTCCCAATGTGAACACTCATAAAATTATAATGGCTGGGGAATTTAATTGTGTTTTAAATCCAGACTTGGATAGGTCTCCTGTCACAGTTACATAGTTTGTAACTGATCAGAACTTATCAGACCCCTGGAGATTTCTAAACACAAACTCAAGAGCATATTCCTTCTACTCACCATTGGATCATTGCTACTCAAGAACTATTTCTTTGTAAATAACAATTTCTTGCCTACAATTAAATCTTGCAAGTACGATGCTATTGTTATTTCTGACCATGTCCCTTTGACACTGGAACTAAAATCATTATGCCCCACATACTCATCTCGCAGATGGCTTCTTAACCCACTTTTATTAGCAGATGAGAACTGTGCAGAATTTATATCCAATCAAATCATTTTTTTTCTAGAGACAAATACATTCTCAAGGGTTTCTGCAGGAATACTCTAGGACACCCTGAAGGCCTTCTTAAGAGGACAGATTATCTCATATCTTTCCCACAGAAATAAATTGAAAACCAAGAAGGGATCAGAGCTAATCAATGAAATTACTATAGACCAAGAACATGCCAGGTGTCCAAGTGAGGCTCTTCATGGGAAAAGGCAGGCTCTACATTTAGAACTCAATCTATTGACAACTAAAAAAACAGAACAACTCATTTTTAAATCAACACATTATTACTATGAACATGGAGAGAAAGCTAATAAGATCTTAGCTCAACAAATCCACAAGCGATCCCAGCAATCACCAACACAAAATCATTGACCATAAAAATATAACGCACACACTTACAGACTACTATAAATCCTTATATTCTACTGAGTTCAAAGACAAGACACAATCTAATGCATTTCTGGATGCATTACAGATACCACAAATCGATACTCTCAGTGCAGAGGAATTGAATAAACCTCTAACACTATCAGAATTACTAGATTCTATAAAGTCACTTTAGTGTGGGAAAGCAGCAGGACTTGATGGCTACACTGCTGAATTTTATAAGAAATTCTCCACTCAGCTAGCTCCCCTCTTATTAGCAACATTTACAGAAGTTAGAAACAATAAAATTCTACCGCAAACTTTTCGCCAAGCATTAATCCCCGTCTTTCCTAAAAAACTAAGGACTTAATACAATGTGCAACATACAGACCAATTTCGCTTCTAAATAATGATGTTAAGATACTCTCCAAAGTCCTAGCTAGAAGGATGGAGAAAGTGCTGCCTTCGGTAATATCACAAGATCAAACTGGATTTATTAAAGGCCGACACTTAGCTTCCAATCTTCAATGCCTGTTTAATATAATATATTCACCCGCAATGTCAAATACCCCAGAGACATTATCATCGTTGGATGTAGAAAAAGCATTTGATATGACTGAATGGAACTACCTTTTCACTACATTGGAGAAATTTGGGTTTGGCCCAAACATTTATGCATGGATCAAACTATTGCATACCACTCCAGAAGCTTCAGCTTGTATTAACAACATTAATTCAGACTACTTTAAACTACAACGTGGTACCAGACAAGGATGCCCCTTGTCACCACTACTTCTTGCAATTGCCACTGAGCCATTTGCAGTTCACTGTCGAAATGCTTATCAGATAAAGGGGATTATCAGAGAAGGACGTGAACAGAAAATTTCTCTATATGCAGATGATATGGTACTGTATATATCAGATCTATAAAATACTGTGCTTGCAGTCCTAACAGCACTTACAGATTTTAAAAAGATTTCTGGTCTCAGAATTAATTTGACTAAAAGTGTGCTCTTTCAGTGAATTCTCAACCACACACTATTAGATTGGACACCTTTCCTTTTATCATCACAGATCAGTTTAAATACCTAGGGGTAAACAACACAAGTAGACATAAAGCTCTCTATCAACAAAATTTCACTGTCTGTATGGAAAAAATTAAGCAAGACTTGCATAGATGGTCAACCCTTCATCTCACTTTAGCTGGAGGAATTAACATTGTCAAGATGAATATCCTTCTTAATCTTCTCTTTTTATTTCAAAACATTCCAATAAACATCAATAAATCGGTTTTTTTAAGAAATTAGATTCAACCATAACCTCATTTATTTGGAATTCAAAACATCCAACTATCCAAAGAGCGACCCTACAAAGACCTAAAGCATAAGGCGACATGGCTCTATCTAACTTTCGATTTTATTACTGGGCAGCAAATATACAAGCTATAAAAATCTGGACATTGACACAAATAGATGAACAGACACAGGCTTGGTTCGCAACAGAAATAAAATCCTGCAGACTTCTTTATATTTTGGTTTGTACCCCAATAAATGCAAGTATACTAACAACCCAATTGTGCTTCACTCACTCAGAATATGGAACCAATGTAGGAAGCATTTTAAGATAAAGAAGCTTTTATCTCTGGCACCTTTGCACGAGAAACACCTTTTTCCATCCTCTCAAACATATGCAGTTTTTAATGTCTGGAAAACATTTGGGATTAAATCACTTAGAGATCTATACTAATAAAAGGCAAAGCCCTCACTGACTGACTGACTGACTGACTCACTGACTCATCACTAATTCTCCAAGTTCCCGTGTAGGTAGAAGGCTGAAATCTGGCAGGCTCATTCCTTACAGCTTATTTACAAAAGTTGGGCAGGTTTCATTTCGAAATTCTACTCGTAATGGTCATAACTGGAAGCTATTTTTCTGCATATACTGTAATGGAGTTGAGCTCGAAAGCCGTGGGGGGGCGGAGTTTCGTGTGACATCATCATGCCTCCCACGTAATCACGTGAACTGACTGTCAACGCAGTGTGTAGAAAACCAGGAAGACCTCCAAAAAGCGCTGAAGAAAACATGCATTATATAATTGAGAAGGCAGCGAAACAATAAGAAGCGAGCGAGTGACATATACTACCATATTCATGAGTGCTGCTACTTCGGAAACAAAGCAAGGTGTAAACCTAAACTTTAAATTAAGTTCATAGACAGGCTGCCGCTGGCGTTTCTCATGCCCATGGGAAATGCGGGATACAAGTTTAATGAGAGGACGCAGGATATAAACGAGAGTTTTGATCACTTTGTAACTAAGTTAAAATTGCAGGTGAAGGGGTGTGCTTATGCAAATTCCGAGAGACTGTGTTTGTGGGGGATTGACAGTTAAGGCGGGTGGAGGAGTCACGTCATCATCTCCCCTCCCATTTACCTCATTTCGCTCTGAGCTGAGCTCCGCGGCTAACGCAGTCTTCCGAAGCAACTTCGTCACACTGCCACCAAATACTCACAGAAAAATCCACAAGTTAATACACACGCTGTCTCTAGAGTTTCTCCACACTGAATCCTCCAGGCACTACTTACAAAAAATTACATTGACAATCGTGTTACGTTATTTTTAAAATCTTTCTTTTTCTTAGCACAAGCACAGCTGAGAAGCTTCGATGCATGTGCTCCATAACGCGTTAAAAAATAATGCATTTAATCACACTTTGCATTACAAGCAAAGGGGAACTTTTGTCAATGCATGATTTCCTGGTACACCAATTACATTGATCAGCGCATCCCGATTCATTTTACCCTCGCACCACCTTGGTTTGAGAAGTAGTATGAAAAAATATGAGGTTAACACAGAAAAACAGATCACCAATTCAAGCTTTATGAATAATCGATTCGCCATCAATAATTGTTTTGGTAAAGCCATACTCAGTGTAATCCTCCTTCCATTTTATAATTTTTCCGCCACTAGCCATGATTAAATGAACGGTAAAAAAGCAAGAGCGAAGCGAGGGTGACTTACAGTGGTGTGAAAAACTATTTGCCCCCTTCCTGATTTCTTATTCTTTTGCATGTTTGTCACACAAAATGTTTCTGATCATCAAACACATGTAACCATTAGTCAAATATAACACAAGTAAACACAAAATGCAGTTTTTAAATGATGGTTTTTATTATTTAGGGAGAAAAAAAATCCAAACCTACATGGCCCTGTGTGAAAAAGTAATTGCCCCCTTGTTAAAAAATAACCTAACTGTGGTGTATCACACCTGAGTTCAATTTCCGTAGCCACCCCCAGGCCTGATTACTGCTACTTTCCTGTTTCAATCAAGAAATCACTTAAATAGGAGCTGCCTGACACAGAGAAGTAGACCAAAAGCACCTCAAAAGCTAGACATCATGCCAAGATCCAAAGAAATTCAGGAACAAATGAGAACAGAAGTAATTGAGATCTATCAGTCTGGTAAAGGTTATAAAGCCATTTCTAAAGCTTTGGCCGGCCGACCCAAATTACCCCAAGAGCGCAGAGACGACTCATCCGAGAGGTCACAAAAGACCCCAGGACAACGTCTAAAGAACTGCAGGCCTCACTTGCCTCAATTAAGGTCTGTGTTCATGACTCCACCATAAGAAAGAGACTGGGCAAAAATGGCCTGCATGGCAGATTTCCAAGATGCAAACCACTGTTAAGCAAAAAGAACATTAGGGCTCGTCTCAATTTTGCTAAGAAACATCTCAATGATTGCTAAGACTTTTGGGAAAATACCTTGTGGACTGATGAGACAAAAGTTGAACTTTTTGGAAGGGAAATGTCCTGTTGCATCTGGCGTAAAAGGAACACAGCATTTCAGAAAAAGAACATCATACCAACAGTAAAATATGGTGGTGGTAGTGTGATGGTCTGGGGTTGTTTTGCTGCTTCAGGACCTGGAAGGCTTGCTGTGATAGATGGAACCATGAATTCTACTGTCTACCAAAAAATCCTTAAGGAGAATGTCCGGCCATCTGTTCGTCAACTCAAGCTGAAGCGATCTTGGGTGCTGCAACAGGACAATGACCCAAAACACACCAGCAAATCCACCTCTGAATGGCTGAAGAAAAACAAAATGAAGACTTTGGAGTGGCCTAGTCAAAGTCCTGACCTGAATCCAATTGAGATGCTATGGCATGACCTTAAAAAGGCGGTTCATGCTAGAAAACCCTCAAATAAAGCTGAATTACAACAATTCTGCAAAGATGAGTGGG
>JANRMT010062828.1:2820596-2844699 GCA_026402145.1 Polypterus bichir lapradei | reverse complement strand
ATATATATATATATATATATTTGCAGCGGAGACGTAGTGTGTTAAAGAAGCTATGAAAAAGAAAAGGGAACATTTTAAAAATAACGTAACATGATTGTCAATATACAGTAATTGTTTTGTGAGTGTTATTGAGTGTTGCTGTCATCAAGGATTCGATTATCATTATTTGTTTCAATCAGGGTCGTATTTGTACGATGTGTTGTGTTCAAGTTACATTCCATGTTTGTCAATTGTTGTAAAGATAAGAGGTTTCATTTACCGATTCGTTTCTTACTGCATCAATAAACAGCTCGTCTTACTCTTTATCTTAGATGTGACACACTGCATGCACGGGTTTTTTTTTTTTTACACTGTCTTCCTTTAGCGGGACATTCACTTTTTGCACCGTGTGCTTTGTTTCTGCAGTAGCTGCACTTATGAATATGCTTGTATGTATCAGACGCTTCATATTTTTTTGCTGCCTTCTCAATTGTGTAATTCTGTTTTTGTTCAGCGCTCTTTGGAACTGTTGCTTTTTGTCTGTGCACTTCGTCAGTTCACGTGAGCCGCTTGGTGTTCTTGCATCGAAGGTTCCCAGCTGTGCTGGTGCCATCTCGTGTTATGTCCATGGCTGTATGTAATGTCAGCTAAGACCCGGCACTTAAAAGTTTCTCTCGCAGTTTCGCTGAGTTTGTGCCAAACACCACCCTGACCATCTCATCTTCCTCTGCATAAGCACAGTCCTTCACCCGTGAATATTTAGTGGCAGTGTTTCTATTGGATTGCCGCTGACGGACGGCCTTATATGGGCAGGCACTAAATTACAAACGCCAGCGGCAGCCTGTCTATGAACTTAATTTAAAGTTTAGGTTTACACCGTGCTTTGTTTCCGTAGTAGCAGCACTCATGAATGTGGTTGTATATGTCACTCGCTCGCTTCTTATTGTTTCGCTGCCTTCTCAATTATATAATGCATGTTTTCTTCAGCGCTTTTTGAAGCGCTTCCTGGTTTTCTACATACTGCGTGATTACGTGGGAGGCGTGATGATGTCACATGAAACTCCGCCCCCACGGCTTTCGCGCTCATCTCCATTACAGTAAATGGAGAAAAACAGTTTCCAGTTATGACCATTACGCATAGAATTTCGAAATGAAACCTGCCCAACTTTTGTAAGTGAGCTGTAAGGAATAAGCCTGCCAAATTTCAGCCTTCTACCTACACGGTAAGTTGGAGAATTAGTGATGAGTCAGTCAGTCAGTCAGTCAGTGAGGGCTTTGCTTTTTATTAGTATAGATATGAGAACAACACTCATATCAATGACAAAACAATTACATTAACAATCATGTTACGTTATTTTTAAAATTTTCCTTTTCTTTTTCATACCTTCTTTAACACACTACTTCTCCGCTGCGAAGCGCGGGTATTCTGCTAGTCTGTACATAAACAACATCTTTGCATCCTACAAACAATTTCATTCCAAATTTAACTTTCCTGCAACACATTTCTTTCACTACCTTCAAATCAGAAACTTTGTTAAACAGAACCTGACCAATTTTTCTTACCTCCCACCTACCTCTATGCTGGAAAAAATATTGCTCAGTTTCGAGGACTCAGACAGCATTTATATAATATATAAAACCATTTTACAGTCCCTCCCTTTCAAAGATCCAAGAGGGCAGTGGGAAAAGGATCTGTTACTCAATATATCAGAAAAGGAGTGGAAGGTAGCAACGCAGAGAATCTACTCGAGCTCCATATGCGCAAAGCATACAATTATTCAACTCAAAGTTATATATTGAGCACATCTGTCTCACCTAAAATTGTCCAAAATGTTTCCAGGGAAAGATACAACCTGCGAACGTTGCAATCAAGTTCCAGCCTCACTAGGTTACATGTTCTGGACGTGCTCCAAATTAACATCATTCTGGGCCAAAATCTTTAAATACCTATCAGACAGCATTGGTGTCACAATCCCTCCTAACCCATTAACAGCTGTGTTTGTTGTACTCCCAGATGGGCTTAAAGTGGAGAGGGACAAACAAACTGTAATTGCCTTTATTACACTATTGGCACATAGACTTATCTTGCTCAACTGGAAGAATCCTAACTCTCCTATTCTAAGTCAGTGGGTAACTGATGTTATATACTATTTGAAACTGGAAAAAATCAAATTCTCACTTAGAGGATCTGTGCAGAACTTTTTCAAATCCTGGGAGAATCTAATCAATAACATTTTAGAATAAGCACTTAAAGCACTGAGAAAGTAGATTATATCCCCTTTTTTCTTCTTCTCCATTTATCTTTCACTTATTAATTCATCTATTTACTTATTTTTACTAGCTTTAAGTTTTACTCTGCTGGCTTAGCTCTCTCTCTCAGGGGTGGGGTTGATTGTTTTCTATCTTATTTTTGTAAAAAATGATTTATTTGTATGGAATGTTGTGCGATTTCAATAAAATCAAAAAATAAACATAAAATTGGATGACATTTGTTGTTGGACTTAAGTCAATGCTATACAATACATCAACACAATTATGGGATATAATTATGACATACAACTTTTTAACTAGTGCATTACTGCTCTCATTTACATATGCAGGAGTCCACCTTAACCAAAAAACAAACAAAAACAACAAAAAAAGTTATATATAACGCTCAAAACTTCAAGCTATTAGTTCAATAAGTAATACAAATGTAGTTTTCTTAGACACATGGGTCAAAAAGAATAGCTACTGCATTACTGTACATACACAGTGCAGTCTAAAACATATCTGATAATACTGAATGAGGCTAGAAAACATATTGATCTTCAGAATTGTTCAAGATCGTTTATGTTCTTAGGTCTAAACTTATGTAATATCTTCTTTATTTTCAATTGGTTATATAGCCAGAAACTGCAACCTCCATTGATAAATGTTGTATTGTTTCAAAGGAGCAGTTTATTTCTTTTACATACAGTATGTACCGCCACCTGAGGTACTCCACTCCAGTCTGGCAGGTCTGCATTGGCTGCAGATTTTCAATTCAACCAGTGCTTTCATTCTTCCAAGACAAATCTTTATCACATTGTAGATTTTTTCGTGTCTTAAAACATTATCCATGTTTTGTAGTTAGGAACAGATTTGTAACTGTTGTTCCTTCTATTCTTCTCTCATTTATTTCGAAACATTGTATTAAAACAATGGAGAGCTGGTTGTTCCTTTGTTATTTGCACTTCATTATTAACTAATGGCTGGTTAAAAAAGGCAACAATTAAATGCAAATGTCTACAACTAAGATAGGCAGTTAAGAGTTCTGAATTATAACAAAAAAGTTAACTAAAAACTATGCCCACAATACATTTTGCTTTAGAGGTAAATAAATGGGTTCTAATGAAACACATGCATCCAATGCAGACCTCCGAGACCCTGGTCCACACTATGTATTCATTTTCTGAAAAGATATATAGTAGCAGATTGTAACTGTATCACAAACAAGATTATCCCCTTTTTTACTTGGCCAATTACCATCTCACTCTTCCACCCATCCCTTACGTCTGCATATATCAAATAAAACGTTCTAAAGCTCAACAAAAATGTTCCACTTGCCTAAAAAGTTGAAAAATAATACCTATATCCAAGAAAGGACACCATAGCTTTATTTCACCAACTTCAGAAAACAAATCCCTAAACGATAATTTGTACTTTTCAATGTTTATATAGTCTTTTCCAACTACAACCTGATTTGTGAAGATGAGAAACAAATTATTTACTTATTTAAGCTTTTGTTTTCTCCATTGTGACAGATGACAGGCAGGTTTACTCACTGTTACAAATGTTAAATCCAGCTTAGTAAAAAAAAAAAAAAAAAAAAAAAAAAAAAAAAAAATAGTTTCAATTACATTTTTTTAAGAGCAAAAAAAAACAACAGAATAAAGAAAGTATTTGTTAGTGGGGAAGAGGTCGTGAGTGCAGGGTGAATGAATGTACTATATAAGAAAATCTACACATACATATTCCAAATCCCCTAGAATACTTACTGATCCTAGTTTTAGTATGAGCTGGTATATTTGGGGGTGGGGGGGATGTTACTTTAAAAACATTTGTTTTGAAAGAAATGGATTATAATACATAACCTCAAGCTTTCCAATTTTTGAATTTAAAATATAGCTCATTACTTTACCATTTTTTTTTTATATTTTTTAACTCATAATTCTATTGTATATACCCTCTCACTTTAGAGTTTGTTCACTGTTCACTTATGACTGTGGGGCCAGAGCACTGTGGTGTTATGGGTCCACAGCTTGTTGAGCAAAGGCCATTTTTTTTTTAAATAAATACAGGGGGTCCTCAGGTTACAACACAGTTCCGTTCCTACAACAGTGATGTAACCCGAATTTTGGTGTAAGTCGAAACACACTCTAGCCTAAGTAACTTTCCTGTCTTAACACATTTTCAAAATCATAATCTAGAACATAAAAACATAAAATCTAAGCCTCAGAAAAAGGAAAAGGACATAAATATACTGTACTGTACACTGTACTGTAGTAACAGAAAAAATTAGTGTAAAAAAAATCCTTTCCTTTATTCCTTCTCATGTCTCAATTTTTTTTAAAGTTTTTATGGGAGTGAGCGTTGTAAACTCGAAACGTTGTATGTCGAAACGTTGTAACCTGAGGACCCCCTGTAATCACCGGACTCGAGGCGGCTTTGTGAGGGGGCGTAGTTGTAGCATGCCGCGGGGTGATCTGCGGTGTGGGCGTTTCTCACCGAGTGCACAGGTGAGGAACTGCCCACATCTGTGATTGCTCCCGTGGCTAATGGGCTACGGCTGCTATGGCCCCTCGCATTATAAAAAAAGAAGCGCGAGTCGGATCAAAAAAAGAAGAGATGACGGAGGTTATAGCAGGAAGCGAGCAGGTCGGTGCAGCAGGAGCGGGTGAGCGCTCGTAGGCAGCTGAGCAGACAGCCTGGGTGTTAGGCCGACACCCAGGGCGTAGCAGTTGTTGTCGCTCCCGCTGAACAAGCATGTAGCGGGAGTGACCAAAGAAGGAGACGAGTGACTCTGCATGGGGCCACAGATGGCAGCGGGAGTCAGGATTTGGGAGGTGGTGTCCTCCACGCGAGAGCCTTGGCCGTGTGAGGAATTCCCAAGTCGTGGTCTGGAGGGAGCGGAACCGAAGCCAGGGATCAGGACGCCACCAGATCTGTAGTGGTGTGAAGGTCAGCTGCAGGTAGAGTGGCTCCCCTGTTGCAAAGCCTGGACAGGGAGAAGCAGGGGAGTCACGAGTTAAAAGAAGGCACTGAACTTGTTGATTTTTAAAGACTGCTTCCTATTTATTTGAACGTTTTAACCTTCGATTTTAAAGGATTGTGTTTTTTCTATTGTTTTAACCTCCACATTTCTTTTATGGATTATTTATTTATTGAGAAGCACTGCACTTTATTTATTGAACACTTTGTTTTTGTTGACTGTTTTAAAAAAAAGCACTATGCACTTTTTTTTTTTAACCATCCCCTTGCTTACTTGTTGCCTTCACTGACTAGCTCACTCGGTAACATTATCGATGGTGTTGGGTTCAAGTGCTTCGAAACAGCAATGGGAGCGTGGAGCCAGAACCCGCATCGTCACAAGCACCCCCTCCATCATTAAATTTGCGGATGACACCACCATACTACTCCTAACTATCAACAATGATGAGATAGCTTACAATGCAGAGGTCTGTAAAACAGGACAAGTCTGTCACCAAAAGTCAGAATACGATTCCATCAATATGTGAAAGGATATTTTTGAAAGCATGGGAAGCTTTACATTTCTTGAAGTGACCAAACACTGATTAAATGAAGTGGGCATTATGGCTGTTATCAAGAAAGTTCACTAATGCCTCTACTTCTTCAGATGTCTGGGGAAAGCACACACTTTTCTATTTGCTCTCACAAAATTTCTAAAGTTGCACAGCAGAGTCCATACTCACTGACTGAATAACATGGTTCACCATGTGCTCAGCTAAGAAAAGGTGGCACAGAATTGTTATCGACACCTTGCTACCTTTTGTTAAGGACATATACAACACTCATCATCTCACAAAGGCAAACAAGATTGTTAAAGACCTCAGCCGTCACATAGTCAATATTATCATTCATTATGTCCAGAAAAAATTATAGGAACATTGGCATTCACACCAATAGATTCAGGGACAGTTTCTATCCACAGATCACAGAGTTACTGAGCATCCAGTCACAACAACATATGTCAATTTAATGTAATACAGAAAAACACCATGCACAAACACATACTACCAAATACTGTATATACTGAATATATTTTTGTACATATGTTGCATTATTTGTTTATAACATTTTGTTATTTTGCTTACATATGACTGTTAGTATCAAATAATTGTCACCTATCTGAAAAGAAATCCAAATAACAAATGTACATTAAGTATTATGCATACATGACAAACTTAAATTTGAACTTGCTGGGTACTGAATATTGGCTTTATACCCATGTAACTTGTGGATTAACTGTTCAGTTTGTCGCTAACCTTCCTGTATCTCTCAACCACGTGCAAAATTAACTTTATTTAAATAAACACGTCTGGTATCTTTTTACTACCTCGTAGGCATAAAGAATTAAACATGAATGTTATCAATAATATGGACTAAAAAATATGTATAAAATTGCTATAGGCTCCCTTACTGGCAAACAAAATGTTCATTTAAAGAGCAAATGCCAAGTTAAAATACAATATGAAACAAAGAAACCTCAAACATGCTAAACAGTAAGATTCTAGTTATCTAGTAGGAGACAAATAGCACACAGTTAATGCTCTGTATATCAAGCAAAGCAAAGTACTACTTCATCACTGGCATGACCCAACATTCCTTTGAACAGCTGCTTGGAATTTACTGATAATTCAGCAGCCCTACACTCGACTTCTCAACTTATAAGAATACCAAATTTCTGAGCATTGATGAAGTTTGGCTGTTTACATCAGATCAAAATATTCCGGTTTTCTTTCTTTTCCAACCTTTTTTTTGAGGATAATTCACTACTCTGAACTTGTGTAATTTTTTTGTCAAGTGTGGAAAAATTCCAGTCTACACACAGCTACAATGTGATGTTGCTCAACATGCACATAAATAAATTCACCTATAGACGTCTTTAGCCTTGAATAATGCAGGTATTAAACTATTCTCCCTCACAATAAGAATAGGTGTTAAACATTGTAAACATGTAAATCATCATAACTATTTTGGAGAGACAGTGGAATTGCCATGCAAAAGTTGAAGGCAATTACTTCCCAGTGACTATTGCCAAGGTTTCCAGTGTCCCAATGGATACAGAGGATCTAGTGTTGGTGTCATGAAAGGTTGGCATCTTTAGTTCTTATCTCTAATGAGAAAACTGTAATGATTACACTCAATACTTGCTGCTCGGTATTTTAGGTATGTCTTATGAAAAAAAAACCCAACATGAAACAGATTCCAAGGTCAAGTTATTTTTAAGACGAGTTGAAACATAAGTAATCAATGTAGACCTCTGTTGATGTTTGCAGTGCACCATGCAAAGCAACTATATATATATAAAAAATAAAAAAAAAAGAATACTACTACATTTTATTTATATAGTGCTTTTCCAAGGTTCCAATGTCTCGGTTATATGCCATTTGGTATAGGATTTGTAAAAGCAGTGTCAATGCTTGTGATGTGCTATTAGAATGAAAAATTCAATTAATTTTATTACAAAAAATGTTTCTGATACGCCATCTTTTGGAATGAAAGAGGCATAGCAACAAGACAGACACAGACAGATGTATCCATTTATTAAAGTAGATTCAACAACATAACACAAAATTAGTAGAATTACTATGAAACTGCAAGTGATATCAGTAAGAAACCAGTGCTTTCTACATTCCCAATAGGGCCACATAAGGCCCATTTCATTTGTAATAAAAGGCTTTGCCATGGGTGCTTAGAAAGTTTGCGATTATAGTTCAAAGGGGCTGCTAACAATAAACTCATTTACACTTGTGGATTACCACAGAATTTATCAGTAAATTTCAGACTTGGGCAAACATGTAATCAAACATAGGTCACAAATTCTAAGAAGGCAATTTTCCAAGTTGACACTAAATTGGCAACAATTTCCCTAGTTGCTGTACGTGCAAAGCAAGCCACAAAAGAGACTCCATTGATAATGAAAGAAAAACTTACTTGATTGTTAAATAGACTTTTGTCATTATAGTTTAGCTTTTTGAAAAGTGTCCTGAAATTAGACACATTTTTAAACAGGAAATGTACTTTCTATCCAAGTTACAAATAAAACGGTTAAGTATATTTACCACCAGATACAATTGAGTGCATCATTCATGGACAGTTTTCCTAAATGAATGAAGAGTAGTTTTCCAGCAAGTGTGAAGCGACAGTAAAACTGGGAGTGAAGTTTGAGTAATGGATGGTACACCTACAATTAAATTTTGCTTAATTCAGCTGTTGAGCCATTTGAACACTAAAATTCTGTTAATACTCATCTTTACATCACTGTACAAATGAAACTTTGGATTTAATTACATTATACAATATAATAAATAAATAAATATATATTAATGAACTTCGCGCTCAACCATTACTACTCAATCAATATATCTTCTTTTTGACAAAGAAAATAAAAAAGCTCCTTTTGCAAAATGTTTAGGGTCTACTTATCTCTGACAAGAGGTTTACGTGTTAAAATTATCAGCCGTGAAATTGCCAGGTCACCCTATTACATTGGGATGAGTGAATTCTAGTACATTGCTGACTTTGCTACTCCAGGTTAACTGTGCAAAAGTGGTGCTAGTGTACTGCTCTCAGGACTGTAAGTGGGTTTGATCCCTATTTTTGTTATTCTGGACCTGCTCTCTTGTTTGGTTTTTAGGTAGATTTTATTGTATATCCACAATTCTAAATTGCTTTCATGCATTTATATTTGTTTTTTATTCTGGATTTGTAAGTTTACCTTGCTCCTGTGCTGTTCTTTCATTATGTTTTACTTGGTATTTGTACTTTTTCACCAGGACTTATCTAAGAACCCCATTATAAACACCTCCTGTCACAAACTACGGTTCTATGATATTAGCTGATACAGCTTTGCTCTTTGGAACCGTCAACCCCATCCCCTACTGGATTACATTGCCCTCTCGTAAGTGGAGATATCATACAACAGTGATGGCGAACCTTTTAGAAACCGAGTGCCCAAACTGCAACCTAAAACTCACTTATTTATCACAAAGTGCCAACACGGCAATTTAACCTGAATACTGACAAGTTTAACCTGAAAACAACTCATACATTAACATCTTTTGTCTTAAAAGAAAAACATAATAACAGAGCTTTCAATGATACAAACAACTTTTTATTGAAAGGTAAAAGTCTGCATTCGGTATGGTTTTGAACAATTAATGTGATTTTTGCTGTTGTATGCATGCTGATAATTTGTCTAACCTTGGCTCACACTTTGTAAGTTTGAGAGCAACACATGCAGCACTCAGATCATCTGTTAGTCTGTTTCTGGTGTCAGATTTGATAGAATTCAGCGGTTCTCAAACTGTGGGCCGCGCAAAGTAACAAAAAAGGGGGCACGAATGTTGCCATATGTGGCGTAAGTTCGGTATTCGTAGGGAAATTTTAAACTTGTAGCGGTGTATTGGCAGCAAAAAATATAGGAATACATTTTATTAGGGTTTCAAAAAAACGTTTGGGGGGTCGCATTTAAAACTGTTATGAAAACTTGGGTCGCAAGTACTTAAAGGTTGAGAAACGCTGATATAATTCAAAGCATGAAAACAGCTGCTCACAACCATAAGATGTTCCAAACAAAGTAAGGAAAGCAATCCCAAGTGCCCTCATTGACTTAAAATTATTTGGCAGAGAATTCCACACTTTAAGGATTCCATTTTCAGAAGTAACTGTGCTGTCCTTTGTCATCCCTTCTATCTTCTCAAGTGTTTCACGCAGGTCTTTCCCATTAACCCCCGTTTCCATTTACATTCCCTTTCCCGTGTGCGCTCGCTCGCTCTCTATCTCTCTCTTTCTTTATCCCCTTTCCATCCACCTCACGTTTCTCTTCTATATTACGGGGTCGTGGATCAGGTGTGGCGATTAGCATCTCCCGGCAACAATTACAGATTCGGACGACTCCTCACCTGTGCGCTTAAGCGAGGACCGCCCGCATCACAAAGCTCCCGGAAACCGCTCCGGCCACTCTACCATAACCCCCTTTAAGCCGCGAGTGCGGCGATTATCTATTAAAACTGGCCTTTTCAATTTTGAGCTGTGGACCAGCTATACCACATCCCCTCCAACCCCACCACGGGAATCACAGACTCAACAGGCTGCAGTCCGTGCCGCACCCTCAAGCAGCATGTGAGCCGCCCGCCTTACCCCAGACAGGAGAGGGTGGAAGCGCTCCCATTGGGCTGCTGGGCAGAGGGGAGGGTGATGTGATAAAAGTCCTCCGGCGCAGGGGGAGCTGGGAGGGGAGCAGCCCGGTCCCGCATCCCTCTGGCTTTATAGTAACGAACTCTGTGCTGGGTTGAAGGCGCGCGTGCCCACAGAGAGGGCTCTGAGTGCCCCCTTTGGCACGCGTGCCATAGGTTCGCCACCACGGTCATACAATTTAGTTTTACTGCTTTTAGACTGAGGGAATATGGCTTTCTGTGCAAAAAAAAAAAAAACACCTCTGATCTTTATAAATTTAGTTGTGTGGAGTGAGTCCACTTCTGAAATTTAAATGTTCGTACCACAAACTGTTGACATGAGATATTGGACTTGGTGAATAACACTGTTTTGAAAAGCAGTGTTGATTTCTGTCTTTTTAGATACGTTACATTTGTTTTATGGTATACATGTTTTTCATTCTCTGAATAGTATTTGAAGTATATTATGAACTGAAAATGGAAGTCTCTCACATTATGAACATGAATTGAGGTGGAAACAACCCAAAATCAAGTATTTGCAACATGTGTTTTACTCTCAATCAGGAAGTGTTTTCTCTCTTCTTATTCCTTCACAGTAGCCAGGAATTTACATTTTATTGCCTAGTAGAAAGACTTATAATTTATTTTTAACAGAAATATGCAAGGTCAGGTTGATCTATCAATTTTTGACAGGGATAGATAGAATACAAAGTGGAGTGAGTCATGTTAGCAAAAATCTGTGGCTCATTCCACCATGAAACATCTTCAGAGAATTATACAGTATGAGGGGGGAAAAACTATCAAGTGATTATTTATTGTAAGTAATAATTATCCTTAAAACAATTCTAGCTGAAATGTATGATTTGTAAGTATAAGTTAAAAAATATTAAAGATTTTCTCTAAAACAGTGTTTTTTTCATTGTATACCTTCATATCTCAAAAATTGGATGTGGTAGTGTAATTTTATTGCCAGATTTGGATTTAGCACGCTTGAATCTACAAAGAATACCTAAAATATTTGACAGGAGTGAAAAAATACTGCTGACCAGTGTTACTGCTTCTGTGAATTTTGCACATTTTTAAATTACTTTTTGCATTGTTACAAATTTGTAATTTTTTTTTTTCCTTTTTAAGTTTCTAATTAGCATGTGTATCAAGTTTTTAAACATATATTCAATACATTTTTTTATCATCTAATCTGTTAATTTAATATCCTCAACATATACAGAACTACTTAACATTTGTTAAGCTTCAGTCACTTCTGTGGTTTCCTCTCACAAAACTGTTAAAGCACATGCAAAATGATAAAAAACTACATTTATCTATTTCCAATATTTATTATCCTATCACCATACTGACTAAAGTATGCCTTTTCACTTAATATGAAATGCATACGGCAAGTGATGAACCTGCAGACTCTTAATAGTCACTTGACAAAATAAAGTTGGCAATATTATATTTGAGATTGATTTGGTTTAAGGAAATCTGATATATTGCTATGTGTAAAACATCAAAAATGTCAGTTGTCATGAAAAAGTACATTCATGGCAATATAAATGACGTAGGGAATGACTTTCACAATCAGAATCAGGGGAAAAACAAGATGAAATAAATTTACTTAAGTCAGGTCTTATTAAAACAGAATCATGTATATTACAAAGAAGGAAACCAAAAATAGTATTGAAAACAACATCCTCCGTATACTCCCAAGTCTGCTCAATAATTCAATTTATAACACATATGCAGTCATAATTAGCTCATGTGGGTATTACAATTTGTCCAGGTCTATTAACTACACATCTAACCATTAAACAGCCACAGACACATAACAGTCAAATCTTCCACAGTATATTTTACAACAACAGTCATTTAAAGTCTTTCTTTAAACTGGAGGCTGAACACCATTTTCAAACCCCTTTCTGCATTATTCCTTCATTAAATTTGCCAGTGTTAACAGCCTAATACAGAAGCGCGAACTGACATATATGTTGCACAGAAAGGAAGGTCACCATTTCATCAAATGAGCTAACAGGCTGTCTCGTTTCTAAATAAAGCTTTGGCTTAGTTTAAAATGTTTATAATTCATTCTGTGAAGAGAAATAATTTAGACTTATCTGTACAAGTTGTAAGAAATTAGCTCAGCTTTGCTACTTAGTCCACAACTATAGTAATTGTGTGTCGTGTATCTTTATATTGTTTTCAAATGCATTTGGTATATAATATTATTTTCAAATAAATTTGAAATCATTGAGAATCAATGTTAATATTGTTGAAATTAGACAATAACCCAAAATGTTTAAATGTACTTTATAAATCTAGTAGCCCAAGTGCATTAAGTGTGCATCCAGTTACTGTATAACCTGCATCACATTGTTTATTAAATCATACTATATGTTACATCCATACAAGATCAAAAGAGTAAGTGCAAATTAGACATGAACAAGCACCATTATAAGGCAGAAAATACAGGGTGAGTTAAAATTATGTTAACATTTGAAGGCAACAATTTATTCACAAAACATGCTTCATATGATTTACAGGAATGTCTCAACCTGATTGCCATCATGTTCAACACATGTACCATATGTAGCACATAAATTGTATATAAGTATATACATAGCAGTACCATTAGTGTTAACATAATTTTGACTCACCCTGTATACACCTTTATTTTGCATTGAGAATCTCCATTCCTTGTGAGCTGTAATGAATTAGTTATTCATTATATTCATGATTTCAATATTTAGGGTACAAAACAAAGGTGTTTTAAAACTTCTTTTTTGTGTTTACTTACACACACAGGGCACTGTAATCTACATAAATGAAATACATACAGGTATGTTTATATGCATATATAGAGATATGCAGAAGAGTGGCATGCCAGTAAACACTACTGCTAGGGATGCAAAAGACTGGCCCTCAATGCATTGATGAGTGCAACCAGGGCTGGCTCATACCTTGCATCCAGTTCAGCTGGGATAAACTCTGCCTAATCAAGACTCTGAAATAGATTAGGCACGTTTCAGAATACCACGTTACATATACAATATATGTCTACGCTTCTTATATCCTCAAGACAAGGACCAAACTATTAAGTCTCTTCTTATAAGCTCTTGTAAAAAGTAAAAGGTACAAAAATTTTTTTAATTGAACTGTGGAATTTATGAATTGTTACACATATTTGCGTTGGATTTCTGATTACTTAATGTTTTGCCATGTTACATAAAAAGGTTAAATACATATTGAGTACCTGGTCTATGGATTTTGCCCTTCTGCTTTTCCTGTACTTTCTTGTTGAAGTGTTTGAAGGCCTCAGTCTTCTGGTACTGTTCCAGTTCCTTCATATATCTTTCTTTATCTCTTTCTGCTTCATCCAGATAGTGCTGTTGACATAAGCATGCAAGTCAAGAAAACGATTTACAATAAACTAAACTACATTATCATCTTTAAAACACTCACCTGCTTCTCCTCTTGAGGAAGTTTGCTCCATTCATTACCAAGCATTCTAGTGATCTCAGGGAATGGAGCCTCAGGCCGCTCAGCTCGCAGCTGTTCACGTCGTTCATTCATAAAGCGCACATAACCAGTTAGAGGAGCCTTGGGGGCATTGCTGTCTTTAATTGTTTTCTTTCTTTTTCGCCCTTTTGCCCAGCTTGCACGGCGTGGCTTCTGCTATTAAAATATAATGACAGGACTATTAGATACCAAGAAAACTGACAAAAATTTAGCCTTAAATTTAATTCCAGAAAGAAAAAGGGGAAAAAAAAAAAAAAAAAAACATATCACCATTATGAATGACTGTTGTAATAATTGCCATGTGAATTGTCTGCAGTAGATGTAATAACTTGTACAATAATATAATGAAAATGTGCCCCTTAATAATCCTGTATGTAGCTGCTTATTTTATGCTTCAGCTCACTTGGGATGAAAGAATCAAGAATAAATAGTGCCCTTTTTAAACATTAACCCTACTGTAACAGCTTTGATTCTTCAAAAAACAACCCAAGTACATAGAAGAGAAGTGGACCATATTACAATAATTAACTCTGACCCTTACTATTCCAAGATACATTGTCCTTTAATGTGTCTCAAACAATTCAGATGAAAACAGCATAGTAAATTTGTTTCATAAAATACAAAACTTCAAATAATGTGTAAAGAAAATAATTCAATGAACAGCAACAAAAAGAATTAAATGCTAGGCAAGTAATCATACCAATTCCAGTACAAATTACTTATTTTCTGTTAGTCTATGAAGAAAAAAATTAAGCCACATTTAATTTTGATTTTACTCCAGGGACACAACAGAGTTGCGGGGCTCATTTACCAAACCAATACAGCTTCTACAATTAAAGCTATGAAACATTCAAAATGTAAGTCAAACTGGTATATTTACTAAAATCCCCACTTTGATTAGGAATATTTTTTCCTCTTGGTATGGTATGTGTTTTTACTCTAATAAGACAAACATAATGCTTTTCTGAAAAACTATAATTAAGTACAATCCAAGACTGAAGAAGAGAAAAGTGTTACTGTGGAATGTTGTAAAAAAAGTAGTAAACTATATACTAACAAATGCATGAAGCAGAAATTGTCAATACATTTGTATAGTCCAGGGTGAACTAAAAAAGGGTTAAAATGTAGTGCATGAGGGACGGGCACTTTCAACTTACAGTAAGTTTGCATTCTAATATCTGACTATAGAGTTCATGGGAAAGCTTAGAATTTGCTGAAATGACCTTTGACACTTACAACTTACTCTCTTCCTCTGACCTGGATACCTGCTGAACACATTTTTGCCCCCACAACACAACAGGTATATAACTACTCCATTCTCTATGCTATACAAAAACACATAATAAGTTGATAAACACCGAGCTAATAGCACAGCAAGCTAAGCAACCATGAAGAATAATGTGCATAGTGATGTGCTGCAAAATTTAGTCATGTCAAAAAATTTCAGCAGTCTTAAAAAACTGAATAAACAATTCTAACATATTACCAGTAGTGAGATTATATTTTGCTTTTGTAATGGAACTTATTATACTAATGATTCAATACTGTGTATCCTATTCATAAATGCACAGATTAGGGCCACAGGGAGCCAGGGATCATCGCAAAAGCACTTGGTGTAAGGCAAGAAGCAAAAGCACTTCACTCAAGTTGGGGATGCAAAAAGGGGATGGATGTAATTTACTTCAAAGCACTTGAAGGACAAAATACATTATTTTAAAATTAGGAATTGTTGACCACTACATTTACATTTAAAAAAGCACTATGAGAGTTTATGTTTTACTGTATCTAATGATACAACTGACATCCTAAGAAACAAAAAACAAAGGCTTAAAATAAGGTGCAATAAAAGCTGCATAATAAAATTAATATCATTTTACCCTGTTCATGTTATCATATTGATCAGGAACAGAGTATCCATCCATTATCTAACCCGCTATATCCTAACTACTGGGTCACAGGGGTCTGCTGGAGCCAATCCCAGCCAACACAGAGCGCAAAGCAGGAAACAAACCCCGGGCAGGGCACAAGCCCACCGCAGAGGAACAGAGTAGTAATGCTGTAACATTCTTTTTATCTATTTTTTTCCAAGGAAATATATTTTTTCATATCTTAGGATATAGTGGGTTGGATGATGGATGGATGGATATCTATACTAGACAAAAAACCACAAAGGAAAATCAGTGTTTGTAATGTATTATAATTAATAATAAGCAACTAAAATATTTAGTTACTTTTTTTTTTTTTTTTTTTAACAAGTAATGAACAATGTAACCAAGTTAATTTTAAAAGTAGAGTTTCCCAACACTGGTCCCTTATGAACATTTATGTTCTATATCTGGAAAACATCCCTTATGAAACCAATGTAAACAAACTGGTATGATTAAGCAACTTAAGTTATTTTTCATCTTTATATCAGTTAAAAGGCAAAATTATGGACAGAAATAATTTGTGCCAAATTAAAACCAAGAAAAAAAAATTACAATGAGCTAGTGTTTCACTGTTTATTCAATAGTTTCTACACAAAACAATTCAGTAAACTAACTGAAGTAATTTAATAAGCATTGACAAAGGATTCTTAAAATGATTTTGTATTATTTGTTCTAGAAATTAATCACTGGGTTATTTCTAATTTATGTAAAAATATTAATATTCTTGTTGGAAATATTTAAAATTGCAATTAATCTTGATTTAAAATTTGAATTGTGTGATTGATTTTTTTTTTTTTAATCTAACAACACCCCTAATATACAGGATAAAGGTGGCATGTTTAACACTAGAATTACCAGAGCCAACAAAAAAACTCGTAAATTACTCAAAACGGTAAATTTGCCGGGGAGCCAGTTTCGAACTCACAACCTCCGGATTATAAGTCAGCGGATCTTACCACTACACCACGGAAGCTGTCGTATTGTATTTGCACCTTTTGTGAAAGTGTTTATTTGATATTTGGCCATCAGCCTTCACGCATTATATAGTTCATGTCTACATTTTGTTATTTACAGTGATCCCTCGCTATATCGCGCTTCGACTTTCGCGGCTTCACTACATCACGGATTTTAAATGTAAGCATATCTAAATATATATCACGGATTTTTCACTGGTTCGCGGTTTTCTGCCGACAATGGGTCTTTTAATTTAAAGTACATGCTTCCTCAGTTTGTTTGCCCAGTTGATTTCATACAAGGGACACTATTGGCGGATGGCTTAGAAGCTACCCAATCAGAGCATGTATTACATATTAACTAAAACTCCTCAATGATCTACGATGTGCTTCCCCGAGCGGATTGTTTGCTTTTCTTGGTCTTTCTCTGACATTCTCTGCACCTGACGGAGGGGGTGCGAGCAGAGGGGCTGTTTGCACAGAGGCTGTTTGCTTAGAAGATACGGATGCTCCTCTAAGAAATGGCGCTTTATTGAGGTGGCCCAAAAGCAGGTATTGATTTTTTGATTGTTTGCTTTAATCTCGCGCGCTCTCTCTCTGACGTTCTCTGCTCCTGACGGAGGGGGGTGTGAGCAGAGGGTCTGTTTGCACAGAGGCTGTTTGTTTAGAAGATACGGAGGCTACTCTAAAAAATGCTGACAGACTACCTTCACATTGCTCCCTTCTTTGCGGTTGCTTTATCACGGTGCTCATACTTAAAAGCCCAACAGCACGTATTGATTTTTTGATTGTTTGTTTTTCTGTCATGCTCTTTCTATCTCTCTGACATTCTCTGCTCCTGACGGCGGTGCTCCTTTGAAGAGAAGATATGTTTGCATTCTTTTAATTGTGAGAAAGAACTGTCATCTCTGTCTTGTCATGGAGCACAGTTTAAACTTTTGACTAAAGGGTGTTATTTCATGTCAAGAGGGCTCTAATAATGTTAACAATGTTGGAGAGTTTATAAGGGCTTAAAATATATAAAAATAACCATACAAACATATGGTTTCTACTTCGCGGATTTTCACCTATAGCGGGGGGTTCTGGAACGCAACCCCCGCGATCGAGGAGGGATTACTGTATTACTAAAACATGAAAAATGTTTCTGTTTTAACAATGTGTTTACATAGATTGTTGTAGACACAAAACACACATCAAATTATTTCCCCTTACAATTCTGGGTAGCTCACTCCCCGATAATCAATCAAGGCAGGAACTAGGAGAACTTCTTGCCTGTTCTGAGGTGGTGGTGGTGGTATAAGAGGCTGCTTGGGCTTAGACACATTTAGAAGACAAAAGAGGCTGACTGAGAGATGCGAAGGGATTTAAGGTGGTTTCTTTCGTTGGATCTGGTAATTCTAGTGTTAACCGGTTGAAAAGTATAGAAAGCCCCAGATTTTAAAACAGTACGGTACCAGGATTTCAAGATTTCTGGCACTGGGAGTAAACACCAGCTTTCCTCTCAACATTTTCTAGACACTTGCTATTGTAATAGTGGAAAAATGTCCATTTCGTAAACTTCAATAAACAGAACTACATGGATCAATGCAATTGTGACTTCACTGGAGAACCCACTCTCCGTTTAATGCTTTGACATGGCCAGGACTTCACTGCAATCAGGAATGAGCAGTGTGTAGTGCAATGTGATGGTGTGGTGCACCAGGAAAGCGGTAGTAAGATGGTGGGTTTTGGAGTTATCCCTTTTTTGTTGCTTCTGAACCACTTTGCTGCCAGTACTGATGTCCAAAAACTGGTTATTGATACTGAAGTCAAAATTTTAGTATTAATCCAACACTTTTACACCTACATATTTAATACTTCTGTGTTTTCAAAAGTAAATCCAATGAAGCAAGATTTATTTTGGAAATTCTATCCAAATCTTAACTACAATTGTTTTTTGCCCTCTATTCTTATTGTTCACCTTCTTGTATTCTCTACCTTTTCTACATAAGTTAATACTAGAATGCTTTAGATGTAGCATTTCTTAAAATGTTTCTGCATTCTTTCACTCGTTCATGTAGTTTATCCCTAGTAATCTAACAATGTATCTGGCATTAATATTTTCAAAAATCCTGTTAATTAAACACTAAATTGACTGGTTATTCATCATATGAAGCAAGCAGTATTAGTATAAAAATGTGCACAAAGCTGGCTTACAATCATGAGAAAACTGGACTTCAATCAGTCAGAAATTGGTATAAAAATCAGTGGTCATAAAATCAACAATCTTTGATACATGGATGACACCATCTTAAATGTGGAAAATGAGAAAGATCTTGAACAACCGATCAAACAAGTTGGAAATAAGAGTGCAACATTGTATCTATGTCCAAGTATCAAAAAGACCAAAATCATGACTATGGCAGATAAGGCAGTAAAAATAAAGATCTAGAATGAAAAATTAAAATGCATTCAACAATTTATTTTCCTGAGATCTAAAATCAGGCCTCAAGGTAAAAAGAAGCATAACCTCGGGTCAAAGTGCTATGATAAGCATGAACAAGATCTGGAAAAGCAATGACATTAATTCTGCTACTACATGCAGACTTGTCCATGTCATCATGTTCTCTGTTGCTACATGTGGCTGTAAAAGTTGGAATCTGAAAATGGCAGACAGACAGACGTCTTTGAATTATGATACTGGAGAAAGAAGATCTGCATAGCATGGACAGCAAAAGTTACAAATTGAAATGTTCTAACATGCATCAAGATTGATGTCACTCTGGAAGAGAAGATCACCAAGCTAAGATTGACTTATTTTGGACACATAATAAATGCCAAAGATTTAAGGAAAGGAATCCTTAGAAAAGTCACTGGAACAAGGAGACGAGAACAACCACACATATGCTAATTAGATACCATCAAAATTGCCACGTGCATGAGTTTTCCACAGCTGAGGGACGTTGCTCAAGACAAAAAGGCATGAAGGAAGCTGGCCTAGAGATTTGCTGAAAGTTGGGAACGAATGACCAGATAAATCAATCAGACTTTAAGTTTAAGGCATGGATGATCTTTATATCAGATTTACTTCCTAAAATTTGAACAGGCAACAGGAGATTATGAACATTATGCTAGCCCTGTAAAGTTCTGTTTTGCCTAAGTGCTCCAGACATTTGACTTTAGTTGTAATAGAGGATCAGATGCAAGGTTAATGAAAGGGCAAACCTTTATTACTTACCAGACTGGGGTGAACATTAAATGAGATGTGAAACTTATCACAGTTATTCATCTATGTTCTACTCATTGTTTGAAGTAAGTATGCTATTGTTATTGCAGGCATAGCTCTCCATTCAAATATACAGTTTAGTGTTACAGTATTACGAGATCCACTGAGAGATCACATTTTGTATATGAGTGCCATGATCACTCCTGCATGGTGGTATCAATGTTGTATGCCACAGCAACTAGGTAATAAAATGTTCTTCTTTCACCAAATAAAACTATCTTTTCAGAGTGGTTTGTCTTTATATTATTTGTGTGACGAACAACGATGAAAGATAGCCCTTACTCTGTTCTTCAAATTGCAATGATATCATGAAACATTCCACAATACAGATCTGAGAGTAAATAGTGGCTGAAGATTAATAACAATACCTCTGTGGGAAGAAGAGGACAAACTAACATTATGCCTTTATCTTAAGTTGACATTTTATGCCTATGTAAATATGAAAAGTTTTTGGTTTGAGATGTACAGGGCAGTAAAATAAGAAGCTTTCCCTTGTCCTGTGAAACTAGGTTTTGCCCAAGTGTCTTCCTGCAAGATAATGTTGCTGTAGTTTCTGTGACTTATGAGTAAAAGAACAACACTGGCTACTTTGGTGCTATTTACATTGTGTTTGCTTATTCTGCATTTGCCTTGTGCAGCAGAGGTGGCACTTGAAATACTTGGGAAATGTACAGCGACAGTCTAAGTAGGTGAACATCATATTACATGGCTTTAAGTGTGCAGTGCAACAGAAACTTAAGAGTGTGAGCTAAAGTGTTTGTAGGAATAACTCACAATGACATTCAATGACTGGATGCATCTGAATCTGGAAATTTGGTGTCACTGTAATTCAAAGTGGATCATTATTCTGTGCTGCTGTTCATAGAAAAGCTCAATAATAGTAAAACTTATACCGAGAGCTCTGTGCTTCCACCAGCTTGTTGTAAGTTTTTCTTCCTCAACTGATTGTGTACTTTAAAAAAAAAAATTTACATACACACTTCAACACAAGAAAAATTGGGTTTAAAAAAACTGCATTTATCTAAACACAAAATAAAAACTGCCACCAGTACAGCCGTCTTTTATTACAGGAATGCATGAACACTCTCTTTTTAAATCTGTCAAGTCACTTTGCAGCATGAACTTTGGTAAAGTAACCTTCCTTCGTCTTTATAACTGAATTCCATATCATTCCCATAAACTCAGATTAAATTCAATTATAACAAATACTGCAACAACTCCTGCTATCTGCAGTATCTCAAATGCTCATCATTCTATTCCCCCTATGTATTTTTTTTCTCACATCCCAATTCTTTTTTCTAATTCCCTTTAACCAATGGAAATTAAACTCAGAAAAATCAAAAACACCACACAAGTGGTGTGGTGAGGCTATGAAGAGATTAAACGATGGTCTGTGTTCAGCAAGGCGAGAAAATGGATAAATACGTGGTAATACCTAAAAAAAAAAAAAAAAAAAAAAAAAATCTGACACAATAATGATAAATTGTACTTTACCGGACTTTAGCCTTCTCTACCTAATAAGCTTAACATTTCTATTTCAGGTTTAAGAGGCACTCTCTCTCCTTTTGCCATCACTCTCATCTTTTCATATGAGCATGAAGTATGTTTGCTCTGCCCAGAGACATAAATGTTGTAAAACTGATGAGTTAGGGCTTCTTCCTAATATACCAAAAGATCTGTATAAAATTTAACTCTGTATTACAAAAACTATATTTAACACATCTGACACACTTCCCATTTGCTTACAACAGGATCATCTTCATAGATTTTTAGTTCAGAAGGTAGAAGTTTCTGCATCTCGGACTATGAGATGCAGTACAGATTTCCTTCAGATGTTTGTTCTCTGTCCATCTCTTTTCTTTATCTACACCAATCTCTATTTCAAATGACTTATCTGTTAAAACCGCTGATGTTTTCGGTTTAAAAAAAACAACAACAAAAAAAGGAAAAAAAAAAACAAAAAACAAAGGTGTACTGTCCACCCCTGCCCTGTCCATTTAGCCAAACCATTTTGTCTGGGTTTGTTCACATTATATATACATCATCTGTAGGTGAAATGCAAAAACAAGCTTGCAGATGCCTTTCCGTAACAGATTTCCTTTTTTGGATACAACAAATTATTAACTTGGTGCAAATTAAGACATTGCAGATGAATATAGCTTTTTATTCAAGTGAAAATAAAATGCTTACAACATATTTTCCTGAGAACATTATAATATTAAAAAGACAAACAGATATAAATGGATATCAGAATAAGACTTGCTACAGCTTCCTAACTGAAGAATATGGATAACAGCAGCATATGCCTAGCAGTGCCCTTAGCTGAGACAGGTTCCAAATGGTAGCAGACATTTCAAAGCAAAAAAAACAAAAAAAAAAAAAACAATGGTTTCTTCCCCTGGCACAAATACTATACTATACTATATTTCATACAGGGTAGAATTTGGACTGGGAAAGATGGGGCAAACAAATGACAAAATTTAAAGTGCTTATATTTTGTGTGCTGTTCCCTAAAGAACGTGCCAGAACACTTGGACATACGTGACCAACTCCTCTTAAACGCACTTCTTTACAAATCCTTACAAATCATCTTGGGACTGTCAGGCACCTTACCTTAGTCATTAACCACCCATAGTTTTGTTTGATTGTTAGCTTTAATCAAGCCTTGGGAATCAATTTATTGACAAGCATCTTTATGCCCTACTTAATTTTTTTAAATTTGTACTTTATGATTATTCACTCTAATTGATTATAAATATTTTTTTGTAATTTACTTTGGATAAAGGAACACTAATGTCAAATATTAATGTGTAACTCATTCACTGATCAATAATATGTATCTAATTCCATGTGCAAAAGAACAGTATTATGGTTCCCGTTTAAATAAATGAAAAAATAAAGTTGTGCAGAAACTGCCTAAGTATAAATTATCCTTAAAATACCAACTTCCCTTTAAACAGGAAATTACAAATAATGCCATGTGCCTGTATGCTTCATTAATTAAGAGAAGGCTGCACAATGTAGCTGTGAAGGGAAAAACAGGCAAAAAGCACATGTTTCAATGATGGCCGCCAAAGATATTCAATGAAAAATATAAATATGGTGTTTCTAGAAGTGATGTGCAAACAAGAGATAGCAAACTTAAAACTCTCAGTAAGTCGTACAGCAGTACAAAATTTTTAGCAAATATTGAAAAATTTAAATTAGCATAAGATCCACAGTTTTTATAAAAAACTATAGAATAAAAAAAACTAAATTTTAATCACAATGGACTGGTGAATTAATTTTCACAATATTATTAAATAACATCACATAAAAGTGGCTTAAATAACGATGATATAGCTGAGGTCAAAGTTTACATTACTAACTAGAATTACACACCAGAAGAAGTAGAAGAAGAAGCAATGTATTTAAACACCATCCATACACTTTAATGTTTGCTTGAAAGGAAGGACATGATGTTAGACTTTTCGGAGCACATATAGAATGTTATTTTGATTTTTTGCAGATTGAATATTTTAAGGTCTCATTTGTGTTTCACATCTTTGCATCTGCACACTGCTAAGATTTCTTTCAGGAACTGCAGTGGTATTTGAAGGTTTACTTTTAAAAAAAAAAAAAAAATTCATATGGGTCTGGCTTCTTGCCATCTATTTACTTTTAAAATGCAGACAGACGGATGGAAACAAATGGTTAAAAGGGAACCTTTGTGACAGAGCGATTTCAAAGAAATTGTACAATTGAAATTGCACAACACACAGGGGTATTGTTTTAATATCTATACCAGTTTATTAAAACGCAACAAAAATATGAATTTTAAAAATGCAATGAAATGTGCAGGACACCATTGCTTTAATAGGATGCCCAGTCAGGTCAACTGTAGACACACTGCAGTCTTTACATGAAACTGTAATTTTTCAAGTGTTAAGTAAGTAAGGAAAAACAATGGACATGGTCCTAGCCCATCGAACAGCACATTAAAAACACAACCTCTTACACCTGGTTAAGACAAACATTTAT
>JANRMT010062828.1:2764049-2820196 GCA_026402145.1 Polypterus bichir lapradei | reverse complement strand
GAAATTCTATGCATAATGGTCATAACTGGAAGCTATTTTTCTCCATTTACTGTAATGGAGTTCAGCTGGAGTTTCGTGTGACATAATCACGCCTCTCACGTAATCACGCATTACGTAGAAAACCAGGAAGAGCTACAAAACGCGCTGAATAAAACATGCATTATATAATTAAGAAGGCAGCGAAACAATTAGAAGCGAGCGAGTGACATATAAAACCATATTCAGCAGCTCACGTGAACTGACGCAGTGCGCAGACAAAAAGCAACAGTTCCAAAGAGTGCTGAACAAAAACCGAATTACACTGCTACACTCAAATAGACAAACCACACGCCGTGGCGCAACAATAGAGGCATCGCCTCTAGCGCCGGCGTCCGAGGTTCGATTCCCAAGAGGGGATGCACCAAGTATGTACGCGCGCTTCTCGATTTATTTTTAACCTCGCATCCCCTTAGTTTGAGACATATGAAAACGCATGTGGTTAATGCAGAAAGACCGATCACCTATTGAAGCTTCATGAATAATGGATACTTTATTCGCGATCAATGATTGTTTTGGTAAAGCCATACTCAGTGTATTCATTAGATGAACGGTAAAAAAGTAAGAGCGAGGGGACGGTAACTTACTGAAGCACACAAGCAAAACCACAATAGCACGCGGGCTCGATGTACTGTAGTGCGCGTCAACTAGATCTGACTTGCGCGATCACATTCCAAAAAATATTTCTTTTCAAGTTCTATTTAGTCCATATGAGTCAAACTCAAGGCCCACGGGCCACATCCGGCCCGGCGTGTAATTATATCCGGCCCGCGAGATCATTTTATATACTGTATTATTGTTATTAATGGCCCGGGGATATGAAGCGCTGGTAACACAATAAGCTACAGATCCCATGATCCAGCGCTTCAGCTGCCTTGCCGAACACTTACCACGTTAATTAAGTCTAGCTTATGATGCTACAAGTTATTGCCAAGCTAGCCCACACGATGCCTAAGAGAAAAGGTGATTCTGAACATAGAGCCTTTAAAAATCGATGGGAGGCTGAGTATATGTTTACTGACATTGCCGGTAAACCCGTGTGTCTCATTTGTGGAACGTGTGTACAAAAACTGGGGTCTCCTTCCTAGCAAAAGTCGAGCAGCCGCCGCGCGCGCGCATAGCTGTGCCGGGATTTGAGACACTGACTGCGCTTCTGCCTTAAGTCAAAGTGAGCACTTTTAATTTTTTTCATCCTCCCCCTGAGCTATAGCCCAGACAAGTGCAAACACGGGACCCCTTTTCTACACCACGGCAAAATAATATTAAGGCGATTCACACTTTCTTTTGCACGTATACGATTATGAGGTCCTCAGCTCGGATTATGAAGACACGCACACGAGTGAAGGACTGACAGTGCCATCACAGCCGATTAATGGCAGAGACGTCTCACCAGTCTACACAAGACCCACCGCGACTGTCCCCAAAAGGCGATCATAACGTCACCGAACACATCTCTCTATACTATATAAAAGAAAAATGCAACTTTCCTTTCTTTACACCTTTTTTCATTTTATCCCAAACCAAAGCCTTTCTCTCTTAACACTGCAGAGGACACAAAACAGTTTTTCTTTAATTGCTGGTAATGTCGGTAAGGCACATTACCACAGGCAGAAATTTGGACGTTCACATAGAAAACGTAATTTCTATACTACAGCCGTCGTGTAGCGCCTTTCAAAAGGGATCAACTACCAAGAGATGATCCATATACATTTTAGCTGCTGTTAGTACTACTTACCTGTTATGTTATACCGGCTTTAAAATGTAGCTTACCCGAAACCACTCCAGTAGTGCTGAATGTAGCTTTACTTCTTAAAACGTTAATGTTTTACTGTTTAATAACTTATAGACTACATTTTATTTTTTTTCCCTTGCACTCAGTGACCAAAGCTACACACACACACACACACACATATATATATATATATATATATATACACACACATATATACATGTATGTATGTATGTGTGTGTATAGCTTTGGTCATACATATATGTATATGTGTGTATATATACGAGGTGTGGCAGAAAAGTAATGAGACTGGCAATGCTGCGCTGTTGTCCTTGATAGAGCACGTGTATCAGTACCCTCCCATAGCTCAGTGCGAGTTTCAACTCCTTCCGTTAACTACGTGATTTTTGTGACTGCTATTAGCGAAGTTGTGTTTTTGGTTGTGCGTCACGCAAAATGGAACAGCGGAATCTGGAGCAACGTTGTGCCATTAAATTTTGTGTTAAGCTTGGAGAATCGGCAAGTGTGACGTTTGAAAAGTTAAAACAGGCCTATGGGGAACATTCTTTACCCCGAGCTCAAGTTTTTCAGGGAGGCCTTCAACTTCGAAAACCAATGAAAACATCGAACGTGTGAACACTCTTGTGAGATCAGACCATCGTTTAACATTAAGAATGTTGAGTGAACAATTAAATTTGAACAGATTTACCGTTCATCAAATTTTGACTGATCATTTGCACATGCGAAAGGTCTGTGCCAAAATGGTGACGAAAAACCTCACAATTGAGCAGAAGGACAATCGAAAAAACGCATTCCTGTGGTTCCCCAGCCCCCTTATTCACCTGACCTCAGTCCGTGTGACTTTTTCCTAAACTGAAAAATGTCCTCAAAGGACATTACTTTTCTGCCACACCTCATTATATATATATATATGTGTATGTGTGTGTGTATATATGTATATTATGTAGATATGTATGTATATGTATATATATGTTTATGTGTGTGTGTGTAGGTGTGTGTAGGTGTATATATTATATATATATACAGGTGCCGGTCATAAAATTAGAATATCATGACAAAGTTGATTTATTTCAGTAATTCCATTCAAAAAGTGAAACTTGTATATTAGATTCATTCATTACACACAGACTGATGTATTTCAAATGTTTATTTCTTTTAATTTTGATGATGGATAACTGACAACTAATGAAAGTCCCAAATTCAGTATCTCAGAAAATTAGAATATTGTGAAATGGTTCAATATTGAAGACACCTGGTGCCACACTCTAATCAGCTAATTAACTCAAAACACCTGCAAAAGCCTTTAAATGGTCTCTCAGTCTAGTTCTGTAGGCTACACAATCATGGGGAAGACTGCTGACTTGACAATTGTCCTAAAGACGACCATTGACACCTTGCATAAGGAGGGCAAGACACAAAAGGTCATTGCTAAAGAGGCTGGCTGTTCACAGAGCTCTGTGTCCAAGCACATTAATAGAGAGGCATAGGGAAGGACAAGATGTGGTAGAAAAAAGTGTACAAGCAATAGGGATAACCGCACCCTGGAGAGGATTGTGAAACAAAACCCATTCAAAACTGTGGGGGAGATTCACAAAGAGTGGACTGCAGCTGGAGTCAGTGCTTCAAGAACCAACACGCACAGACGTATGTAAGACATGGGTTTCAGCTGTCGCATTCCTTGTGTCAAGCCACTCTTGAACAAGAGACAGCGTCAGAAGTGTCTCGCCTGGGCTAAACACAAAACTGCTGCTGAGTGGTCCAAAGTTATGTTCTCTGATGAACGTAAATTTTGCATTTTCTTTGGAAATCAAGGTCGCAGAGTCTGGAGGAAGAGAGGAGAGGCCCAGAATCCACGTTGCTTGAGGTCCAGTGTAAAGTTTCCAAAGTCAGTAATGGTTTTGTCTTTACAAAATATATATTTAGAAACCCAATAATGTATTACAACTATACACAATTTTAGTAGTTTAAATTAAGCATGTCATAAATGGAATTTATGATAATCTAAAATAGAATTTACATAAAAACAATCTTAAAACCAGTTTAATCCTTTTTTTTTGTTGCCAGGGGTTTTGCCAGAGCATATCCAGGCAGCACCAGGCACAAGGCAGGAAATTGCCCTGATAAATCAAGTGCCAGATCATCACAGGGACCACTCACACAAACTGAGCAAATTAACCCAAACTGAGCCAATTAACCCAAACTACAGTTGTTCAGGGAGATGATTTATCAAAAAACTCAGACAAAAAACAAAAGACACAGGGAGAATGCGCAAAATCCACACCAACAACAAGCAAGCAGGGGATTTGAGCCCAAAATGGTGGATCCATGTGATGGAGGCAGCACTACACAGCGTGCTGTCAAGTGACAAAAGTGATTCTACAAAAACCAAAGTGCTTGATTAATGGGAGTAAAACTTTAAAAACGATGGTGAAATGTTGCTTATAAACTTTTAAACACTTCTTAACTTAATTGACAAAAAATATCGTGCAATTTTATGCTACACATCTGTTAACATGCAAATTAAATGAAGAATAACATTGCAAATGGAACTTGAAAATATCAACAAAAATAAATGCAGGATGTGTGAATGTTTTGACTTTTTCATGCACTTGGAAAAGTAGAGAAGGGAAAAAAGTAGTAATAGACAAATGTTTCACTTACCTCTTCTCCATTTCTCTGTCTACAGCTCTCAGTATTGCTGCCAGACAAATGGTCTGAAGTATTCTGTGAAAACTCTTCCATATTCTTCTGGCTGATTGATGACATTTAATTAACACCTAAAAGAAAAATATCATAAACTGACTGCAAAAAGCAAGAATGGGACAATTTTTCATTTTTGTCATTCATTAGCACTGAAAAATAACATTAATTCAATTCAAACTATAACTACAAATTACAAAAATGCTGCTTCAAATTAATTTTAGCACACCCAACTATATATTTTCAGAAGCACGGTTCTAATAGCCAAACACTCACTGCCATTTGATAGCATGTAACTTTGATGACTAATTCTCACATTGCAATGGTATAACTACAGGTCAGCAGAATTTTAACTTTGCTTGCCACAAAATGCATGGACCATCCAGACGTTTAATTTCTCTAGGAATGCTGTTAACTGCCATTGAAGTTTTCGTCTCTGTAGTTGCCTTGCCATGACTTTTCTTACCTGGAACCTCTGTTAACACAACTTGGACTACTTTTTAGCTAAAGGAATTGGTTATACGGTAACTGAAGTGGGACAAAATTTTAGCCATTCCCTCACTCCTCATAAGTTTTAAGGTTAGCAGCATTCTAGTTTTAGTCTGTCAGGTTACACAAGAGAATAGTTAAGCTTTCAAGGAATATTCCCTTCAAAAAAGATATTTTTAAATGTTTCCTACTTCCATGTAGTTTATAGTAATGGCTGAGGAACATTTTTAACCTCATGCTTTTGTGGAGAATAAAACGTTTTCATAAAAATGGGACCTAATGGTGATCAACAGCAAAAATAACACTTGACCAGTAAATGAGGAGGAGAGGCAGGTCATCACTTCAAAAGCGTGACCCCATATGAATAGGCTTCCTGTTTGTAGATTACTTTCATGAGATATTTATTTAACAATATTTCGGCAAACGATACATGTGTTTTGCACATTGTGAGCATACGACTGGATGATGTAATGTGTGGATTATGTGACACAAGTAACACAAGAGTTTTTTTCCATGGATGTTTAAATTGTTTGCTGTCACCCAGCATTATTCATCATTGAATCCGGTTCTACCAAAAACTGTTATGTACATTTTTTATGAAAACATGAGATTAAAAATGTTTCTTGGCTGTGCCTATGGACTACATGGAGTAAGTAACACACCAAAATATAATTTTTGGGCTGAATACTCCTTTAAAGTCAATACTCCTTCAGGTCGGGGAGCATGCACTGGTACAACGTGTTGCCGCACCCACCACACAATGAAACAGCTCTGGACCCTGGTTGGCAACTCACTAGCCAGGCACGCGGTCCAATCCCACCCTCCAGAAATGAGCATCTATCTGCTGCAGCCAGGTGCTACATGGAAGTTCCGTTGGCCTGGTCCAGCCGCTCGGGCCTTCAACAATGAAGATCCTGCCAGCCAGATCACCCTCAGGGAATTGTGCCATATGGCCGTAACTAATGCTCCCTCACAGTGCAGGTAATGTGCCTCATTCGGGACTCCATAAGCAACTGCTCAATCGATACAAAGTCAAACCAGTGATACCCAAAGATTCTCCGAAACAGAATCCTCCTTTAAATGTTGCATAAATTCACATACTGGCAGAGTTCAATAATATGGAAGCCTAAGAAGTTGAAACTGGACAATTGATTATATGGGAGGATTAAATTGTTCACTGTGAGCTTCTATATGCAAAAGAACTGTATGCTCTCATGGCTGGAAAAACAAAAGGAAGATGAGCTAAGCTGAAATATTACCACAAACCACAAAGATACCTTGTCACAACCTCTCTGTTCATCACGATACGGGCACAGAAAATTCTAAAAGCCACAAAAAAATGACACAGCATTTGAGCAAAGCGATCATCCAGAATGCAGGGAAAAGGAAGAGTTTGTTTTTAATAAGTTACATCAGGCTACTAGTTCATAAACATAAACAGGGATGCAGTATATGTATGTCACTGCACTTGCTTGACCCAACTACAATGCAAGGACTTACATCGTCAAATGAATGGAGTGATGGTACTGTTTTCAGTAGCAGCGCAGACGGAGCTGCTCAACACACTACACTAATAAAGAAGACACACAATCACAAAAAACACACAAAAAAGACTCAATTCTCTGTAAAAGAAAACATGCAAAAATGTACCTTATATGAATCGGTTTATGGTTTTGTGCATTTCGTCTAAGTTTTAGACCCCACCTTTTGGGGGGGGGGAAGGTGGTTCTGTGTGCATAAATTGATGCATCACCTGTTTCGTTTCTTCACCACTTTAAACACTGATCTTGTATTAGGTTTTAACTAGATGTATGTAAATACTGCATGGTTACACATTTTACTGCTGTTAGATTACATTTTGAAATCCACAGAAGCACTCGATAACAATACGCCATTTTAGTGGCTGTTTTACAAATTCTTATTTTAAAAGTAAATTGAAAACTTCTTTCTCTCAATATTTTTAACACTTGCAGGACTAACTAAACTTCTAATTAAGTAACAATAACAAAATAGAACAAGCATATTTCCAAATGATTATGTATTTAAGTTCTGAGTGAAAGCTTCTACATATGTAGAATTTGTGATGTTTGGCCTCTCTGACCTCTATAGTGCCTCTGATTGTAATCGTAGTCCACTAGCACCATACATTAAACCCTATGCTATGAATGTAGATGTGATATTTGATATTAACCACAAATTAGACAAACATATAAAATTTTGCTGTTAAGGCCCATTTTTTTCCCAGCTAGGAGTGTTAGCCAAGATCAAGCCCTTTTTGCCTGATGCTGATCTTGAAAAGGTGTCTCAAGCCTTTATTTCTTCACCACTGGACTACTGTAAGTTGTTATACATTGGAGTTACCCAGCAATCCCCTTCTTATCTACAACTGGTCCAAAACCCTGTTGCAAGACTTCTGACACACACAGGGTTGATTTTAAAGTGCCATTGTTTAGTTTTAATTGTCTAAATGGATTAGCACATTCTTCACTCTCTAACCTTTTATATTGCATCTAACTTAGGTCAGTTGTGCCGAAGGTTCGACTAAGGATTAAAGGTGGGCATGCTTATCCAATAGCTGCTCCTAGGCTCTGAAACAATCTACATACTCATATGCAGTCTGCAACAACTGGATGAATTTTTAAATGCACGCTGAAAACACATCTTTACTCCTTGGATTTTAATTAGAATTGGTTTCTCTAATATTTTATTGTGTTTGATGTCTTTTTACGTTATCCTGCATTAGACTGTAGCTTTTTTTATCTTTAATTCCTTGAATGTGCAGCACTTTAGTCAACAAAGGTGATTTTTAAATGTGCTTTATAATAAACTAAACCATAAAAAATTATTAAAACACATAGGCGGTGGACAAACGCATTTAATTGGAGAAAATACTGGATGCTGCAGAATCAATTGTGTAAATTACGATTTTTGCAACTGTTATTATTTAATTGTAAATCGGCACTTTTGTGAGGCATCTTATAAAGTGTACTCATTGTTGGTCTGAATGGGAATCATTGTCCGACATTGTAAAATGTTATCAATTGTAGGGTACAGCGTTCAGTAAGACAATCAAAACGAAAGTAGCGAATTATGGTTGAATCCTGAGGACAGTGTTGTCTCTGTATCTTCCTTTCATCCCTAAATATATACGTGTGAGGGAAACTGGCGATCCCAAGCTGGCACAGTGTGAATAGACACCGCAATAGCCTGGCGCCGCATCCACGCGTGATCACGATTTTTTGCCAGATGTTACTGGAAAAGCTCAAGCTCCCTACGACCATGACATTTACTAACGCGAGTTTTAGAATACTGCCACTGAATTACTACCCCCAATGTGTTAATTACTGCTTTCATTTGAACCCTCTATTGTTACAGCACATCAGCCAGTGGCACAGCTTACGAACCACCGAACAAGTCCGGCATTCCGAGTGCTGTTCCCTTTCACATGTAAAATACAGGCGGCTCAAGTTTATATATTCTAGTGACGAACTATTCTCTTCAAACACGTTCATCTTTATCATTTGTTCAGGGGAAATGTTAACAACATGTCACCTGGAACAAAAACACACCAAAATAAAAAGAAAAGACTCGACCGGAAACAAGCCGTGTTACGTTATACGCATTTTCGGATGCTAACTGGAAACCCATATGCCTACATCCCCTAACTGCTTCTTTAATGCATTTTTTCTCTGGAAAACATGCCAGTCTTAACAAACCTGGAATCCGTTGGAAACCTCATACAATCGCATCCATCAAACGCCACCTCTGTGGCGATCCCAGCAGCACCGCTTACGCTCGTCGCATGCCTATTACGTCATCGTGCGTGCGCGAGCGCTCTCAAATCGGCAGGTGTTGTAGTGGTTCATTAATTTCTAATATGCGAGCATATAGCGGATTTTCGATTTAAGTGGCCAGTGTTGTTCTTCGTTTCGTTAATCTGTATCGCCTTTAAGACTGGCTGCGATGTAGTTTAATGTTGCCAGATTACGACAAGATGCTGCCACGTTCGTAACGTCACCAACCTCTGTAACACAATGTATTTATGGTTCGCAATATGCAAGTATTGTTTAAAATTAAAACTGTCGTGCTGTAAGTCCCGTTCTTCCACAACATACTGTAACGGCAATGACAAATTATATCATACATTTTAAGTCACCTATAACTGGCTGTATCATGTAAATGAATAGCTTTAGAGCCTGTGTCTGGGGTTGCTATAAAAACAGCAAGTCTGCACTACCTTACAAATAACTTATATCTAATGTGACAATGGTGAGCAGTCCTTTTAAGGATAATGAGCCATCTATAGAACAAAAGATCAATTTTGGCACTTGGTGCCAGTACTACATTGGTGTCAGGAGGAGGATGAGAATAACACCTGTTCAATTTAGCAAAGCGAGTACTGTAGAGACCTGTAATGGACTTACTTATGGTCACTGAAGACTCTCACCGCTGAGATCCTGTATCAGGAATGTGGGTTGCAGTATCACTACAGGGTGAGAAAGATAGCTGAGAGACTATCTCTGCAGCTTCACCACCTTTTCTCCTGCTGCTAAGGTCCTTTGACCTGCCTGTATCTGTGGACTCTAGCAGTGCTTCTGGCTCATGAAGCTGGGAAAGGTATGGTAGATTGAGTTGCCACTGACCTGAGGTGTAGAGTGTGAAGCTGAGCTGATGGTAAAACTGCACAGGCGAAGGATGAGGCTGAGCATAGAGGTATTACAGAGCAGCAGCGTAAGAGAGAGTCGCATGCACTGAAAGATCTGGACCTGGACACCAGCAGTGTCAGTTCAGTGAAGGAACAGCCAAGAGATACATCTGCAACTCCAGACAAGGAGGTTAGCTCTCTTACAATCCACAGATCACTGCCCAGAAACAGCTCTGCTGCAGCGTCAGACTATGAAGCACTTAGGATCCTACTGATGTGCCTCTGTCACCAGCTGTACAGCCGCCGTGGATAGAAGATCAGTCTGCCATTTCAAAAGAGTTGTTCATTGCTTCAAGGAGTTAGATATGGTCACTGGTGATATAGCTACTTTTAAGCAAGTCCTATGTTTCTGCACTGATTAGATGCATAAGCCAGGGATGATTCACCTATTGCATCAGCTGGCATTCCAACATGTAAATGAGAAGAATCAGAGTCAGGGGTGCCTATAAAAACAGCAAGCCTGTAATGTTGCAAAAAGAATTCTGTATAGTGCAGCAATGGCAAGCAGTCTTATTAAGGACATCGAGGTACCTAAAAGAACAATGTGAAGAGCAAATGATCCTTATTGACACATGGTGCCTGCACTACAGTACACGATGGTATCTGAGAGGTTGTACCTTTAAGTCTAAGATTACTGTTAACAAATGAGCACCCTGAAGAACGAAAGCACACTGCTTATAAAACACTCCTTATAAATAAATCTGCAGGATCTCAATCTTAAGTCAGTACATTATGTAGAAGATGATGACATTACATTTATATACTGCTTTTTCTCACTGCTCAAAGCGCTTTACATACAGAGTGGGGGAGCCACTTTAACTACCACCAATGCGCAGCATCCACCTGGATGATGCTATGGCAGCCATTTTGCACCAGTACATTTCACCATACATTAGCTATGAGGCGGTGAAGGGACAAGAGAGATAGTTAACCAATTAGGGAATGGGATGATTAGGGAGAGGGAGAATGACCAGACTGTGATGGACAATTTAGCCTGGACATGAGAAAACACCCTATTCTTTATGAAGGATGTCCAATGATCTTTTATAACCAGGAAGTGTCAGGATCTCTGCATTAGGTGTCTTCTGAAAGATTGTGTTTTAAAATGGCATTGTGTTACCATCATTGCAATTGGGCATTAGGATCCACACACAGACCACTGAGTAAGTGCTCCATGCTGGCCTCTTCCAGCAGCAACCCAAGCTTTTCCTAGATGGTCAGTAATCAGGTACTAGCTAGGCCCAAACAGGCTCAGCTTCAGGTGGATTACCTGTTCTGAAGTGCAGTTTATGGCTGCTGGCAAGAGTAAGCAAAACAGATATACCATAATCATCCTTCCTGTTGCTGGTGTATATCCAATGTTAATAACTTACAAAGTGCTTCTAAATCACACCACACATTTTTAAAGTGCTGTTTAGCAATGACTGATCAATTAATTGCTAATTTCCATTGAGGCAAACGTGGAGGTCACCTGGGGTGGCATTTTGTGAACTGTCCTAGACATTTTTTTTTTTTTTTAAAAAGCAAAGTTTAATGTTGTGTTCAAAACTTCAAGGGGGGCCCTATTTTAAAGAAAGTTTGTGTAAAATAGCATTCAAGAAAACAAAAGGGAGCAGCTTAACAGATGTAAAATTGTCATATTTGCCTAGGGAAGAGTGGTGGCTCTGAGGCTAGGGATTTGAACTGGCAATCGGAAGGCTGCCAGTTCGAATCCTGTAAAAGCCAAAAGTGACTCTACTTCATTGGGCCCTTGAGCAAGGCCCTTAACCTGCAATTGCTCCGTCCTGGATATGACGTTAATCTGCATCCAGCTCTGCAAGCAGGTCCGTCAACCTGCAGGGAAACACCTGGAGGTTGGTGGCAGAATTGGCACTCCAGCCACCATAAAAAAAAAGCCTCACATTGGTTCCATTCCATCTGAACTAGTGTGGTGCTGAGGTGTCACAGCTGCAATTGGATCCTAATCTGGGATCCCGAGTTGGTTTGTCATGTGGTGGGTGCGGCAGCGCCTGCTCCTAACCTCTCCCTCTAGGGAAGCAAAAAAGCTAAAGCCAACTGTGTTTAAAGGAGAAGTTCTGTATTTTTCAATTCAGTTCTTTACAATAATGGAATATATTAATTTTCCACATAAAATTGTATTCTAAAGTAAAGTGATTTTTATAAATTGTCTGCTCTTGCAGCTTACAATAGGACTAATGAGGACACAGGTACATAGATAGATGAAACCTTAACAACTTACAATCTTGAGATACTGTACATACATATTGCAAAACAGCTTATCTATATCCTTTTAAGAAGGAAAGAAAGCAAAATGCTGTGATATTCAAACATTTTAAAAACAAACCATGGCTGTGCACTTTGCTTCGCTTTACTTTGTCTTCCTCTATGGCTACCTCAGAAAGTAATTGCCAAGCAACATTATTAATATTACTGAATGCTGATGTCTCTGTTCTATAGACAACTAGACAATAATAACTAAAAAAATCCTCCCACATTAGAATCACTTTTTCATATTTTTTTTTACTACATGGAAGCTTATTTCAACCATCCATTGACTTTTAATTATTTCACAAATATATACTACCACTGCACTGATAATTAAAAGTGTATGCTACAATGAGAGAGAATATTAAGCAGGCCCACAGCACTTAGTAAGAACTGAACTGATATTATAGGGAATGCTTGAAATGGAACCAAATTATTGGTGGTACTCTGTGTTGTTGGCATCTTGGTCATCCTCACAATGCAGTATTAATTTTATTTAATATTTATTCCCCCACTGGAGACTGGTATACATTGATATAAGTATATGACAGTAAAGAGTCTTGGGGGTGTCCTTTGGAGATCAGAGGTGCCTATATGCACCAGTAAGCCCACTTCACACCCTGGTTATAGGTATACATCTATCCAGGAGGGCAGGATTGTGGGGGAGGCACGAGAGGAAAGGGAATGGTGAACATGCACTCACTCTAGGGTCAATTTAGCAATGCTAAATCACCAAAGTTTAATCAGGCTGATGTTCAGTACTTATGGTTTTAAAATAGGCACAGTGATGGTGTAGTTCATTCCTACCTCAGAGTGCAGAGGTCTGCATGAGTTTTGCTTGTTCTCCCCATGTATTTACAGATTAGATTGGTATAAGGTCAGTGTCAATGAGTTTACAGTGAGTTTTAGGATTATTTTATTACCATATCCTCAGTAAGAGCGACTCATCTAAGAGGCTAAAGTTGCCCAGTTACAGTATTTACAAATCCTTAGAAAGCGAGGCTCGACTCTTTCAAAAACTTAAGGCTTTAATTAAAAATACAATACTTTGTAATCAGTTCAGATGTATGTGCACAAAGTACAATGAAACTCCAATATGCTCTTTTCTCTACTCTGCCTCTTGGGAGTGATTCTCAGTTTGTAGCCCAGGTAAAATAACACGGAATATAATGGGCGAAAAGCATCATTTAAGAAAGAAAAAAAAAAACACATCTGTTGTTACAAGCTATGGCAGAACATAATCACTGAAAAAAACAGAACTGCAAAAGCAAAAGTAGGATATTAAGTGTAATGTAGGTTGGCAAAGGGGTGGGGTTTTCTGTCATAATTCCACTCATGACGGCAGCTGTGAGCAGATGAGCAAACAGAAAATGTATTCTTACCTCAAGAAAAATGGGACCTGTTAAAATAATAATTTCTAATTTTCTTTCGTTATCACAAAGATGCCTCATAAACGTTTAAAAGCTTTTTCATTTAGCTATGGACCTATGTCCCCATTAATAAGTTGCAAGAACAGACTAGATGTTTTTCAAAATTTATTAAAAAATGCCTCAGTTTAGAACACAATGTTTTTGTGGCAAATTAATATATACCATGATTGTGAAGAAATAGCTGACTAAAACAACACTGAGCTTATCCTTTAATTTAAAGCCATGAATAGATGCTAAAATGTTTAAATGTAACAGTCTAGTAGTAGTCTACAGGGTGGTCCAGATTTAATTATGCACATCCAGATCGTCTGGATGACTTTGATTTATGCGGGGACGATTCCAGTTCGGCGCAAAGACGACTCTTCATGTCGTCAGTTCGCACACTTCTCGATGGTGTGGGATTTTTCAGGTGATTTTCTATGTAATAAACTTGAGTTATAGCGTAATAAAAATTGCATAATTAGATCTAGACCACCCTATAGTAAAAGAGATGACCTTTAAAACCCATTGACAGCTTGCAGAATGTTGAGTGTCAGCAGTCAGTGCAACATGCAGGCCATGTTTATCTCTACAGTTATGAAAACAAGTTCATCATGATAAAGGCAGATTCACAGAGGTAAGTCTAAGAAAATTGTCAACAAAAAAATTGAGAAAAATGTCACAATTAATTCAGCATTTCAGAATATAAACTCTCTAATTAAACTTTAGCAGTATCAATTGGAGGAAGAAGTCTCGAGTTTAACAGAAAACAGATCTTTGATAAAGAGACTTCACTTGTTGGAATCTTGAACTGGCTGAAACTCCTGTGCAAGTTTTCTCAAAAATGCATGCTTATCTAGGGCCACTTTTGCACCGACTTCCATGTCAAGAAGTATTGGAAAAGTTAAGCTTTCAACTGGTCAAAAACAGATCAAATGTCTGTTCATTTCATGACATTGAAAGCTCATGGTTGGAGGGAGAGCTGTTTTTGATAGGTGCATGCAGCAAGGTCAGTGCGTTTCTGTCAGAAGATGGTGCTATTTTTCAGCTTTGCCTTCTAATGTCCTCTTCACTAAAATCCTAGCAGCTATTTTAATTAAAATAATCTGAAATTACATAATAGTCCAGTAAAACTTTTCTGACATGCCAGATCTGACCCTTGGGGTTCCTGTTCCCTCTCTCTACTCTAGATGAGCAAGCACACATATTGTTACATAGGACAACTAATGACCAGATGAGAGCTTTAATTTGAAAAGAATTGGAAATTTAACAATTTGAGGAGAAAATCATATTCCTCTTACCTTCTGTGCATGTCTGTTGGTACATTTATATAGGAAGGTGTCTTTTACTTACTTTTGAGAAGTTTAATTTGCTCTTGAAATTTTCTCTTTCTTCACCTATAACAAGAGGAACTTTCTTTCCAAACTAGACTGTTTTGGGTAAGATGCAATTTCTTCATTTCATACTGTGGTAAAGCTTGTTGGCATGTTGCTCTGTTTCCTCATTATGGACTCCAGTTTAGATATTTTAAATGTACAGCTACTCATAAAAGATTGACATATACTTTAAATAAATTATCATTTTTAAATTTGCATTTATTAATGAACTTAATTGTTAATGAATGTGGTACAACCATTAAACAATTTTAATTAAATAATACTATACATTTACCAAGTGATTGATACAAAGTTTTTGCCGATATTATTTTTACTATATTTGTGAGCCTTCTAATTTTGGACAATATTAATTAAACATGCCAATACATAAAAGTACCGAGCCATGTGACAATAAACATCTAATTTTAAACAAGAGTATAAATCTAATCTACTTAAAAAAAGGTCACAAAATATATTTTCTGTTGTTTATTTCTCTATGTATATAAATGTGTTTTCATTTATTTAAGTGATTCCACAGGCAACATGAAATAAGCCCTGAAATGAAAACCGTCACTTTCACTTATCAAAGTTGAGAGGGTGGGTTCTTGCAAGCACCGTTTTTTGATTGGTGAATCCTCCCCAACGTAGACATATGCGCATTGCTTATGCTCTACGATGAAGTTTCTCACACTGTGATATAAAATCCAGATTCTCTAGCTAGTCATTAAGCCAGGCTCTTCACTTTTTTAATGATAATAAAAAAAAAATTGTACAGAGATTTTCAGTGTTGCCAGTCTTAATGCACTCTGGTGTAATGATGCACGGGGATGTCTTTAAAGAATGCTTACTCTGATTGCTTATTATAGCAAATTATGACAAACTCATGGAGAATCAATCACGGATTGATTATGAATCCTGCTAAATCCAATTAGAGGATTACAATGGCTGAAGCCTACTCTACTGACATCAATCAGTGTAATGAAACACACACAAAAAAGACTGAAACACAGAAGATCAAATGATTAATTTAGTCATGTAGGACATAATATGCTTCAAGCTTTGGACCAGAACTCAAGTTTTGACATTTGGCACATAGCAGGTGCTTTTGCAGTCTGGAGTTTTCTTTTTGAGGTAAAAGAGAGCCCTGGACAAGTTTCAGGTAGCATTTCCAGTGGTAAAAGTAATGAGAAGCCCAGCATCAGATGATCTCCAGCTGCTGAGGATTAAATGCACCAGATGTCAAAGACTGTATACTCTCAAAGTTCCAATTTCAGGTTGTCAAAGAAATCATTAAGAATTACCATCCTGGTCTAGGAAGGGGATTATGAAGGCCTATCAAACAGTATGAAGATGGTGTGTATGTAGCATTTGAAAAACGAAAAGCTTCCACTTGACAACATACCTGGGTCATAGACAGAAATGACAAAGTGCCTCTCGTGCACACTGGAATATTTGCAGAAGCTTAACAATACTTTCTTTTTCAGACATGATGGCTTCTAGTGCCTTCACTGTCATTTGTCCCAGCATCCTTTGTTTGAGTAGATGTTGCGTCTTCTCAGCAGGCCACCATTTCTCCCACGTCCTACTCGCAAAGAAGGCTGCCAATAATATACTTGCTGTTAAGGGCTTCAAGTTCTTTTGTGGGCTTTAGAATGGATGGTTGTCCTTTGTGCGTTTCTGCTACTCCTATAAAACATTGGTGTGTTTTACGAAACATATTCACTCCACATGGACACAAAAGTATGGATACAGCTCTCTAGAGTGCCATCATATTGTGGATTGGTGTACAGGTTAGGCAGAAAAATCATTAATAACAGCAATGTCCTTACATAGGCAGCAGAGGGAGCTAAATACACACCAAACTGCATCTCAAAGTCAAGCTTCAGAGCCACCACACAAAAGTTCATGAACATTAAGGCCATGTAACATTAGTTGACCATTCAGATTTTCAGATGTAGTCTTTATTTACATAACCTTAGCAAGCCTGAAGTAGTCAGCAGCACACTTCCATGAATTCAGTCGCATAATACGACATGCGGAGTGACTCACACCAACCCATACATGACTCAAAACGGTTGAATTTTGTTTTTAGTTGTAGTCAACACAGATACAAAAATATAGAGACAGTTCTTAGGAAGAGTTTTAACTGTATGCAATGGAATCCTGTTGTGGAACAGTGTGCAGGTCAAATGTAATTATCATTAATAGCAGCAATGTCCTTACTTAAGGCAGCAGAGGGAGCAAAGTGTACACCAAACTGCTACTCAGAATGAAGCTTCAGAAATAGGGTTGAGCTGGGTATGCAAGATAGCCGACAACCAACCAATGAATGCCTGTCTGCAAGTAAAATGTACATACTACAGTCAAAAAGAATGAACAACATGGGTGTTTGGATCTCAAACAGAAAAGTAGCTCATATGTCTGATGTCTAGTATTTTCTGTAGAAATAGGGAAAACAAAAACCTTAAGTTTCAGCTGACATCTGTAACCATGTTAACTCTTTGTAAAACACTAGTTTCATCAGTCAGCACACTACTGGCTGTCCAAAAAGGGGCAAGCTCAACTGTGCTGGAAGGTCAGAATGCAGATGCTGAATTTGACATATCCAGAGATTATTGGTCGTGTAAAGTGACATGGTGTGGTGACAAGATCAGCAACTGCAGTTGGCAAGCATGACATACACCATGACTAGAAATCGTGTCATGTGGCATTGGCTTTAGGAAATTACTTTGCAAATCCCATCAGTGATTGACAGTGGTTACTCTCTCTGCAGACTTAGGCATTGACCAATTCTGTCTATCAATTTACTAACTGGCATGTGAACTCTTGTCTACAATGGATAGTTCAAGCTGGTGGAAAGCTTTATTGCAAATCTTTTTTCCCCCCAAACAGTGCCAAAGGTTTTGCTGCGAGACACCCTGTTTTATTCTTTTCATGAAGGCCTAAAGATTGGGAGATACAAGTGCCACAGAGGTATGTTTCTAGTTTGACTGGAAAATAAATTTTAAGCATCCACAACGCTAGTTGCTACCAAGGATGCACCATCTCCTGTGGTCATGAGCAAAGGAAACTGGGTAAATAAATAGACAGATAGCACACCACTGACCACATTATCCACTGTCAGTCAAGAACAGTTGAAGTAATGCAGCATTATCTCTTTCACTACAAGGCACTATCTTCAAATTCTGCAAGTAATATAAAAGCTGATGCTTATGTGACTATCATTTACAGCCTGCACCTAGAGGACAAAGGTGTTCTTAAGCTCTTCCCACTGGCAAAGACATAATTTCCCTGCTGTTTCACTTCTATGCTGGCTCCAAGTATCCAAAGTTCATTATGCTGAAAGGGTAACATGACAATAGAAACAAGGACAGATCCCTCCCAATGCAACAGATGGTAACTGGAGTGTGGGTATCAGATTAGGTCTCCATAGAGACAGTTTATTGGACTTGGACTTTGCTTCCAGGTGGGGATGGGTGGGTGTGGGGATAGGGCAAAAAAAACACGGAAGTAACACGGCCACAAAGCACAGACCTTCAAGACAGCAGGATGGTAAGACGGTGCTGCTTTCCTATAGCCTTTAGAGTTGAATATCTTACCTGATAGTTCACGTAAAGTTATTTTAATCTTTCCAAACAGGCAAAATTTTTGACGCAGGACCAAATTAATGGTGAGTAATGACTCCAGTTCGTGTCTGCTGATCGGTTTCTTTCATTATTATTTATATACCAAGCTAAATCTTGTCCAGTATTATAGCTGAAGTACTGGATGTCCCAGTAATGAGAATCCCACAAAGAGCTAAAGACCTAATTGAAAAAATGTCATGTCCACACAGAATTTAAAGAATGCTTCTCACTTTATGACACGAAGCGTAAAGGAAAGATCAATGCTCCGGACCTGCTGACAGTGATGCGATGCTTGGGAACAAGTCCAACCCGTGGGGAGGTGGAGCGGCACTTGCAAGTCCACAAAATAGATAAGTCTTCAATAAACGGGTACAATATACAGGATCTGTGTCACATATCCTGGGGTTTCAAGAGTATTCTTTCTTCTAGAAGGCCACTTTAACATCAAAAATTCCTAACTACAGGTTCCAATGGTGAAGTCGACTTTTCCACATTCCTCACCATAATGCATCGCCAAATACAGCAAGAGGACCCTAAGACAGAAATCCTGGAGGCTATGCTGATGACAGACAAGCAGAAAATGGGCTACATTCAGGCCTCTGAGCTACGAGCCAAGTTAACAGGCCTTGGAGAGAAACTCACCAACAAAGAAGGTACAAGGCAACTTGAGATATAACAAACATGAGATCACAGGCTTTTGTTTGCAGCAGCTGCTAACACTGTTATATTCTTTTCATCCACTTTTACAGTAGACGACCTGCTAAAGGAGGCTAATGTGGAGCCCAATGGCATTGTGCATTATGAAGAGTTTGTTACCATGATTACACTGCCACCACCAGACTACTAACAAAGCAGAAATCAAATGAGCACAAGTCGCAAAAGCCCAGATGAAACATGGCCTTCCTCTGTGTTGGTGGTTCCTCGTCTTACACTATTAAGTACTAACAAAAGTAGGAAGCAGACAACAATAAAAGAAGCAACTTATGCAGCTACAGGTAAAAACTAAATGTAAGGATGGAAAATCATATAAATGTAAACAACCTGTTGTAAAAACAAATAAAAAATACTCAGCAATTCATATGGGACTTTTTCAAAATGTTTTCAGTAAATTATTTAAACCCAAGTTTAACGTACGTGCATGCTATTAAATCTCATAAATTCATCATTTTGTATGAGGTTCTTATTGAATTTTACTTCCACAAGTGGTCTTTCTGAGTTGGAAAATTACCTTTTAAAGTGAATACCTTAAAGCTGAGAAGGGGAAGTTGTAATGTGTTCACATTTCTGCCACTTTGCATCATTCTGCATGGCAGTTTTCAATCCTGTGTAGCTCATGTCAACTACAGAAACTGGATTGGCCAAACTTTAGTAATTTGTTACTTGTGAAGTAAAATAAACTATTCTGAAATTTGGCTGACCCAAATTAGCTGATTTTGTTACAGATTAAAACTGCAAATGCATTCTTTTAAGCAAAAGCATGGGAATAACAGAAATTACATGAGTGTTTCTGGTTAGAGTCACGGATAAATCAATACCAACATGGAAACATTAGAGAAAATATTTAATTCATCCATCCATCCATTATCCAACCCGCTTCATCCTAATTACAGGGTTACGGGGGTCTGCTGGAGCCAATCCCAGCCAACACAGGGTGCAAGGCAGGAAACAAACCCTGGGCAGGGCGCCAGTTAATTATAAAAATTAAAAGCAGAGATAACCAGCAACTCAAACATTTAAGAGCAGATAAAATCCATACCTTTGTTGGCTGTGACAACCTTTTCCTGTTTAGGGCCACAGGTATGCTTATTCCGGTGTCAAGCCAGATTTGACAGAAAAAAAATTAATTCCATCAGCTCCCTTCTAACATCCCATCCCCATGCCTTTCATTGTCCAGGGATGTTTTGCAATATATTTGATGTTAAAAGAATCAAACTATAGATACAGACACGTGGGAACTGTTGATAGTCCCTGGACACTTTTTACTTTTACTTTTTGTAAATTTCCCCTTGGGATTAATAAAGTATCTATCTATGTAATAGGTATGACAAATGAACGAAGACTGCAATAACTTGCATTGGGGTCCTTGATTCCAGTTATTTTAGGCTGCACTCTGCCACAAAAGTAGACCAGGTGGCTTTCAGATTGCTAAAGTCATATTACAAACTACATTTTGTTTCTTTAGTGTTTTGGCAAAAGAGAAGTTGTATTTCTTAGAATTGTGTAGTTCCTCATAAAAAGCCAATATTATACAAATTGATGCTAAACTGATATAACATTTGCTTAGTTTCTAGCACTCTTAGTAGGCAAAAATGATTAGTCAATATCAACTGCTCATGGATGTGAAGTCAATGAATGCTTTTAGTAATTAATTTTGTTTAAAAACAAAAGATACACAAACTAAGGGATTCTCTCTCTATCCAGGATGAAATAATTCATCATAATAATAATTTTTTTCAAACTGTGTGCACAGACAGACAAATGGAAGACATGGATAACACACATTTCCGCTTTTTGTTCTAGTAACTAAAGGAAATGAGTGTGAATAATATATATATATATATATATATATATATATATATATATATAAAAATAATTAGATTAAACACATCCATGTATCCAAAGGGCAACCCTACAAAGACCTAAGGCTGAAGATGACATGGCTCTACCTTTCAAATTTATTACTGGGCGGCAAATATACAAGCAATAAAAACTGGACATTGACACAAATAGATGAACATACACAGTCTTGATCCACAATAAAAATAAAATCCTGCAGTACTTTATATTCTTTGCTTTGTACCCCAATAAGTACAAGTCATCGCCAATATACTAACAACACAATTGTGCTTCACTCACTCAGAACATGGAACCAAATGTAGGAAGTATTTAAAGATAAAGAAGCTTTTATCTGTGGCACCTCTGCATGAGAAACACCTTTTTCCGCCCACTGAAATGTAGACAGTTTTTAATGTCTGGAAAACATTTGGGATTAAATAACTTACAGATCAGTACACAGACAACGTCTTTGCATCCTATGAACAATTACACTCCAAATTTAACTTACCAGCAACACATTTATTTCACTACCTTCAAATTAGAAACTTTGTTAAACAAAGCCTGCCCAATTTTCCTCTCCTCCCACTTACCTCTATTCTGGAAAAAATATTGATCAGTCTTGAGGAATCAGACAGCATCTCTGTAATATATAAAAACATTTTATAGTCCCTCCCTTCCAGAGATCCTAGAGTACAGTGGGAAAAGGATCTTTTACTCAACATCTCAGAAAAGGAGTGGAAGGTAGCAGTGTACAGAATTCACTCAAGCTCTATATGAGCAAAGCATACAATTGTTCAACTTAAAAATTAGATATCAAGCACATCTGTCTCATTTAAAATTGTCCAAAATGTTTCCAGGGTAAGATCCAACCTGCGAATGTTGCAATCAAGTTCCAGCCTCATTGGGACATATGTTTTGGGCGTGCAGCAAATTAAAATAATTTTGGACCAAAATCTTTAAATGCCCTTCAGTCAGCATTGGTGTCACTATCCCTCCTAATCCATTACCAGCTGTGTTTGGTGTACTTCCAGATGGGCTTAAAGTGGAGAAGGACAAACTGTAATTGCCCTTACTACACTATTGGCACATGGACGTATCTTGCTTAACTGGAAGAATCCTAACACCTCTTTTAAGTCAGTGGGTAACTGATATTATATTCTATTTGAAATTGGAAAAAAATCAAATTCTCAATTAGAGGATACGTACAAAACATTTTCAAAACCTGGCAGGATATAATCAACAACATTTTAGAATAAGCATTTAAATTGAGGAAGCAGATTCTCTCCTCTTTATTTTACTTTTATTCATTTATTAATTTATCAATTTACTTATTTTTACTAATTTAAAGTTTTACTCTGCTAGACCATTTCTAATGGATGTGGTTTGGTTCTTTTGTTTTAAACCTAGTTTTGTTAAAGTTGACTTGCATGCATGGAATGTTATTTGATTTTTATAAAGTCAATAAAATGCTTAAAGAAGTAAAAAGACCTTGGATTATTGTAGCTGCTTGTTTCTGCTGAGGGTCACTGATGAGCCTATCCCAAAATACAAACAGATTAAATCAATATTACATAAATATTTAGAAGAGATGATAAGAGTGCATGTAGTTGAATAAAAAATAACGTAAAAAAAAACAAAAAAAAAAAAAAAACACTACTATAAACTAATGGAAAACTTTCTAAACATCAATTATATTCAGCAGCTTTTTATATGGGCTATTCCCTGGTTAGGGATGTGGATGAGACTACTCCTGTATGAAATGTGAAAATTTAAGAAAGCAGTTATAAGAAATGTTAAAACACAGCCACCACATGAACTAGGAGAAATACTACAAATTACAAGAGAAAGTAGAAATAGAAGATAATAAAAATGGAACAAAAAACAGTAAAATTAAAACACTGGAAATTAACAAAAAAAAAATAATGCAAAGGAATGTGAAGATGTAGAAATGTAAAGAAGAAAAGAGAACGGGAGCATAAAATTAAAAAAAGTAAGATAAAGCTGGAAGTTAATCCTGATGGGGAAGTACGATAGAAAAGGGCTTGAAAAATAAGGAAAACAAATGTGAATTTTTGCCTTTAAAACAAAACATACAACAGATATTTGCTTAAATTTCAACAAGAATTAGCACTCTAATGTAGACTAATAGTCGAATCTAACTTTTAATCACAGTTCTAACTTAATCCCTGCTAGTAACACAAATTTTAAATAATGTACCTGTAAGTATACTGGTGGTAAGGAGATACCCAGGGTATTAATGGAGAATAATTTTCCTCCTCTGTTGTCTTCCGCTGTTGTACACCTGACATATTTACGTTTCAGTAAGCTCTCTTGCACCCATTAGACATTTCAGGTGTAGCTTTCCAAGAGACTTTGTTGGTTTGATAGGAGGCTTCTAGTAATGAAATGATCTTATGCACAAGTAAGCAATATTCCATCATCTGGTACTTTTGAGCAAATGGGCGTGTCATGCATTCTTCTTTCTTGTGGCTGTTAGGGGTTTTCATGGCACAAAGGCTATTCACCTTTCATGGTGTGCTCCTTTCTTCCCACAAAACATACTGACTATAAAGTTAGCTTTACCGTTACGTGCTGTACAGGCACACGTATTACAGATATAGTATGTTACTGGCTGCTCAGGAAAACTGACATCAAGGAGAACAAAAGACAAAACAGAAGAACACAACAGCAAAAATACCCAGCCCCCACCCCAAAGACCCAGCAGGTAGCTCAATGCCTTTTATTACATCTAACGTCTCTACAGAAACAAGAAACATTCAAGAAGTAAACAATTTCTTTCAATGCAGGTAATAAATATGTTTCACTTGGAATTTTATACAAACTGACATTGTCTACTGTACATCTTTTTTCTTTAAAAATCCTCTTTACTGGTTTGGCATGCCATAAGGAAATATAATCAGTGGAAAAATTTAAGGCAGTGAATGAAGTAACCAACAAATGTCAAGGGGGATGCCCAAAAAGCCCATCCCTTTGCTAGCTCCCATAATGGGCATGGAACTGCAGAAAGTGTACACTCTGCACATATAAGAAAACACAAGCTAGACACATCATTATGGCAGCTGATTTTTCACTCCAACTAATTTCTGCCTTGTAGTGTTACAAAAACAGTGCAAAGCATCATTATTTTCTCAAAACATCACTGAAAAGAACGGTTGTCACAGCCATTAAGACAGAGTGGTTATTTACTATTTACTTTGTTCTTCAACTTTTATGTTTAAAGGAGTTTGTTTTAAAAAATGCATTTTAAATTTGATGGTTGAATACACTCAACATGTTATAATGAACAGCAGTTAACTCTTTATACCTGGAGGTAAAATATAATGATTTAAAAAAAACATTCTAAAATAATGAAAAGTGTTCAGGAAAGTAAACTAATATCTGCATATGAACCATATACTTTTGCTATACAGTATATATATATTTTTTAATAAAAACAGAAATACTGTTAAGAATTTTTTAATACAACAAAAATGTAAAACCAGGGAGATAACGCGTTTAATAATTAGTGAGGTCAAATTAAGAGACATGGTTTTGCATTCAAGGTAAGAAATCAGTTGGAATAAAAACCAGCAGCCAAGCTGCTCCAGACCTTAGAATTCATGTGCTAGAGAGTTCACTTTCCTTTACAGCTCCAAACATGAAGACAAACATTTCAAGTTAATACACAAATAAACAAACAAGAAAGAGCAGGAAGCCCAGCTGACAAGAAGCCCAGGCTTCTCCAGTGGGTGGGTGGGTAGGTAGGTAGGTAGGTAGAAGCTACACTTCTGTCCATATTATCAGGCCGAGTCACAGCTCTGCAAGTGCTTTAAGAAACTTGTAATGGGGGGGTGGGAAAAAAAAACCAAAAAAAAAAAAAACAGCATTTCCAGATATACTAACCCTGCTGGACTCTCATATAGGTACACACTCCATGAGTGTGATTCAAATGGATAGGAACTGTCAATCCATAAAAGCAGCTTAAACCGCTTCAAGTCTGGCCAATTACAAAATAAGGTGAATGGAGAGAAGGACCATAAAAATAAATAAATAAATAAATACACATCCACAAACCCCAAAATATGAAGTGTGTTGCTGGACCAAGGATGTGGGAAGATTCCTTCATATTGTTCAGTCAAATCAGACTGCTATTTACACGGCACATAAAACAATCCAGATAACCAGGGTGAACAGCGACTTCTTCCAGTCTTGGGTTTCATCAACAGTTCTGCCAGCGTGGGGTCACAAAACAGCTGGTGCCTTTAATCATTTGGATATAGTGCTGACTGAAGTCATCTTGACTCTGTGTTTCCAACTGGCAAGTTGCTTTTCTCCTGGACAGCCGTGGAAATTTGTTACGTTGCCACATGACCATTACCCATGCCACATGTGGCTGCCCCTCATTTGCTGCTGGACTTGGCTTCTCTGGGTCAAGCTAACAATGGAAGAAAATGCTGCAGTATGAAGTAATGCTACATTTGGTAAAATGTATACAAGTTTCACAGAACCTTCCAGTTCTTTTTGCTTCAAAATTAACTTAGCAAATGTCAAATGAATAAGTAAGTAATTTGTATTTCGAGCCATGACTCGGCCCGGATGAACAGCTGAACCAGAAATTACATATTTTATATTATATATATATATATATATATATATATATATATATTGAGATAGATAGATATCTTCTTGATTTGTGTACCAAAACATTCCCAATAGCTACATCCTGCAAAAACAGGAGGGAATGTAGTGAAACAGTCTACATATTTTACATAAATTAAAATAATAATAAAATTATTCAGCAGAAAATGAAAATACTATTTTGGTGAACCACTGTTGGGGAAATTAAAAAAAAAAAAAAAAAGACAAAATCCTATGATGACTGAGAACAGGAAAAACTGTAACTGGGAGAGAAATAATGCCTTGATATGGGACAAAACAATTACAAAAAGTTTGAATATAATAAAGGGAGAAATGAGAACTGTGTAAAATCTTCAGCATCCACAAAAATCAACTGAAGTTACCTCACTGGACAGGCAAGTCCTAAGTTTATGTACAAAAGTAAAACAGAAAATATATTTTTGTTCTCTGTACACGGCGTCGTTCCTTTAAAAAAGACTTCTACTTTTCTAAAACCTAATAAAGTAAGTGGAGCACAAAGCTGAGTTGGTTCTACTCCAATAGTCAGTCCAACGAAATGACATCTGGTATGGAACCATAGAGGGCACTGGCGTCTGTGCTGCTTCGGCTTGGTACAGGTAGGCTGTGGCCTTCCCGTAGGCTGCTTGACGATACCAGACTGCTGTTGCTACTGCTGCTACTGCTTCCATTTGGAGCTGCCAATGTGCTGCTGACAGGGGTGCTTGGCTGTTCCAGGAACATCTGAGAGGAGCTGTAGGGCAGGAACCGGTTGAGAGATGGGTGCAGGAGGTCATGGTCTTCAGAAGCTGAGGCTGCTGCTGCTGCAGCAGCTAACAATGTGGTGCTGTAGTGCTGTCATTTAAAAAATAACATAAAGGAAACTGTCAATTTTAAGGTGTACTGTGCAATATCTAAACCATTTCACCTACTGCTTAAAATGAAATTCTGTTCTACATAAATTACGATTAATAGTACATCATAGAATACACTTGATCTTATTTAACAAAACACAAGATTTCTAACACTACATAATTATTAAAATAAACCCACCTAAAAATAATCTTACAGCCACACTCTTTTGGAAATCACAAAAAGATACTTGTGAACTGAAATCCTAAATGGTATATACATTTATTTGCCTTAAAATGTTTGAAATTTGTTAACTAAGTGGTTAAACTTGCATGTACTATGTTGAAAATGGTGTTATTTATTTTAGGAAACTACCAAGAACAAAAACAGCATGTTCTGTAACAAATTTATGTGGTGAAAAGATTGATTATATCTTGCATTACTCAAGCATAATCTGATTTACAAAATTATGTGAGGGATCGCAAGATCTGTTAACTGTGTATAACAACAGGCTAAGAGCACCAATTTGTTAAGAAGCTTGAGATGCGCAGAGGCTAAGGATCGTTGCAAAGAGGATGCTGGTTAAACCATTCTTAACATGGTTAACAGATGCACATAATTACTTTCCTATTGAAACATAAAATTGTAGATCCTGTCAAGAAACAAAACTCTTATAACAATATAGTGTTCTTGTAAATTTCAATTTGATATTGGTATTTGTCAGTTTTATATAAAAGTGCAAAATATTTTAATTTTTTGAGCTGCTCACACATGCTTGCAGCTACATTTTTTTTATGATTATTCTAAACTAATAAAACCTTGTTTAATACTTTTATGTAAGTTTTTTGAATTCTGCTTGTGAGTCATGAGTAAGCATGGAAAAAAATCTGTCTTTAAAATTTAATTAAATTGGATGCAACTAAAACATGATGCTGCATAACAAAACTCATCAACTGTATTAAAATTGACCTGCTACATTTCTGTCAATATGTAAGGCCTGCACTTTACAGAGCAGGGTACTGAATCTCAGACCTTGGTGTTTGTAATCAATAGTTGCTTTACCACTGCAGGATTTTTTTTTTTTTTTCTTAAAGAAAGTTAGGACCTTTTGCAGGATTCCCACAACAGGAATTCAGGCCATTTATAGTTCCTGGCACTTTTTTCTAGTTTCTACTACGTGGAATGTACTTGTCATTCAACTAGGAACTATAATGGGTGGTTTTCATGTGATGAATTGTGCTGAATTATAGAGCAAAAGCACTGGTGCCATCTAACAAATCTGTTAGTATTTTGTAATTTGGAGAGTGATACGTGATGACGAAGAGCCACACTTCGCTCTGGTTAAGCTGCCTAGTGTGCACTACATTGAAGCAATAATCTATTCCATGAAGTCGCAATTGTTTCGAAGCAAGTGAACTCCCAATCGTGTTATACTTTGAACCACATGACACTTCACAGTTGCCTCCCTGGAACATCACTCCATACACTGAATCAAAGCAATAGGTTTCCTCAATGAGGTCCAGAGCCTGTTGAAGAAATAAGGTGCTGTAGGGGGATGGTCCTCCATAAACACAACTTAATTTGCACCACAACACTCTTCTTTACACATCACATAGTTTGCATAAAGGATACAGTTCCTTTTGTGTGGTGGGAATGCAACACACTAAAGTGGCTAAGGAACGGAAGTGGCCCAAGGCCTGCACTGCAGAGTAACTCATTGGTTCTTGAAAATTAAAGTTCTTGCAGTGGGAAAGCACGATTAAAGGAGAGGATGTGGAGGTCGTGCACTGCTTCAAGTACTTGGGAATCTACATCAACGACAGGCTGGACTGGGCTTGTAACACAGAGGAATTACATAAGAAAGGTCAGAGCAAACTTTTTTCTTTGGAGACTGTGTTCCTTTAATGTGGGTAATAACATCCTTCACATATTCTACAATTCTGTTATTGCCAATGTGATTTTCTATGCTGTGGAATGCTGGGCCAGTAATATCGCTTCAAGAAAGGCCCATAGAATCAGGAAGCTAATTAAAAGAGCACTCTCTGTTATGGGATAATGGAGGTAATTGCAAAGGAGAGAATGAAATCAAACCTGAATGCCATTATGAATAATGCTGCACATCCTCTTTATGACACCCTAACACTGAGTGCCTTCAGCCAAAAAAATATTCAGCAGAAGTGTGTAACGAAACTCTACAGTGGCTCCTTTATACTTACAGCAACATACCTGCAGTTCTATCTGTTCTATTAGCACAATCCACATAAGCATGTGTTCACACTGCTTCAATATATCCACAATGAACAATGCAAAAATTATAAAGAAACAAAAAAGGCACGAAGAAATACATTCATCCAGACTCAACTGAATGGGCTACTTGTGGGGAAAAAAGTGCTGATTAATCTTAACAAAAACCTTTCAAAAAAAGATGTGTTCTTTACATTCTACATCTACTGTATTGGGAGGAATCTAGATTTTACAGTATATGATTTACAGTCAAGTAGTGTAGAAATTGTTCTTTGTTTCAATATGATTATATTCATTTACTCAAACACTCTCACCCACTAAAGTTTAATACAAAATAAGACCTTACATTGCAGAGCAACAAGCCATAAAATTAAATAAGGTCTGAGACTGACAAGGATTAGCTTCTAATTAAGCAACTGGGTTGGAGTGAAAACCTGTAGCCACTGTGGCTCTTCAGGACCGACACTGCCCACCCTTGGTGTAGAGGATAGCATTGCTTGCATTCAAATAGATTATATGATGTGTATTGTGAAACCAACCTATAAGCCAATGCTCACAAAGTATCAAAATGGAATGTTTGAGGAAACTGGAGCACATGGAGGAAACCCTTGCAGACACGAGGAGAACATGCAAAGTGAATGTAGGGAACACTGGTGATGCAATTGCTGGTCTCTATATTGTGAGGCTACAAAATATTATGAAATAAGCCTATTGCTAACTGGAATATTTTTTTTAATATAATGAGCAAATTGTTAAAAGAAAAACGATCACCACAAGACATGTTTTTTCTAACCAATTTTGTTTTTTAATCCACTTTACTTAAATTTTTTAGTTTGCATCATATGTATTGTGTCCAACTGCTTAAGTCACTGTCACCGCTACATTTGCCTGTATGGTTTCCTTGTATGCAGTAATGTGTTTTACTTTTAGATGCTGGAAGAGATTTGTAATAACCTCTTTTTAGCTTAGTTTGCAGACTGTGCCTCCTTGAACTGTGTCTTCCTGAGCAAAACCAAACCATTTCCAAGGAGCAGAGTAAAACACTACTGGAATTTTGGGACTAAATTTATAGCCTGTTCTAAACTCTTCCTCCTCAGACTATTTCTTCATTTTTTACCTTCTTGCTTATCACCACCTGTAAGCAGTATGGGTGTAGTAAGCTGAGCACAGAATTTTCAGATTTTATTTTGACCACACATTTTTGAAAATTAGTGTACAATAATTGATTTTTCAAAAATATAGGTTCAAAATTCAATGTACTGTCCAGCCCTACACACACTGCAATCTAAATCACCAACCAATTGTTAATGAAATTTCACTGACCACAAAATTCAAATCTCCTTCTAGCTCTTCTCTATTACATTCAGAATCTGATACTATCAATCTCAGCTTGAGATGATTCACTTTAATGTTACATGCTATGCCCCATTATTTGTGTCCTTGCCAGCTCATGTTCTGTCCCATTATCTTTACTGGCCAGTCTGTAATGAAGAAGGAAAGGCTTAAACATAAATGAACTGAGAGTTCCTAAATGTGTATACTGCTTGTTCATATCCTTTGATAGTTGCACATTTATAATTCTCTGATATATCTGCTTTATTATGAATGTGCCTTACAATAATTACTATGCATGTCTATTTTTTGCAAACTCACTGCATTACTCTTCATGTTCCACATCTCATATCCTGAAAAGAAGGACTGAATTAGCCTATTTAAATATTTTGAAATATATTACCACATAGGTGCTAATAGTTTTAGGTATTTTTCTAATATGGAAACCTTGCAAAATACACACTTCTGTAAAATGGCAGGAAATCATACTTTGGTTTTCAGGCACCTTTAAGTGGTTCTGCAATTTAGTAACCCCTAGATTTAATATATTTTAATGGTTTCCCATGCTAATAGCTTGCAGGAAATGGCCAATAATGTGAGTGGTTCAACCCACAAAGGGTTGCTTGTTTCATGGTAAAACAGTACAATGGCATATCTATACCAACCTGATTGTCATTCTGTAGAAAAGAAAAGAAGTCAAGTCCTGTTGAGAGAAAAAAAAAAAAAAGTTTAGACCCAACAATACAGAGTTCACTTTCTTAAATTGCTGTAGCCATATCTCTGATTTCAGCTTGAGTAAATGGTGAATGTTCACCTTGAAGTTCATACGGTAACGTATGGTAAGAATGTCTGTAGTCCTGAATCAGTGGAGGTGGAGGAGGGATGTAGTTTGTGTCCACTGTGGGCATGCTGGGTGTTCTGGTCACTGGCGATGCTTGATGATGCAAATTCAACACACTTGAGGGAAGGGGAAAAAAAAAAATTATTTAAAGGTCATGCACTTTTGTAAAGCAACTACTACTGTACAAGACACTCTCCTACCCTTTGCTCATGGGTGGTGATGCAGGTGACAGGGATGCGCAGCTTCTCTTTGCTGGAGGTTCTTCTTCTTCATCATCTGTGGAGCTATCCAGTGTCAGATCGATTACTTCTACTTTTTTGTTGTTCTGCGTCGTCGTCTGCCGGTGTTCCGTCAAACTGCTTCGACAAGCAGCTGGAGGACATTAAAGAAAGATTATGTAGGTGACAAAATGACAAATGATGGAATAGTATAGCATACAGCCACTATAAAAAATGACAATATGAAAATGGCAAAGAATGCAGGCTCCCACTCTTTACCTTCCAATCCATTGTAAGCAGCTGTCACCTCTTGCACTTCTTTTTTCCATCGCATGGGAGCCCACGTCCCATCCTCCTTAAACTGGATTTCATCACAGTCTGTGCAGCTGTTCAAGATTTCCATAAACAACCTTCAAGGTAAAATGAGAAATAATCTCAGTATTCAAAACATTTAAAACACAACATGATTAAAAACAATCTTGTTTTGCCTTTTTTAAATCATTAATTGCACAGAAACAAAAAACAGCCATCTAAATGAGAGGGTGACTTAAGAGTTGGGCAGAAGTAGCTTTTCAGAAGCTGCTCTTGAGCTAGACATACATGGTATGCATTACCAACTAAAACGGCTTAATATTTAAAATTCTCTGACCAATACTCACCCATCAATGATGAGATGCTCATATGGAGCTTTCTTGTCACACACGGGACACACCCATGTGGGCTTCTTCTCATTCATTTGAATATATAGTGTGGCATCAAAGCACTGCAAGTGTGAACAGGTCAAAGAGCGACAGGGGATGGTCAACCTCATTTTTCCTAGCTGTAAAAAAATTTTAGAAAAATAGGTATAGATCAGTTCATAATAAAGGGCAGCATAGAACAAAATTCACTTTCAGAATAGTAAGTTGAGGGAAATCAAACATAATTGCACAAACATGACAAAAACCACCTAATTAGAGCATCCCAGAGGTAATCAAACCAAGTCGTCTAACTTTTAACAGAAAAACTGCATACAAAAGAAGGCAGGTGACTACTGGCAACAGAAGAAAACAAAATGAGTTATTTTAGGAGAAGAGACAATAACATTTTGTATAACCACAAATCACACAAAGAATGCCTTAACGGACTTTAACAGCCCTATGTAATTGACAGCCTCTTAAGCCTCGACTCTCTAACAAGACAAGAAAAAACTACCAAAGTTTGGAGGAAGTCCTGGGAAGGGCAGTCCAAAGAGAAGGCAAAAAAATTAGGTAAACTACAGTGTATGAATAGCAGAAACACATTTTGCAGGTGGGTGGATAGGGATGGTAGGTAATTAAAAAATACAGCAGAAAAACAAGTGGGTTGCAACTTACAGTGTTTGAAATGTAAACTTCCTTCAAACAGAAATGCTTTAAATGCTACAGTACTATTAAGTACTATTAAACACTTTGGTTTAGGTACACTTTAACCCAGCCACAGGGGATACACAAACCAATGTGTTTCTTAGTGCTGGCCGTAAGCCCAGATAATTGGGGAGGGTTACGTCAGGAAAGGCATCTAGTGTAAAATTTTGCCAGATCAATATGTGGAGAACAATACAAATTTCCATACCGGATTGGTCGAGTCCCGGGTCAACAAACGACCACCACCAGTACTGTTAGCCAACAGAGTGCTGGCAAAAATTGGGTTACTGTTGGCCGAAAAAGGAGAAGAAGAGGAGAGAGATGTGTCCAGAGGATAGTGGACAGGAGGAAGGTAGAGAGTGGAACTGAGGATAGGAACATATGATGGAGAGAAAGAAGATTGATATATTGTGCGTGCAAGAGACTAAATGGAAGGGGTGTAAGGCTAGGTGGATCAGAGATGGATTCAAATTGTTCTATCTATGGTGTGGATGGGAGAAGAAATTGGGTAGGGGATATTCTGAAGGAACAGTATGTCAATGTTTTGAAAGTGAAAAGAGTGTCAGAAAGAGTAATGATTATGAAGCTGGAAATTGGAGGGGTGATGATGAATGATGTTAGTGCATATGTTCCATAAGTAGGGTAGGCAATAGATGAGAAAGAAGATTTCAGGAGTGAGCTGGAAGAAGTGATGAACAGTACACCCAATGGATAGAAACTGTTGATTGCAGCAGATTTCAATGGACATGCTGGTGAAGGGAACAGAGGAGATGAGGTGGTGATGGGTAGGTATGGTGTCAAGGAGAGCAATGAAGGTCAGATAGTGGATTTTGCAAAAAGGATGGGCATGGCTGTAGTGAATATGTATTTTAAGAAGAGGGAGGAACATAGGGTGACGTACAAGAGTGGAGAAAGATGTACAAAGGTAAATTATATCCTATGCAGAAGAGGCAATCTGAAGGAGATTAAACACTACAAAGTGGTACCAGGGGAAAGTGTATTTAGACAGCATAGGATGGTGGTCTGTAGGATGATGGTGGAGATCAAGAAGCAGAGGAGAGTGAGAGCACAGCCAAAGATCAGATGGTGGAAGTTGAAAAAGGAAGACTGCAAGGTTGAGTTTAGGGAGGAGGTAAGACAGGCACTGGGTGGTAATGAAGAGTTACCAGACAGCTGGGCAACTACAGCAGAAGTAGTAATGTTGAAGGCAAGAATGGTGCTTAGAATGACAACTGGACAGAGGAAAAGGGAAAAGGAAACCTGGTGGTTAAATGGGGAAGTACAGGAGAGTATACAGAGGAAGAGGATGGTGAAGACGTGGGATAGCTAGGGAGATGCAGAAAGTATACAAGCGTACAAGGAGATGGTGAAGGCTAAAGAAAAGGCATATGATGGGTTGTATGACAGGTTGGACACTAGGGAGGGAGAAAAGGACCTGTACCGACAGACAGAGGGACTGAGCTGGAAAAGATGTGCAGCAGGTTAGGGTGATAAAGGATAAAGATGGAAACCTACTCAAAAATGAGGAGAATGCATTGAGAAGATGGAAAGAGTAGTCTGATAGGCTGATGAATGAATAGAATGAGAGAGAAAGAAGGTCAGATAATGTGTAGATAGCGAATCAAGAAGTGCAACGGATTAGCAAGGAGAAAGAACAGCTATGAAAAGGATGAAGAATGGAAAGGCAGTTGGTCCAGATGACATAACTGCGAAAGCATGGATGTGTTTAAATGAAATGGCAATGACGTTTTTAAACAGATTGTTAAATGGAATCTTGGAAAGTGAGAGGATGCCTGAGGAGTGGAGAAGTAGTGTACTGGTACCGATTTTTTAAGAATAAGGGTTTGTTTATACTTCATGCTCAGAACGCATATGCACCTGCATCATAGCTTCCACGCATTCCCAGCGTTCATTTTGACACGTCCTCTGAGCAGGTCCTCAGAAATTAACATGACGCGTGCGCAAGTTGCAGTACCAGCAAAAAGTCGGGGGGCGCAGTGTGATAAAAGTCGGAACGCGACGTCAGAGTCTCTAGTTATTATATACATGTGACAGAAAGCCTCTATGCGGATCCTACGGGATTGATGTGCGCGCTTCGATGTTTGATGAATGGTTCGATGTAGTGAAACAAAATGATGACATACAAATGCATTAGTGGTGCTTTTATATTCAAGCGTCGCATATTCCCAATCGTAATGATACAATACATTTTACAAGTCTCACATACAATCTTTTGTGCTGTCTTTTTTTTTTTTTTTTTTGCAACTTCACAACAGCAACATAATACACAGCACTGTATTTGAGCCATAGAGAAAAAAAATTAAGGACGTGGTGAAAACATGTATTTTCTTTATCATTAAAGCAGACCGTAGTAAACATCATTCCAGTTTTTAATCGCTACGAGCTTCTTGGACCTGACAAAAGTGGCAAGCAGCAATAGATCACCACACAGAACACATTAAATGTATGATATTCCAACTCTCTGCAAATTTAGAATCTTTAGATTTATACTTGATATTACTTTCATGATGAAATGTATTAAAGTATGTATGTTACATTTTACAGACAAATAGTTAATTTTGTTTAAATAATGAATACTGTTAATAATTACACACATGGGGTTGACACGATGGCAGAGCAGTAGCACTGCTGTCTCGCAGGGAGTCATGTTGCTAGTATTCCCTATTTGAAGTTTACACGTTTTCCTGCTGGGTTTCCACACTGTGCTCCGGTTTCCTTCAAAAGATATACAGATTTGGTGCTGCTAAAATGACGCCAGTGTATGCGAGTGCTTGTATTCACCTTGCGATGAGCGGAGGTCCCATTCAGGGATTGTTTCTGCCTTGTGCCCAATGCTTGCTGGAATGGACACATCCCTGGATGGATGAATTTAATCATTAAACATCCTTTTCAGAGATATTGCGGTAAGGTGTCATCGGAATTTAATGGATGTTTCAGGCAATTGACAACACAACACAACGAAGCCGAACCTGTTCCCACCATGATGATATCTCGCACTGCCACCTGCTGGATTCCTCCAGATTTAGTATAAACAGTAAAACACTTGAGTAGCAGGAGCATCCGCTGCTGCATGCGTCGTGTGAAGTATAAACCTGGCCTAAGGGGTGATGTGCAGATCTACACTACAGGGGGATAAAATTGATGAGTCAGAGCATGAAGTTATGGGAAAGAGTAGTGGAAGCTAGATTAAGAAGGGAGGTGATGATTATTGAGCAGCAGTATGGTTTCATGCCATGAAAGAGCACAGCAGATGCAATGTTTGCTCTGAGGGTGTTGATAGAGAAGTATAGAGAAGGCCAGAAGGGGCTGCATTGTGACTTTGTGGACCTGGAGAAAACATATGACAGGGTGCCTCGAGAGGAATTGTGGTATTGTATGAGGAAGTCGGGAGTGGTAGAGAAGTATGTAAGAGTTGTATAGGATATGTATGAGGGAAGTGTGACAGTGGTGAGGTCTGCGGTAAGAGTGATGGATGCAATCAATGTGGAGATGGGATTACATCAGGGATAGGCTCTGAGCCCTTTCTTATTTGCAATGGTGATGGACAGGTTGACAGATGAGATTAGACAGGAGTCCCTTTGGACTATGATGTTTGCCGATGACATTGTGATCTGTAGCGAGAGTAAGGAGCAGGCTGTGGAGACCCTGGAGAGGTGGAGATATGCGCTAGAGAGGAGAGGAATGAAGGTCAGTAGGAACAAGACAGAATACATGTGTGTGAATGACAGGAAGGTCAGTAGAATGGTGAGGATGCAGGATGCAGGGTGTAGAGTGGGCAAAGGTGGATGAGCTTAAATACTTGGGATCTGCAGTACAGAGAAACGAGGACTGTGGAAGAAAGGTGAAAAAGAGTGCCGGTAGGGTGGAATGGATGGAGAAGAGTGTCAGGAGTAATTTGTGACAGACCGGTATCAACAAGAGTGAAAGGGAAGATCTACAGGACGGTAGTGAGACCGTCAATTTATTTATACAGCACATTTAAAACAACATAGGAATGTCATGGCCAAAGTGCTTTACAATAATAGAATAAAAGAAAAAACATACAATTAACATGAATAACATAAATAAATATAAATAAAATAAATAATAAATAGAAGTAATGTTACATAATCACAATGAGGAAATCAGTATTACTGAAGGTCACGGAATGCAAGTGAATGGAAATGAGTCTTTAGTCTTGTTTTGAACAGTTCAATTGTAGACAACTGATTTATGTAAAGAGGTAAAGAGTTCCACTGGCGAGGAGCAGCAGCTGCAAATGCTCTGTCCCCCTTAGTTTTACACTTGGCAGGAGGAACAACAAGAGACAACTGACCAGAAGATCTAAGCACTCTAGATGGCTGGTGTAAAGCACACAATTCAGATAAATAGGCAGGAGCAAGCCCATGTAAAGATTTAAAAACTAGCAAACAAGATTTTAAAATCAATTCGAAAACTGACGGGCAGCCAGTGTAAAGAAGCTAATATTGGAGAAACAGAATCATACTTTCTTGCCCCAACCAGGAAGCGAGCAACAGCATTCTGGACCAACTGTATCGTTCGTATCAGGGATTTTCTAATCCCAGAATACAGTGAGTTGCAGTAATCAAGGCGAGAAAAGATAAAAGCATGAGCAGCTTTCTCAAGATCCCTAGAAGATAAAAAAGGCTTGATCTTACCTAATAGATTAAGCTGGAAAAAGCAACTCTTGACTAAAGAATTAATCTAGTTTCTCAAAAGAAGGGTTACCGTCAAAGATAACACCAAGATTGCGGACTTGAGGTTTGCAAAAGACAGAAAGAGCCGAGAAGTCCAAGACCAATTTGGGCTTTAGCTGATGGACCCACTATAAGCACCTCCGTTTTATTTTGATTCAGATCAAGAAAATTATTAGCCATCCAGGATCTTGGTTCAGAAAGACAGTTGTGCAGTTGATTTATTGCAGAGTTGCAGACAGGAATATAAATCTGAGTATCATCAGCATAGCAGTGAAAAGAAATGTTACATTTCCTAAAAATAGCTCAAATAGGATGAAGGTATATAGAGAATAAAATAGGATCCCAAAATGGATCCGTGCGGAACACCATATTTAAGAGGAGCAGTAGACGAAAAAGAGGAATTTGAAGTCACTGAAAAGTATCTACCAGTTAAATATGACCTGAACCAGTTAAGAGCAGTTCCTTTAAGCCCAACAAGATGTTCAAGCCGCAACAGCAATATCTCATGGTCAATAGTGTCAAAGGCAGCGGACAGGTCAAGGAGGACAAGGACTGCAGCACCACCAGAGTCAGTAATAATAGAGATATCATTAAATACTTTTAGGAAGGCCGTCTCAACACCATGATAACGCCTAAAGCCAGATTGGTGATCAACGAATTGATTAAAAATAATTCTTTCTAAAATTCTAACCAGAAATGGCAGTTGGGAAATCGGGTGAAAATTGGCTAAAACTTCAGGATCTAATTCTGCCTTTTTTAGACAGGGATGCACCACAGCATGTTAAAAAATGAGGGCACAGATCCCTTACTAATAGAATCATTGATAATTTGTTATATGGGTTGGAGACGGTGGCACTGCCTAGAAAGCCGGAGACAAAGCTGGAGGTGGCAGAGTTAAATATGCTAAGATTTTTGTTGGGTATGACGAGGGTGGACAGGATTAGAAATGAGTACATTAGAGGGTCGGCTCAGGTTGGGCAGTTGCAAGACAAAGTCAGAGATGCAAGATTGTGTTGGTCTGGACAGAGGAGAGATGCTGGGTATATTGGGAAATGGATGTAAAAGATAGAGCTGCCAGGCAAGTGGAAAAGAGGAAGTCCTAAGAGAAGGTTAATTGATGTGGTGAGAGAGGACATGCAGGTGATGGGTGTGACAGAGCAAGATGTATAGGACAAGATATGGAAGAAGATGATACGCTATGGCAACCCCTAATGGGAGCAGCCGAAAGAAGAAAGAAAGGTAGGTTTTGGTACACTTTATAGCTTGACCTTTCAGCATAATGTACATCAATACTTACTGGACACAACAGAGACACACGCAAACTGGTTGTAGCAATTTCACTGTCCGGATCAGCTGTCAGCTTTTCCTTAACTAGAATTCAGACAGAAAAAATAAACTGTGTAATTAATCAAAATCATACTAGTCATCTAAAATATGTCAAGAATTGACAAAGACAGCACCAAAAAAAAGACTGGTAACTGTTTATGTGGATTTCTCTTAACTACATGGAAAAGACTGCACTTTTATTCATAACATGAAATGTCAGAATCAAGCAAAAAGTCACAATGTAACAAAGGAACATTTGACAAAGCTGCTGAAGATCTGAAGATTGCTTTCCATACTGTATTGAATCAATTTCAATAAAGGGGTTTTTATTTTTCACATTTTTAAATTTGAATAGAACATCAAAGTGTTAGTGAATTCTTAGCCTTGCACTTGAAATATGCATGATCTTTACTTGAAATAAACTCTCTCATACATCCTTCCTCAAAATCAGAATATTCTCAGGAACCATGTTTTAATCACAAACATAATGCATAATATTTCATATATTCAGCAACATGTACAATTTTCTATATTTGACATTTATAAGTGGATAGTAGATTGTTTAACCTCCACTGTGTGTAAAGCAGGTTGAAAAATAAATACTGAATGACAGATTGCTGTGTGTGTACAATGAATATTAAGCAAGTTACTAGATAAAAAACATTGTGTTGTGTACATTTCCCTGATCTTTCTCATGTCCTTTGTAGCAGCCAATAAATTGCTTCAAAACAGCAACTACATACTCAGTGCTCTGGAATGGTCTGGGTTTCGAATGCCTTTTGACCGAAGTCTCTGAAGAAGCACTGCTGAAGACTGTTGCTTAACCAGATATACTGCCATTGAATAGTTCTGTCAAAGACACAAGACATAGTTAAATGTAAAATATAAAACAGACACAGCAATGGGAAATACAGTACTGGCCAAGGGCTACAAATAGTCAGCCACTGAAGTCCTGACATAAGCAATATGAAACACCTTTGAAACTCTGACACCATCTCTGTCATACAGACTTGTATAGGAGACACAGAAAACAGTCCAAATAAAGATTGGGGGGATGTCAGAGAGATAAGTACATCTAGGCACATGCATTACAGCAGACTAATTGAAAGTCTTACCCTTCCAACCTCAGCTGTCCAGGAGACCACAATGGTGTTTGGTACAGTTGTTGACAATCTCACCAGAGAGGTAATATTTATTGGCCGACTAGGCCGCTTTGGTTCTACACCATTTTTGGTCGGTGGAAGATAACCCTAAAAAGAGAGATCAGACACTCTTTATAAACCAATGATGAACTGCTTTACAGAGTACAGGTTCAAGAAGCTGAATTTGAAAAAGCTACAAAAGCAGCAGTATGGGAGTTTCTTTCACTTTATGGAAAATCAGAGATCAGAAGACCACCACTACCCGGAAAAGGTACGTAGAGAAATGCTGTTTCAGAGATTTGCCAGACTTGCAAGGTTTTTAGCAAAGACCTGGTGGCACAGTGTTCAGCTTTGTTATAGAGCTCTTTTCTTGAAACAAACTAACATTGTGTACAAATTTAATTTGAAGCTATACATTTCAAGAATGTGACTGAAAACTGATTCAATGACCAGAGAACATCACAAACTCTATCATTGTCTTTTGTATATTATGTTATTGAAGCTAGCATTACAGCCGCTAAGTTTTACTCAATATAATGTTAAACTACCCACATTAGAATGCACATTATGCAGAGAAGTTTTGTGAAAATCAAAATTTCAAAAAAGAATTCAACTTCAAAAAATGGCAGCAACTGCAGTATTTATCTTAAACACCAATAAATGAACATCCTTCCATTTCCACAGCATTCATCAAATCAATGAACACCAACATGGAATGGTACTCACTAGTATTTGTCGGTCTAGACTGTTCCACTACTTTTTAATAAAGAAGGTCAAAAACTAGTTTAATTTCTGGAGGAAAACATAACCTTCTCTTAGGCTGTACAGGTACTGTTTATGCTATGGTGCTCTTGCTCTCACGGTCATTACATCCATGCCAAGAGACAAAAGCAAGCTATTAAAAACATTCCTGTACATCACTTACAGCAATTTACCTTTGTTATCAGACAACATGACTTTAAGACTATTACTCGATTGATCTTAATAAACAAGTGGAATTATATGCCAATACAGTCACACCTGCATTGGGATATGCAAATAACATGCAGAAAAAAAGAGGAGCTACTTGACATTGAGATTTTAGCAGTTTTCTTGCACTACACCCACATCCCATAACACTAGAAGATATGTAAAAGACCCAGTGCTTGTCAAAAAATGTGAATCACTGCTGTCCATTAGGCACTAGCTTGTGGTAAATTTGAATGTGGATGTCAGCTCACCCATGCAACTCTGAACAAAAGGCCTAAAAGAAGTACACCTAAAAAGGACAAAGTGGTACAATGACACTTATACAGAACTAGCAAACTTTTTAGCAAAGTTTCTTATAATTGAAGAACTCTAAAAGAAGACATAAGCTCTACAATTATAAATGTGATATTACAAATTACTGAGCTTGGCTGCCCACTGCAAACTTGATAGGAACAGGAGTAAAGCACAAACTATTTCCAAGCCTGAAAGTTTAGACTGAGGACTGTTCAAATTGGGCTGGGAGTTATTACAAAAACTACAATAACTGAGGTAACATGAAAATAAATTTGTCTATAATTTCCAAATTATATAAATATTATAACAATTTAACCCATTTAAAGGGTGAACACATTTTCATTTTGCTATGACAAATGAATATATAATTAGTACAATAACTGAAGTATGAAAGAAAACTGCAAAATTTTCAAATTAAATAACTTTGTAACAAGTAAACAGCTTTAAAGTGTTTCCTTTTAATTCACAGCAAAGAAAATAAATAAAAGTGAGCAGCAGAATAAAGGATTGAAACACAGACTGCTGACAGAATAATCAAATGAATAGCAAAATTAATGTCCTTATACAAGTGAACAGTCTAATATCCCCACTCTTTTTAGATTATAAATACAGTCCTACAGCTGCCTTAAGCTACTCTTCTTTAAGTTATTATCTTTTGTTCTGAGTAGGTAAAGATGAAGATACTGCCACTGCCCGGGTAAAAGTGCAGAAGCAAATATCTTTTTTTTTTTTTTTAAACTAGCTGTACCCCGTGGCTGCGCCCACATAGTAATGAAACAGGACAAACTTTACAAATCAATAGACGTTGGCACTATATCTGATTGTGTTCAGCTCTGACAGGAGAGCCTTCTGTGTGTGGGGAGAAAAACACATGGCTGTGAGATATCTCTGGCAATCAGCAGCTACCCTCTAAAACACATGGAGCACTGATCTATCTCCCTCAAAAATGTCAATGTTACTCCTTAATCTGTAGATGATAATGTCTGTTGAACAAACAGGTATCGCTAGCTAAGCGGAGGTAAGGTGCACTCCAACACATGGCGAGAGGTAGACCAACTCGAACAGAGGCTGGCGAGTGAATGAGGAAATCTCCGCCCCCCTGCTATAGATTAGCCAACTTAGCTCATGCTGATTGGCAGAATAAATACAAATAAAAATATAGTAGTTTATTAGATTCCATATATCATACTTGTATAAACACTGGCTATCTTTGCTCTGGTTTAGACACCTATTAAGAATTTAGGCCTAGAGACTAAAAGTTTCCCTTACTTCTGTTACATGAGGGATTCACTTCACCTCGTCCCAAAAGACAAATTCACATATGTTCAATGCTTCTGAATTTCAGCTGCAGAACTACATCCTTCATAAATGCTCTTTTACACTCACCGGAAGGTTGCAGGGTTTCCCATTCACTTTGACACAGAGATTTGGTGGAAAGTGGTCTTCCTGTGGACAGCTTATTTCAGATAAACAAAACCTAAAATAAATACACAAACATGTATTTTTGCCTGATGTCAATGCAGCAAGTTGAAATATAAACAGCTGATGAGTGTGTCCTGCCAGAGTCAGTCCAGATGTGTTAGGTAGAAAATATTCCACAAAGGATATCACCAGAAAACAGAACAAGAGACGAGAAGCAGCCATACGATAAACTATGAGCCAACAGAAAATCCATAGACAGTGAAAGTACAAGGTCAGATGCCAGATAAGACATCTACATTTTCCCTCATGTTTTCAAGGGTTCACATTGAAGTTATAAGTTGGCTAGTAAAGACATACCTGAGCTGAACCTGAACTGTAAAGTCGCACTTGGTCCCAGAGATGTCCCTACAATATAGAAAGGAATGCTAAGTATTTATAAAAGAGAATGTCAGCAAGAGCCAATCACAACAAAACCAAATGTGGCGTTTATCTGCAAAAAGGGAGACAAGTGCCATTGTACAATAATCAATATAAACATTATACTAATTTGTTGGAAGGCATGTTTCACTTTGTCCACTTTCTATACTGTATATGCTGTATAGCCCAGAAACTTTACCCTTCTTCCACCGATTGTAGTTTCATTTAAATTAAATAAATGGTGATCTCCACTTAAATTTGCCCTTAAGTGCAAGAGATAGGGTCCGGTTCATCTTACACTCTTAATATATGTATTGTTAAAACGCTAGAATACAATACCAAGCTTGCATCCTTTCTATATATTATAACTCCACCTTCTAGATATCTTAACCCAGGTACCATATTTCTTTTACCTTAAAGATCATGTCCACCTCGTACCCCATATATATCCCTTAGACTTGGCCATTCCACATCTTCAGCCCAGAACACAAATGCAGCACCCCTTTAAAAGATTTTCCCAAACCTTCACTTACATGCTGCTGCTGATCTGCTGAACTTGCTGTGGTGTCAGTGCAAAAGCAAAGCAAGTTTCCTGAAAACGCTGGCTGTTGTCTGAGGCTGTAGGGAACATAACTGTAATTAATATCTGATACAAATGCAAGGTGTGATAATAATCTTTACAAAAAATGTAAATAAACTTCTCACTGTAGGTTATCACAAACACCCACCACCATACTGTGCTTCAGTAAAACAGGCAAACACTTAAAATAAAACATTGAAGAATGGACAGATCTCCTCACAAGTGTTGTGTTAAGAACACAAAGTAAGCATATGCAGATTAAATAACAGATAAAAAAGAAATTTCCTCAATATTTTTTTACCCCTTCATACACTCAAGCTTTTGATCTCTCGCATACATGGTGTAGTCAAGAGTACACATTCTTGCTGAAATCTCAGTCAACAAAAATCATTTTGGACTTTATACAATTTAATTTTTTTTAACCAGATATATTTAAATGAAAACAAATGCACAATTGTAGGGCAAAAACAAACTTTAAATATCACAACTTAATAAGTGTCCACAGCCCTTCTACTGATAGCAGTAACTATGTGCTTATACTTGAGTGAGATCACGATGTCTATTATTAAAATATTACTGAAGCAATAATATATCTTGCAAAGCCTGAGATTTAGTTTTTTAGTTGAATATGGTATTTACTAATTTTGATAACATGTGGGAAGGAGAAGTTCTAAATCAGATATTATTAAAGACTACCTCCAGGAGCATTTATTTTAATTAACACGCATCATTTTTGGAGGAACAGTGGGCTGTATTGCCCTTTCACAGATGCAGCTCCAGGGCTGGAATCTATGCTTGGATATTGTATATGTGGAGTTTGCACATTTTCCTGGGTGTTTTTCCCGTGGATACTCCAGTTTGACTGCCACATCCCCCAATGACATGCTATTTAGGTGAATAGCCATTTGCACGTGTGTGCTTGAGTAGTCGCTGGGATGGGCTGGCATCTGTCTAGAGAGTTTTCCGACCTTGCACCTAGTACTGATGGGTTAGGCTCTGGTTGCTATGTTACTAGTAAAGCAGAGGGGATCTCTCTCCCAGTCAATAAGAAATGCAGTGATTTTATAGACCTGAGGAATCATGAAATATATTATCATTACCGAATACATCTTATGTGTACATAATCAATTAATTCATCAACATTTACTTCAATTAATAGATGAAAAATATCGGTTAATCCACACTATTAAATTCAGAATCCAAATTTATACTAATGAAATTTAAATGAGTAAATACTGAGCTCTATCAAGACTCTCTCATTTACAACTCAAAAACTGTTTTGGTAAGATGGCTTTGAGTGAGATTGATCAAAAAGTCACTTTGTGAAGTGTCTGATGTGTTGTGGGAAGATTTTTTTGGATTTGTACATTAGGAAAAATTAAGGATTACTCACATTTAAATGAAAATCATGATTCCTGGCTTTCCATTTTTCTCAATTTAAGTTAAACGTGTTGCTATACTTTCAAGTATCTCAGATGAGTGATTAGATGGTGCTATTTCTTAGGTATTTATACTTAGCTTGCTTTAATATATGTTACATTTACGTTCTTTGCTTTTGTCAAATTTAACCTGCTGTATTGATGAAAACCCAATTTTATCCACAAACCAAATAAACACAACAAATTATATGTTCGATAAATTGTTTGTAGCAGTGAAGTAGGCTGAACCTAGGCTCATTTACAAGTGCATGTCTCATTAAATTAGTCTACCTACAATGCTTCTGTTTTAAAGCAGCATCACAAACAAAGCCAGTACTTAGCTAGTTAGGAAATTTTTTAATACTGTGTGATACACACATTTTATTTTACAATACACAACATACATTAGCTTTCAGAAGTTTGGAATCAAACAGAAATTTTATGTTTGTTTATAGAAATGGATGCCTTTTTTAATCAAGATACCATTACATATATTTAAAAAAATAGCCAAGGCATGACTAAAAGTTGGTAATGGTGATCACTGCCTGAAATTACAGATTTTTAATTTTGTATTCACTTAAGAATGTAAAGCCTCATTTTCCGCAGCCTGAACACTGGATAACACTGGTCTCAGTGCCAGGTAAGGTCCTTGCTAGGGTCATCCTCAATAGGATCCATGATCACTTGCTCACCTACCAGCAACAGGAGCAGTCTGGTTTTATGCCCAAGAAGTCTACCATCAACCACATCCTGGCACAGAGGGTTCGCAAGGAGCGCAAATATTGGTAGAGTTTCTTTGCAGCCTTTGTCGATTTTCGTAAAGCGTTCAACTCAGTTGATTGAGCAGCCCTGTGGGACATCCTGAGACTTTGTGGGATCCCCTCAAAGTTTCTGGATATCATACACTGGTACTGTGAGTGCCTTGTCGAGTGGAGGCAGAACCTCTGCATTTTTCTCAGATGATATTGGGGTTCGTCAGCGATGTGTTCTTGCTCCTACTTTGTCAAGGCTTGCATGGACAGGGTGCTGGGCAGGGATATCGGGTCTAGCGGTTGTCGGGCATCTGTTGGTTAAGACAGATTCACTGATCTTGACTTTGTTGACAATGCTGTGATGTTTGTGGAGTCAATGGAGGCTCTGTATGGACTGAGTGATTAGTCCGAGTGTCAGAGCTTGCGAGGGCCCTTGATAAAAAAACAAAATCCAGGTCTTTAATGACCTCCTGGGCACAGTCATCAGCAGTGATACTTTGACAGGACTAGAGTGTTCAAGTGCATAGCATCCTTAGCGTTGGACACAAGCATTACTTGGGCTGTGAAAACCGTGCTAAAAGCTTTAGTTCTGAGTGTCACTCAGGCAACTGTACAGATGTACCTTGTGTAAGCGTTAGAACCGAGAATCACTTGGGCTGTAAAAGTACTGTCAGTGCTGACATTCTTTGGAAAAATTGTCTGAGAGTAGGTTTTCACTAATTATGAAATATCTGCACTTTACTGACGCGAATATCCATCCAGCATCTAAAATGAAGAAAATCTGGGAGATATACCAGGCGATTGTAGTAAAATGCGTGCGTTGAAATTGAAGGACAAGAAAGATGTTGATCTTTCTAACACTGTACATAATACAAGAAGGTTACAAAGCCTTGTGCTGTGGGCAACTACAACAGTACGATGGGCAGCTTAGATCATGTGGACCAAGAACAGACTTTCTATCCCATTATGCGGGGGAAACAAAAGACACACTACAAAAAAAAAAAAAGAAAAAAAAAAGACATTTTTGTCATTTGGTGGAACAGTGCATTTGGAATGCATTCGTGTTATACAAACAAAAAGCTGGTGCATCTTTATCTCATGCAAACTTTACATGCCAGCTTGTATAACAAATCACTGCTTAACATCCACCACCCAGATTACCGCTAAAGAGACGCAGTCGACCTAGCACATTGAGGATCAATCCAGAGTGTCTTATTGGTAGACATTTTGATTATATACCTCCAACAGAAAAAAACAAAATCCAACTTGTATCTCTGCAGTGTGCTGTTCAATAACTGATAAATCTGAAAAGAAAATCCAAAAAGAAACACACTATTATTGTCCCGACTGCGACGTTGAATTGTGTCTTTCACCGTACTTCAAGATTTACCACACAAAGGACTCATTCTGAGATTATATACTGTTTTATCATCATAAGTAATATTCCTACTGTTACTGTTCAGTTCATATTATTTTTATTCATCATTTACTATTATTTGCGTCATTATTATACTTTTGAGATTTAATAAAAATGTAATTTTATATGCGCCCCCCCCTCCCAAAAAAAGATACTTTTTATATCTTTTAGGAATAAAATGCAGCACTAAGGATGTTAAACCAAGTGATTGCACATGAACTATGAACACCTCATTCAGAAATGTCTACATGAGGTATGATTTATTCAAATTTGAAAAAGAAGACAAAAAAAAACAAAACTCACACTAAAGTAGAAACCCTTACATAAATCCACACAAACACAACGGTCAAAACACAGACTGAGAAATCAAACCAGTACACAAGTGCTGTATATGTAACAGGGACCCTTATTTATGACTTTCATAGTAACTCCCTTTTTTGATAAGGATACAATGGTGTGCCTTGATGTAAGAATCATCATTATCTTTGCAGGAATTAATAAGACTCTCCAGTGCTCTCTAGGTTTAGTATTTGAACATAGTCATTTGTTTTCAGCTAGATCATAAAATTACCAAACCCTTTATTTAACATTGACCCTTCTTTCCCCCTGTACTTCCATTTCCATCACTCTGTTGCCAAAATATTCATTGTCTCTCCTCATCACAAGTCCATACCACTTCAATCTACTTTCCTCTACTTTCTTAGATATCCGTTTCACTTTAGTTGTAACTGATTATCTGATTTCTTATTCTGTCCCATTTTTATAACTCCACACATCCACCTCATTTCTGACACATTCCACTTCTTCTCCTTTGTCTCAGGTCCATATATCATTGCTGTTCATACAACTGTCTGAAAAACCTTACTTTAAACTTTGCCTTAATTCTTCAAGCACACAATTCTCCTGATACATTCTTCCACCTGTTCCATCCATATTGTACTATATAGGTTATATTTGCATCTAACTTTCAAATTTTCTTGGGCTACCACTAATCCTAGATATTGAAATTTATCCACTCTTTTCAGTTGCTCTCCCTGCAGGCTTATTTCTGAACCCTGATCATTCTTAATCATATATTCTGTCTTCTTCCTATTTATCTTCAGTCCCCTATTTTCCAAAGCCCTTCTCCATTCTTACAATGTTCTTGTTTCTGATGCTACACAACATAATGTCATCAGCAAAAAGCATGAACTGGGAGAATTTGGCTTTTATCCGATGACTCAACATAACCATAACCAAAGAGGTTAAGGAGTTAACACTAGAATCCCTGAAGACTATGGAAAAAAGCCATAATCCTGGGCCACCTTAAATTCCTTAGCACCTCTCCATCAGCATCTCTGTTTTGCAAATGTGTCGGTCAGTCTGCTATCCAAAGGCTCTGAAATCAATCACATTCTTTACTTTGTTACACTTTAAACTGATGATCAAATACTGATTTCCACTTTGATTTTTTAAGCAGCACAGAAAAATAAATGTTATTAATACTGTGGATACCTTTTTACATGAAAAACATAAAATGAAATCTTGAAAACAGTTACTTTTTGATGTGTTTCTATTCTTCCAAATCTAAGAAAAATCAAATTTTCTCAATTTTTGATGTTCTTATATGCCTGGTGGGGAAAAACGCAAATATCTATTTTTTTTTTGGCATATCATCATCTATATAATAGTAGTCTACCCACAGAAAAGGTGATTGTGTTCAGCCTAGTAGGCTGTTCGGGGATGAGGTCAGTCCACAGACGCGAGTTCCATGTTTAAGACTCCAAGCATAGGCGTGCTTTTGCACATAGTTCTAGGGTCCGCATTTCTTAATGTACACCAGGTTCCTTCCATGCATCAGTACACTCTTAACACCTAAAAAGGTCACGCACTCTTAGGCCATCAGCACCAATTGTCAGTAAGCCTAGTGACCATTTAAGGTATCAATGTTCTGCCATATCCTGTTTGCAACTGAATGTAATCATTAATATCAAAGATTTCTGCTTTTGTAATGAAATCTTTGGAATTGTAATACGACTGTTGAAGTGTACTGTATAAAATAACGCAGCACCAGTTCCTCTTAGTAATATTTGTTAGTCTGGTGCTTGTGCTGCTGTATGAGTGTTGCCTCTTGAACAAGACTATAGAAAATAAAGAATATTGACTGTTGCTTCCTCCTGCCTGTGTTTTATTCCCTTCATTACACAGGGAGAACAGGGCACCCTTTGGGAGTGCTGGTAAATTTTTTCCACACCATGGCTTGAGTTACAGACCTTTTTCCATCCACTCATAAGTGTTAATAAGATGGCAATTTCAGCAGTGTCAGAGCCTTCACCAGCATGCTTAACTGACAAAGAGGGCAGCTAAACCATTGTCTTTAAAATACTTTGTCTTTGTGGCAAATGGGGACAGAAAACCACAAGACACATGCAAGCCTGTATGTAGGATTTGCAAGATTGTCAATACAAAAAAAAAAAAAAAAATTAATCGAGAGGCATCATACTTCTAAATTACTGCAATATTAACCCCCACATTTTCTGTAGTGAGTAAAATGTTTAATGCATAAAATCAGGGGTCTCCAATAACTTTTACCTATGGGTCACTTATTCTGTGCTGTTCATAAAGAGACGACTCTCTATCACTATAGGGATCCATTACTTCCTCAATTTTTTAAACCTTTGCTGCAAAGTCTGCTGCTGTAGTGCACTTCTTTTTTATGAGATTTTAAAAATTTTCATCTTATCTACTGTACTACGTAACTCAAGTTATTTTGACTATTCAGTGCTCAACCATATAAAGAGTGGCACTGGCTACTCTGTGTGCTCATATACTTTCTGTTCTTCCAAGTGTGTATTTAGTACATCAAGGCTCATTTGTAGTCCAACAAAGCACATAATGGCCTTATGGAAGAGCTTGTCGACATGTTAGCCTTTCTTGCAAAAAAATTACAAATACATCATAGATAGATAGATAGATAGATAGATAGATAGATAGATAGATAGATAGATAGATAGATAGATAAGATAGATACTTTATTAATCCCAAGGGGAAATTCACATAATCCAGCAGCAGTATACTGATACAAAAAACAATATTAAATTAAATAGTGATAAAAATGCATGTAAAAGCAGACAGTAACTTTGAGTAATGTTAGCATTTACTCCCCCGGGTGGAATTGAAGAGTCGCATAGTGTGGGGGAGGAACGATCTCCTCAGTCTGTCAGTGGAGCAGGACAGTGACAAAAGTCTGTCACTGAAGCTACTCCTCTGCCTGGAAATGACACTGTTCAGTGGATGCAGTGGATTCTTCATGATTGACAGGAGTTTACTTAATGCCCGTCGCTCTGCCACAGATGTTAAACTGTCCAAATTTACTCCTACAATAGAGCACCCCTTCTTAACAAGTTTGTCCAGGCGTGAGGCGTCTTTCATCTTTATGCTGCCTCCCCAGCACACCATCGCGTAGAAGAGGGCACTCGCCACAACCGTCTGGTAGAACATCTGCAGCATCTTATTGCAGATGTTGAAGGACGCCAACCTTCTAAGAAAGTATAGTCGGCTCTGACATTTCTTACATAGAGCATCAGTATTGGCAGTCCAGTCCAATTGGTCATCTAGCTGCACTCCCAGATATTTATAGGTCTGCACCCTCTGCACACAGTCACCTCTGATGATCACAGGGTCCATGAGGGGCCTGGGCCTCCTAAAATCCACCACCAGCTCCTTGGTCTTGCTGGTGTTCAGGTGTAAGTGGTTTGAGTCGCACCATTTAACAAAGTCTTTGATTAGCTTCCTGTACTCCTCCTCCTGCCCACTCCTGATGCAGCCCACAACAGCAGTGTCATCAGCGAACTTTTGCACGTGGCAGGACTCCGAGTCATATTGGAAGTCTGATGTATATAGATTGAACAGGACCAGAGAAAGTACAGTCCTCTGCGGCGCCCCTGTGTTGCTGACCACAATGTCAGACCGGAGTTCCTAAGACGCACATATTGAGGTCTGTCTGTAAGATAGTCTACAATCCATGCCACCAGGTGTGAGTCTACTCTCATCTCAGTCAGTAGTTTATAGTTTAATTTACACAAAAATGTAATGTGCACTGATTGCATTTACACAAAGTCTTCAAGTGTTAGTGGTCTTTTTGTGTGTTTATAAAAGACCACGTTAATGTTTTTTACTTGAATGTTTGTTTAAACAATTGTGTATACTGTTTGCAAAAGATTGTAGTACTTTTTCAAAAGTTAATGACATTTGTAATATTTCATTGCACTACCTCAGTAACAGTGTTTACTTTTTATTGTTTACAGAACTTTACTCTGACCTTTCAAAAAAATTACATGGCTTAAAGTATTACATTTAGTTACTAAACTTTCTATTTATTTTCATCAATGTTAAGATTTTAATGCATACAGAATTACAATTTAAATAAATTTATTGAGTTGCATTATGTACCGTATTGGGTATAGTAAATTTGAGTTCTAGTTGTTTTTTAGTATTGTATTGAAGTTTGAAATTTTGGTATTTGCAGGTAAGCAGGTTGGCAAACTCAAGTTTTACATTTGAAATTTATTTTAATAAAACCAAAATGTTGAAAATCCTATGTGAAGTACACCAGTTTAATAAAATACTCTAGTAACAAGTCACAGTGCCTTTCTTTCTTTTACAAACACACCTGTAATTTTAAAGATGAGACAATGGAATAAAGTTGAAGCATAATTCTGTATATTTTAGGGGGAAGAAACACAAAGTATGCTCTAAGTCTAAAATCACAGGAAATGCCACCAGCAAATTAAAACTGTACATGAATTGTAATTCATGTCTGAACATGAAGCTTTGATGTAACTTAAATACATAAAACAAGTCAATACAAAAAAAAAAAAAAAAATGTTGACAGCCCTTACTGAAAGTATCGTATAATCAATCTGTTGTGGTTCTGCTACCCTATAGCTGCTTGTGCAGCTTTGATTCTGTAATAGACGTATTAGGTATGAAGGTTGTGTGTGGGGATGTCAGTATACCTTTGTTGTCCAAAAGTCATACAGGATATTTAACTGAACAATTAAATTGGTTTGAGGGTCTGCATAATAATAAACTGCATGATAATAAATAAATTCACTGGCCAATCAGTCCAAGAGAATCACAAGTAAATCTGGTTATAAAATCGGCAGCTATTTAATTACAAAGTGCACAAGACAACATAGAAATATTGAAACAGCGTATGGTATAGATTTTATGTCTACTGGAAACACCCAAAGCAAACATTGAGAGTTACATTTACTCATTTGGCTAACACCTTTATCCAATGCAACTTAAGACATTTATGATACAATTGGTTACACTTCTTTTGGTTTACCAATTGGTGCACAGTGTCAGTAGTGGGATTTGAATGCACAACTTCAGGGTCTGAAGTCCAAAGTCTTAACTAACAAAGCAGAACTATACAAAAGCTCTAACAAATTTTATTTATTAACACATTCAGAAATTGTATTTTTATTCAATATAACTACCCTTCTGCGGTGGGTTGGCACCCTGCCCGGGATTGGTTCCTGCCTTGTGCCCTGTGTTGGCTGGGATTGGCTCCAGCAGACCCCCGTGACCCTGTGTTCGGATTCAGCGGGTTGGAAAATGGATGGATGGATGGATGGGTGGATGGATAACTACCCTTCTGCTGTCAATTTTTTATGAAAGGGTAACACTGTTACTGTATATTGGTGAAGAAACTCAAATTTTAAATACACTAATTTCCATGAAGTCACTACCCATGCTACCAGAAGTGGTGGCTTTTTGGTTCTGTCAAAACTTGAGTTTTTAAAATTGCTCTTCATTGTACATCACTAAAATGTTTAACATTGTGTAATGACAATAAAAGGCATTCTACTCTATTGTATTCTCTTTGGAAGGATGATTAAAAAGCTTTGATTAGGTTCTGTAGTTGCAACAATTCATTAGCTAACTAAATACAAAAGTAATTTGACTTTCTAAATGTCACATAAATATGAAATGCAATTAGATAAACTGGAATTTAAAATATTCACCACATTTTATAAAGAGAGAAAAAAATATAGCGTTAACTGAAAAAATAAATGGGCAAGTGGTTGTTTCAGTGCTTGCTTCCTCTCTATTTGTATATTTGGTATCAATACAAGCATATGCGACCTTTGCCAAGTCATTTAACTTAAATCTACTACTAGCATACACAGAGGTGAAAGCCGACTGAAGTAGGCTGCACAGTATTCACTAGCCAGCCAACTTTTTCTCAACCTTGATGTCTGTGGGGCCAACATGAGAAAGCCTGTAAAGATAGCCATGGAGGCTTCTGAAGATGTGTTTAGGTGGATATGGATTAGGCATGATCAATCCCAGCAAGGTCACCTGGGTGAGGGAGTCTGATCTTGAAAGACCCAAAACTCCTGCTAACCTCATAAACGTCAGTAAACGTGTCCAGGTTTGCACTGCAACATAAGTCGAGAATGTAATCCAAATGAGCAGGCCTGGGTAAAAACAGATTTTCTGATTAATCATTATTTTTCATTTAAAATGGATCAATACCAATTCTTAAAGTCTCAAGATCGATCTTGTGAATCTCTATCCTGCTCAATTACTATAAGTAGATTTTTACTTATCTTTTGTTTTTGGCATCCAATCCAGAAGATGGTGCTAATGCGCCTGTTAAGGCTTTCTATGGAAAAAAGCACTTTACTATCTCACATTAAAATTGTGTTTCCTCTTTACCTGAAACCAGCATCTTGGACACTTAAACCAGATGTGTGGACTTACTACAGGTTCAAACAGTGTGCTAGTTAAGAACAACTGGGTAAAAGCAAAGCCATATGTAAGCTGTGCAACACAATTGTTAATTATTGTTGAAACAACACATTTGAGAAATCATTTACTAGACATAATCCATAAATGTAATCTCAGTTGACATCCAAAAGAGTAGATCCTAAACAATCTAGACTGGAGATGGCGGGTAGCTTCATGCTTCCGTTTAATTCACCTTATGTCCAAAAAATTACAGACAAAAACTGCTACAGATTCTGTTAAGATAAGAGACCCTAAACCGCTGTTGATAACGAGGGCATACTGTAGTATGCTGTACCAAGCAGAACGCAAATGAGTGAAGTTATTGTACAGAGGCTTCATGAAGGTCTTAAACAAAGAAATGCCACATTTCTCAGTCCAGTGGAGAAAATAGCCCTATAACTTGTGAGAGCTAAATATCCAGGGCAGCAGATTCGTACATGACAATCACACATTAGAAACAACTGGGCACCTGTGGTGGATGTGTTGCAGATAAGCATGCTACATGCCAGTCAAACCAGGAGCAACCTCGCTGCCTATATAAAGGAACTGCTGACATGACACGTTGTTCCTAAAACCTTTCTAGCATTTCCAATGCACTATTCCATTGTGTGACCACAACAATTGCAAGTTTGTGTTTTGCCAAGTCGAGTAAACAGTGCTTCACTTTTAGGATTCGGCTAAAAGTAATAGTATGGTGGAAAAAGTTTGCAATGCACCTCACCCAGCAAAGCAAGCAGACAATTATTGGAATTTTCAAAGCAGCCTGCGATACAAAACTCAGCGTGTACACAAAGCAGCCAACCTGAAGTAGTTCCATAATAGAAGATAATAACAGGCCAGTTATTTTACTTGTATGTTCCATTCACTCAATGCCACCACCAACCAGCATCAGCTCTAGATTCTGGTTTTAAAATTCTTTCTTTTTGTCTGAGGACTGTCAGGACGCATTTTCGATACCAATTAACTTGATTGCTACAAGTGAGCAACTGAAGATGTGTAACTTGTAGAATTATAGAAAGACAAGTCTTCCCACAGTATCTTTAATTCTGAACAATTCAAAGTTATTTTAAATGTCCAATAGGGGAATAAATTTGGCAAACAGTTTAGTACAGGGTTGCCCAATGTGTCAATCATGATCGACCGGTAGATCGCGTTGCATTCAAAAACTTTTTTAAAAAATGTTAGTCTATCATATATCCTCCCTATGGCAACTTGATTGACATACAGGGCGGCCAGTCTGATTTCTCTTTTCTTCTAATACAATGGTCATCCCACACGCACGATCAAATGCGCGAGCTACTGCAAAACTCTGCCTATCTAAGTGATCTAGTTAGCCTTCTATTTTATATCGACTAAAGAAGGGATTTTAAAAAAAAATGTGTTGGTTATGGGCTGGATGTGGAATTGGAAGAGGATTTTTTTCTCTCACAATGTCAAATTCAAAGTGTGTTTTTCTGATCTGTCAATCTATCATTGCTATTCCAAAGAAGGAAAATGTGGAAAGGCACTTTCGAACAGTTCATTAAAGCTATGAAACTGACTTCCTTCTGAAAAGCAATCCGAGAAAGAGAAAGGAGAGGGAACTAAAATCGCAGTTAATCGGACAGCCGTCATTTTTTACTCGGCTGAATTCAAGAGCAAAAGGCAGACACACTGAAGCATCGTTCTGGGTGAGTCATTTGATTACTAAGCATAAGAAGTCCTTCCAAGTTGGAGAGATGATAAAAGATGCCTTCGTTGAGGCAGATGGCTAGGAAGAAATTCCTGCTGAGATTTCAAGACACCTGGCCAGAGAAAAAAGGAGTTTCTCCTTGTCATTAAACATGCAGAATACAGGCAACTTAATAATGATCAATGGCCACTAGACTTGGCATTTTTTTTCCGATCTGACCAATATGTTGAATGAGCTTAATTTACAGCTGCAAGGAAAAAGAGAAAACCATGGTCAATATGATTAGCTCAGTTAATGCTTTCAAACCAAAAATGCAACATCTGTCCTCAAAGCTGCAGCACCTTGATTCAGGGTACAACCAAAATCTCGCGTCAGAGCTGGAGACACAATGGAAGGCATGTGCGCAACTTGACAGCATGCGCTACAGAGCAGACTGAAAATTGTCTGTCAGACTTTATCTAATGGGAAAAAAAGTAAAGATTCAAGTGTTGCCCAATGTAGCGGAGTAAGAGTAGCGTTTCTTCGTCACAAATGAACTCTAATAAAAGTAAAAAGTATGGTGCAGTAAAACTACTCTTAGAAGTACAATGTTTTTAAAAAGTTACTCAAGTAAATGTAGTGGATTAAATGTAACTCGTTACTACCCACCTCTGATTCTCAGTGTGTGTGTATATATATATACTAGCAGAATACCCGCGCTTCGCAGCGGAGAAGTACTGTGTTAAAGAAGTTATGAAAAAGAAAAGGAAAAATTTTAAAAATAACGTAACTTGATTGTTAATGTAATTGTTGTGTATATATATATATATATATATATA
>JANRMT010062828.1:2731305-2763649 GCA_026402145.1 Polypterus bichir lapradei | reverse complement strand
GGTGGCAGTGTGACGAAGTTGCTTCGGAAGACGGCGTTAGCCGCGGAGCTCAGCTCAGAGCGAAATGAGGTAAATGGGAGGGGAGATGATGACGTGACTCCCCCACCCGCCTTAACTGTCAATCCCCCACAAACACAGTCTCTCGGAATTTGCATAAGCACACCCCTTCACCTGCAATTTTAACTTAGTTACAAAGTGATCAAAACTCTCGTTTATATCCTGCGTCCTCTCATTAAACTTGTATCCCGCATTACCCGTGGGCACGAAAAGCACCAGCGGCAGCCTGTCTATTAAGTTAATTTAAAGTTTAGGTTTATACCTCGCTTTGTTTCCGAAGTAGCTGTACTGATGAATATGGTAGTATGTCACTCGCTCGCTTCTTAATGTTTCGCTGCCTTCTCAATTATATAATGCATGTTTTGTTCAGTGTATTTTGGAGCTCTTCCTGGTTTTCTACATAGTGCGTTGACAGTAGGGCTGGGCAAAAAATCGATTTCATCGATTTATCGATTTTGTAGTTTAAAGCGATTTTTATTTTGCAAACTCGAGTTTTTTGCCACAATAGTTTTTTCGGACTTTTCCGCGTTTCGTCCTTGTTGGTTACCGTAGCGCGATATGAGCCAGCCCCCGCCCCGCCTAACACAGTCAAAACATGGCAGCGTGTAGCAGAGAACTACTTCCAAAGAAAGGCACAGGTAATTCCGTAATTTGGAACTGGTTTGGTTTTGATGCAGCAGACGAAACACAGACGAAGCCTTGCTGCAAAATATGTTTCAGGGCTGTTGCTACTGGAAGCAGCAGTACAACAAATCTTTTCCAGCACCTGAGGAATAAACATTCCGAAGAATGGGAGAAGTGCAGCTGACTCCGTAGCGAAAACGGCTCCTCTAGCACACCTGCTAAAAAGCAAACTACACTTCCAGAGAGCTTTACAAACTGTGTACCTTATGATAAGAACGGAGCGCGATGGAAAGCGATTACAGAGGCGATCACGTTTTATATTGCCACAGACATGCTGCCAATTTATTCTGTCGAAAAGCGAGGCTTTAATCACATGCTGAAAGTATTAGATGCGAGGTACGTCGTCCCCAGTCGCAAGTATTTCGCCGATGTAGCGCTGCCTCACCTGTACAATACAATTCAGGAAAAGATCCGCAGTGAGCTGGAGGAGATGCAGTTTTACTCAGCCACAACGGACCTGTGGTCCAGCCGGACGATGCAGCCATATCTGAGTCTGACGGTTCACTACATCAACACTAGTTGGACTCTGCGCAGCATCTGCCTTCAGACAGCGTATTTCCCCGACAACCACACTGATGACATAATTGCCCATGGCTTAAAAGACGCTCTCAGCTCCTGGGGACTTTCGGAGGAACGACTCGTCTGCATGACAACTGATAGTGGCACCAACATCATAAAAGCCCTTAAGGACAACAACTGGCCCAGCTTGCAGTGTTTTGGCCACAGACTCCACAACGCTATAGGTAAGAGTTGGTGTAAGAATAAATAGGTGCACATACTTGCACATTGTAAAGTACTGTTTGCTTATAATTTAATAGCCAGAACATGGTATATATTTCAACTGGTTTACACACATAGACTGGGTTACATAAATAAACCTGATTTTTCCTTAATCTGCATTCATTATACATTATGTATTAAACTGTGTTACAGCTATTAAAATTGTGATAAAAGTACAAAACAATTTTGAAAACTCACATAATCAAATATATAGTTTAAGCTTGGAGTGACAAAAAATATACTAAATATCTTTTCACATTTATTAGAGAATGGTGTGAAGGATCCAAGGATCGATCGGGCCATAGGGGTCTGCAAAAAAGCTGTATCAGCCTTCTCCTACAGCTGGAAAAAAAGGCGAGACATGACAGAGGTGCAGGCTGAGCTTGGACTTCCCCAGCATCTTTTGATCTCAGAATCCCCAACACGTTGGGGGTCTCGTCAAAAGATGATTGAGCGCTTTCTTGAGCAAGAGAAGGCAATAACTTGTGTCCTGGGTGCGGACAAGAAAACGCGTCATCTTGTTCCCACGTGGCAAGATTTGGAAGTATTAGAAGCCACAAACAAAGCAGTAAAACCTTTCCAGGACTTCACTGATGCACTGTCAGGGGAATCATATGTCAGTGTGTCATGCATCAAACCAGTGCCGCATTTGTTTAAAACAAGTCTCCTCCTGCCAGAGGAGAAAGATTTGGAGCTAACAAAAACAATCAAAGCTAACATCATGCGTTACCTCGAAAGTAAATACTGTGATTTGGAGAAAGAGGAACTTTTGGACATGGCCACACTTTTAGACCCGAGGTTCCGTACAACCTACATTGATGCAAGCAAACTGGAAGTTGTCAAAAAAAGAGCGGTGTCTGAGATCTCTGCTCTCTGCAACTCTACCACAGAGGAAGCTGGTCCCTCAGCTGTTCAAGAGAACACCCCACCAAAAAAGAAAATGACTCTGGGTGCCTTCTTTAAAAACAGTGCACCATCCACCACGCCACACCCACAATCTGAGAAAACAAAAATTGAGACTGAGCTTGCAACGTATTTCCTTATTCCAGACATAGAGCCAGACACAGATCCTCTTGAATGGTGGAAGCTGCATCAGCCCAACTTTCCAAGGCTAAGCTTACTGGCTAAAAAATATCTTTCTATTCCAGCCACTAGTGCCCCCTCAGAGAGGGTATTTAGTGTGGGTGGGGGAATAGTTACCTGCAACCGGGCCTGCCTTAAGCCAGAGGTTGTGGACAGGCTCATCTTTCTTGCAAAAAATGTTTAGAATGAGCATGCACAATGTTTCAGAGATCTAACAAGCACGTGTTTTGTTGTTATAGATAAAAGTTTACATTTGTTCATTCTTTGAGCAGGCTATATGTCTGCCACAGGCATGTTTCATTTTTTATATTCACACTATACTGAGAAGAGTTTATTTTTTTTAATTGTAATGTTATATGTTACAACATTTGTAATTATCTGATTTCTTGAACACAGCCCTACAAATGAGCATTTTTTGGGTTGCTGGAACCTACCTAAGCTGCACCCTGTGGAAGGTAGATAAAGCACTGGCCATTGTGCCAAGTCAATCATGGGGCCCGCTCATACACACACACACACACACACACACACACACACACACACACACACACACAAAGACAAAGACCAGTTCTTTATTGTTGATTAATCTAAACTGTAATCTTTTGCAATATAGAACAAAACCCATGCAGACAAGGAGAGAACGTGCAGACTCCACAAGGACAAGGACTGGGTGTATAGCTCAAACCCAGGGACTACAGGGTGGTCCAGATCTAATTATGCAGATCCAGATCGTCTGGATGACTTTGATTTATGCGGGGACGATTCCAGCTCGGCGCAAAGACAATTCTTCATGTCGTCAGTTTGCAAACTTCGATGGTCGGGGATTTTTCGAGTGATTTTCTATATAATAAACTTAAGTTATAGCGTAATGAAAATTGCATAATTAGATCTGCACCACCCTATACTGTGCCATCCTACTAGCATACATTCATCACAAAAGTTAGAGTAAATCATGTAATTTTTGAAGTATTTTAAGGATTAAAGAGGTTTGAGAATGTAAAGCTGTAAAGGGAGAATATTTGCTATGAAATTTAGTATACTAAACACTTCAGTCATCGTGTTATGACATTTCTTTTCATTAAAGCACGATAGGATGATTTACTCTCAGTACATTGATTTATACAAAGAATAAATTAAGAATTTCTTCTCTTGACATGATTCCACAAAGAATTATATTGTAGAAGTTAGATGCTCACACCGTCTGATGAAACTATGCTCATACCTCTTGCACAGACGCTTGTAACTTACCCAAACTTGTGGGCTTGATGAGCTCATCCAACATGTCATAGAAAGGCAGCTTCTGGAGCTTAACGTCGGGATGGACTGGATGCAGAGCTGGTGCGAGGTGGGGCAAATCCAGTTCATGTTTAGGCCCCAATAGGGACACAGGAAGCAGTGGTGATGTGGCAGTATGTCCATCATAAGCGAGCTGAGGGATAGGCGACAAGCCGGAAGGTAGGGTCGCAGTGGTAGAATGGACACCAGCGAGAGAAAGATCTGCTGGTGTGACGATTTTGGTGGGAAACCTCCTTCTGTAGAGTTCTTTGATTTTCATCTGCACAGCTGGGCTGCAGCCGGCCTTTAATAAATGCAGTGCTTTTGTTAGGAGTTCGTGTTTCCGTCCGTGTTTGTTGCGTCCAGCGTATCCCAACAGTACTTGCAGCTCTGAAACACGAAGGCTCATAACCATTTGCTGAAAAACAAAGAATAAAAGGTTGCATAATAAATAATCAAATACTGTTTCAGATGTGATCATTTGCAATATAGTAACAGAGAACATGAACAGACATCTCACTATGACACCCAGGAACCCCTATTTGGAACTCTATGAGCAGAACAAGGGATTTTTTATTTTAAGGTATTAACTATGGTTGCTTGTGTTTTGCTGGAAGAATCTAGGGAGTTGTGTGTCATAGATTAAAAAAAAAAATGATTATCAAAAACCTACATGAATATCAGCCACATTCAAAAGACTGAAGAAATCTTGTATTTCTCTATGTTTGATTTGTACTTCTCTATATATTTGAGTCATGTATTATGCCAAGGTTACACATTTTTTTCAATCTTGCATACCATACAGAATATGCAGCTTTTATGCTGATGGCCTGGCTGTAGTCACTAGGCCTGAAATGGAATCCAGGACCCACAAATTGCAATTTGATTAGGGAGAACTGAAAGACTCACTGAATCTTAAGTAAACACAAAAGAACGAAAGAAATGGTCTGTGGGGTAGCGGCATCATACTTGAGAAGACATGAGTGGCAGTATCGCCACTCAGTTACAATTTCTTTTAATATTTTCTTTATATAAACCATGGATAAAAAAAAAAAAAAAAGCAATTTTTTGGTAAGCAATCACCAGTAATGTTAAGTATCATATTGATACATAAAAGTCAAACAAAAAAGAAAGGAAAGGGCAGTGTGAAAATGACACACTTTGTTCTGACCAAAATGACAGTACTGCAAATGGGCAGAAGGAACAGGAAGTAAAAGTTAAATAACGTATTTCAAATAAACTTGAAAATAAAGTACACTTTAACATATGGTATAACAATAAAGAGTAAATACATATATCTGTAACAAAATTTGTTTGTCATAACTCTTAATTACATATGCTATTGTAAGTTACGTACTGTACCCCTAAACACCTGGCATAGCAATCAGTGTTGTTTAGAACACATTTATTTACTTTAGCTTTCATACATTACGTATTTGGGATAAGAACATGATGTTTTAAAACAAAACATTTTCCTAAATCTAGAATGAATAGGTAAATGAAATAAATGAATAATGTATCTTAAACATAATTAGGTCTCCGATCCCTGCATTATGTGTTAGAATTTAAACATAGTTTGAGATCTCCAGAGAGTTTGGATGTTCGTTAAGCCCTATTATAGTTAGACAGTACTTAACTTGTGCCAAGGGGAAATATAGCTTTTACTGAAACCTAAGAAATACAAACAACCACCACCCTGCTTACACACATATAAGAATTACTGAAAAAGAGTAAGAAACATCTGATCACTCACAGTGAAGCATTATGCAAGTAGTTTTGCAGGAGCCCTAATAGCATTTCTTGACACACTTATGCTGAAAAATGTATTGGCAAAGTAAGTTAAACTAGTTTTAAAATGCCAAGAAAGATTGTCAGACTCTTGATAAAATTAACAGATATCCTTTGACATAAGTTTGGTAGAAACATAGTTAAGAAATTTCAGAAAAATCGAATGGTTCCTAAAAGAAAAATTTAAGCCAAAAACAAATCAAAAAGGTGCTAAATTAACTGAAGACATTTAACTGGAGAATGTTATGAATATGTACATTGTTAAGCCATCATACACTACATAAAAGTTCATCAGCCAAACAAGCTGCTGTCTGCAAGTGTGCCCTTATTTTAATACATCTTGAATCCCATATAGTAAGTCTCACACATATTCTAGTCATCTTAACATATACCTACTGTGTCTATGTATAACATATACAGTATATGTGGATACCAAACTACATGAAACTTTATGGAAGAAAGACTGTTACCCAAGTCCTGCTTTAATTTTTTAATGTGAGAAAAGCCATCATAAAATGATTGTAGATAAAAAATCCTCTTAATAAGGCAAAGAGATAAAACTTAGGCAGGGTGTTGGTGGGGGGTGGAGCTGAAAAGGATTACCTTTTAATTCCTTTCTGGAATTATGTCTGGCATTTAGAAAGGGGAATCCAAATAATATAAAACTACCAGGATTCACGCCATTTCACAATACTACCAGGTTTTTATTAACAACAGTATCAGTTGAAAGTTTTCATCTTATATATCTCATTCCGTTTTACTATTATGGATTAAGTTTTTATTGTCAATCACTGAATTCTGAATCTTAGGTTTATCTACAGCATAATTAAGTCTCTAGAATAGTAGTCTATGATTTTTTTTTTCCACAATACGATTGTAGGTGACTTCTTTGCCTTTAATCCTTCCAACAACGCTCTAACCTCCTTATCATACTGTTTTGTAAGTTGACTTGAGGAGCTGCTTTCTTCATTCCTCACTTTTAGTACTCTAATTTTAGCCATACTTTTTTTGAAGCTAAACCCATCTTGAGTGTTGCCAAAAAGCTCCATTTTTCGTTACAGTTCCAATCAAACTTCCAGTAGCATTTAGCAAAATCCAGGGGCTAACATTTGTGGTTAAAGAACAGAAAATCTTTTTTTTTCTGGCATGCCATCCACATAATCTGTTAGCATGGGGACGATGTCTGATGGTAGTTTTGGACATTTGGCGACCCTGTGATGCTACTTTTTTCTATATTTTGCCAACAGTGATCTTTGGAGATTTCTTTTTATCTCTCTTACAATCCTGCTTACCATGTATGAGAGCAGAATAAACTTGGGTCCTTTCAGACAAATTGGTAACAGTTCCAGCTGATTTGAACTTTTTATACATTGCCCTACCATAGATATGGCGATTTTCAAGCAAGTGATAATTTTTATATAGACATGTCCTATTTTATGAAGGTTGACACAATTTTCACTCATTTGAATTGTATGTTCCCTCATCTTTACAATGGTGATGAATAATTACGGGAAACTGGCCTTTGTGCAACCTTACGTTTATACTCTAGTGAAACAGGAAGTCATGGATTTCTGCTTGAAATTTTCTACATGCTCAAAGTACCTTAAAAGTCTGATATAAATGGAAAAAATGCTTCAGTTACACTTTGTTCATAAGAATTTCTAGGCATGCCAATAATTGTGGCCCATGTGTTTTTTATTAAAAATAAATATTTTTGATGAAGTAAATTCACTCTGACAAAAAATCTCAATTTAAGGTTGGTTTTCTATCTTTTTTTCAGTGTGAGATTAAGGCAATTAATTAAGAGATTAAGGTGAGTTTTATTACAACCTTTTTTACTCATTTTTCCTAGGGGAGCCAATAACTGGAGGGGACTGTATATAGCAAGACAGGCTCTTTCTCCCTGCAATGCTGTACACTGAAACAATATCAAATTCAGCACTGTACAGTCTAGTCAAATTAACATTAACAAGGGCACTTATTTTTGTATTCATTCATCTCTTTTCTGATTTATCTTAATGTAAATTTATAGTTCACAGAGAGACTAACAATGACAATGATTATTTTTATGTTATCATTATACAGTACTTATGTGCATTTCAATCAACAAAAAAAAAAAACGGAAATGCAGTTATACATTCTGGGATTCCTAAAGCTGATGTCTTCTGTGGTCTTCTGTGGTGACATTTGTAGTTTTAATAAGAATTATTAGGAACAAGCACTGGAGAAGCCTTGTTCACAATTAGTCAATAACATTACACACAGCATGTTACCCTATGCATTGCCTCTAACTACATTATTCTAGAATCATGCAAATCTATTTTATGCACATTTCATGCTATTTGTCTTTACATGACTTAGAAACTACTAAATGCTCTGAATCATTGCCAGATTTCTACTTTAGACAATAACTTTCAATGAGGTTTCCAAAACATACTGAGTTTACACCAAACCAGCATCACAGAGAGAAAATGTCCAGTCTTCTGTGAAATGCTTTGTCTAAAAACACAGAAACAGCCGTAAGGAGTACACCAGGTAAACGGATTTGTGTTTACTTTTAACTACAGTGAAGTTCTACATTTAATACTCTATTGTTATTATAGCACCAGCAAGTGGTGACATGTTTGTGAGACATGCAGGTAAGAATTTCATATGACACATGACTATATTGATACTTTTACTACTACTAATATAGCAAAGCTCATCCTTATAACTTACCTATAAGAATGTCTGCAGTTGTGTAAGTATTACAACTGATTAATAAACAAAATAGCAGTCAGATGCTACAGAACACAATCAAACATTTTCACAAACACTGATAACTTCATTAGGTAATATCTAGGTTCACCTAACTCAAATTTTCTCTAAAGGTTTTAACAAATACTCTCGAGGGGGAAGAAAATCTGAGTTATTTCTAAAAACAAAAGGCAGGCATAACTAAACTAAGCAAATTAGGGAAAAAACAGAGGTCAGTCATCTCTGGCCTTTTTAAACTCAAATACACCGTTCTCAATCCTGGTAAGCACCCAGATGAAAACAAGATGGAAAATGTATGCATGGCGTAACATTAGGGTGCATTAAGGGAGTTAGTCAACAGATCTGAAAGTTGAATAATTTTTAATTTCTTTTAGTTACTTCATAAAAGAGACAGTTTTCACATTTTTTATAGTTTTGTAATATCATGCATTAAAAAATGACAGCAAAAACAGAATGCAACTGCATGAATTGGTAGACTATAATAAATACGCACTTTTTAACTGTACTTTACAATGTCACGTAGTTAAAAATGTAGCCCAAATAAGTTTTTGGTTGCCCAACAGCTTTAATAAAACAGAAGATTCCTATTCAGGAGAGGTACAATTTCATCAATTGATGTCATATTATTAGGTGTCAGTTGTGGAGGGTCCTTGACCAATTATTGTTCAAATTTCTGGATAACATTTTTGAAAGAAGTACTGAAAAGACAGTTAATATCTCTGTTAAAGTCTCAAGATAAAATTTTTGGCTGCTTCAAGTCATGATGGAAAGGCCTAGAGCTTTGCCGATAAATATTAAAAGTCAGAGAAATACTTAATCAACCTAATGTGCAGAAAATATAGCTGTTTTATGGTAAAATAAATACTTTTGTTGACTGAAAGATACTTGCATAATTCCATAATTCATTTCTAAAGAAGCAACTTATTTTTTGTTGACTTACCTCAAGTAGCAAAGGAAGTGACCTGGTATGTATATAGCTTGTATTGGGCATTTGTTTTGCCGTCAGCAACAGCTATTGGACGAGTAAAGGGAATAACATACAAAATATACAAGCTGAAGTGACACCTCTCAAGGTGAATTTGAAACCGTAAACTAATCCATAATTGAATTCACACAGAAGGATTCTCTGTTTTAAGACAGATGAGTTTGAAAATCAGGCAATGAGTGATTTTGAAATTTCAAAACTTTGTACATTGTAATGTATTAAAAATATCTCAATGAAAATGATATTTTCCAAACAAATTTGCTTAAAGAATAAGTGTGCTCAATTTCAACAAAATCGGTATACTGGTAGCCAAGTTGTTTCATGTGGATGGACAGACAAACAGACTGATCTCACCTAAAAAAAAACTTTCACATTGAGAACATGTACATTAAAATCAGATTTAATACAGTTGGCACAGATATGTCAGATACAAACATTTGAAGATCAAGCTACTTAAAGTACAAGAGACTAAATAAGGATCTTAAATAATGATTTAAGCACAAACAATCGGACATCCCTGTTTAGAAACCTATTGACATTCATAGTTATTGTTGTCTCCTTACATAGATGTGTATTTATGTATGCATGTAACATTGCTTGGTCTTATATTGTCTCTTAGTGTCAAATTTATAAATTAGAGCCATGCTTTATGGCTCTTTATTGCAAAATGCACTACAGAAGTAAAAATTAAGAGGATTGTGGTTAAAATTAAACACCTTGATGAGTTTTACAAATGGCTAGATGAAACAAGACTTAATGATTTCCTTTATCTGAAGCATTTTCCTTAAGACTGTAGTTTAATTCAACTTGTAAATGTCTGAATATTTCTGCAATTTTTACACCCAAAGGGAAACTCAGCTTTACATATGTTTCAAAATGAAGCAGCACTATGTGAAATGAAGGGATGTTACTGATGTAACGTTCTATTCATTCTGAAGTACATGCTGCTGTATTTCAGTAAACAACCAAATATTTTCTCATTTATCTATAATCAAAATAAGTCTTAAATTCTTAAACACAATAAACAAACAAAATCATATAATATAGGATACAAACCAAAATCTAACTGCATGCAGTGTGTATTAAGAGCAGGGATATTTACAATGCTGTACAAGTAACAGTACTACTACTAGTACATGATAAATTGTGTTCTTGATGCCCAGCAATGTTTTTATTGCCGTTTCAAAAACTGACAGTCTAGCCTAATTTTGGAGTAAGAATAAATCAATTACTCTAACAACTAATCACAAATTAAAATAAACATTTTCCTTCTGAGAAATAGATGCAAATAATTTAGTTTATCCCCAACACACATATTGTAAATGCTAATGTCTTGTTAAATTAGGTGTCACTATTAATTCCACAGCATAACTTCAATGTTATTATAGCTAAATATATTTATGAACTAACAATGATAATATTTCACAAACATCATATTAAGTCCTAAGTGGAAAATCTTACTAATGTTTTTTTTTTTATGCACATGTCCCAAAGCTACAACATATAAGTATGAGGCAGGCAGACAGTAAGTACCCAGTTGCTTAAGACCTTAAAATTTAAACTAAAGGTTGTTAGATTTATCCAGATCTCTGACTTGTGTTTGTTTTACTCTATACTGCTATAAAGAGAAAAGCAAAATTAAAAAGCATAGCTTACTTACTATAATAATATAAATACTTCCGCGTAAAAAGTCACCAAAACACTATGTACCACTGCTATCCGAAAGATGGCAGCAATAGCACATATTGTGTTAAGATCTAAAACTGATTGATACACTTATTCATAAGCATTTAAACAATAATGGCTATGTTCAGATTTGCTTTGTAATTTCAGTCAATTTAACAAAACGTTTACAGCCATAATTGCTTTAGGGTTGAGAATAATTAGAACTGAATATTGCCACTTCAAACCACACAAGCCATTGCTGCGAAGAGTAAGTGTCAAGTGCCGTTTTATTTTAACATCTCAAGAATGAGGATTAGCTCAAATGCTGCAACAGCATTAATTTCATTTGTACTATTTCAAGTGGGATAAGTGTTGTCCTGGGGAGCTGACAGGACTTTTTCCAGATGTCAAGTGGTGAACAATGTGCTTCCACAGTGGATGCTTTACAATACAGGCAGAAGAAGTCAACATTTCCCTAGAGCAGGAGCTCTCAATGTAGCTAATACTATAGCACTGTGGTTTCTCAGTCATCGAAAAAACATAACCCTACACCTCCCTCCCCAATGACAATCTTTAAAAGGCACTTGGATGTCCTGTGAGCAAGCATCAGGCAATAAACTCGTATAGACTGGAGTGATTTGTGTGATCACATGGATGAGATTTCAAATGGAATGTTGGCAATTTTGAATTAACTAACAATAATGGCGGAGATCTGAAGCTATTCTGTAGCAAGTGTCATCTGAACTATAACATACTTTTAATGCTAAATAAAGAGATGAATTGTTCTAGCCAATGCACTCATTACATTTTGAAAGGAAGCAATCAATTCTAGTTATTACGCTGTAGATAAGATTCTTTTCCTATGTCAAAATGAAATTAAAGTTTTATTTTGCTGCTCCATATGCTCCATTCTGATATGTACTTGCTCTGAAGTACAGTTTAATAGTTTGTATTGGTTGACATTAATTGTATACTATACAACAAAACAGTACAAGGGGTGACCAAAAGATTTGGAATGTAAACCTTTAAAGGGGTATTCTATGGTGTTAATTTGTAAGCCACCAAACAGTAGCCCCTATGTGCTAAAACATATGAATTACAAACTTCTAGTTAAAAAAAAAAAAATAAATAAATAAAAAAAAAAAAATCAAGAAGCATAATACGATTACATTTCTAAAGCTACGGAAAACCATGTACCTTCAGAAGTTCTTTCTTGCCTAGCCAACGTGTATCAGGAACAGTCCCCTTCATATGCCATAGTCAAGAAATGGACTAAAGAATTCCGTTTTGGTAGGACACGTCTCGAAGATGACCCGCAGTCTGGCTGGCCTTCGACATTGATGACAGAAGAAAATGTTGCTACTGTGAAGAAAATTGTATTGACAACCCAAAGAATAATGGAGTGTAATATAGCAGACAATATAGGGATTACTTATGGGTGGACTGAATCCATTCTTTATGAACAATTAGACACGAGAAAGGTCTCTGTACATTTGGTAGGGTATCCAGAATGTTGACTCCTGAAATAAAGCATCACTACTCCATTTATTATTTCAAGGATAATCTTGACCCAAATTATTCAGATTGAGGGGAACTTAAAATACTAAATACTATAGTACTTCATAATTTGGGCAGTCCCTTGGAATAATCTGTGTGACCTTTAACTTAATAAAAAAAAAAAAAAAAAGGAAACAATATAGGCATAATTATTCTCAAACAACAAAGTAATTTAAAATATAAACAAATGCCACTAATACATAGAGAACAATATGATGTTGAGCATGTAGTTAAACTCAAATCCTGGACAGGTATAGGTTCTCTTTCTAGCCACTTTCTTGCTTAGTAAACAATAATGCTTCTAATGGATCACCCTTCTTTTGCCTTTAATTTAACTGACTTGCTTTTTAAGTTTCAAAACACCTCATCGTTACTCAAGTTCTTAGCCAGCAGCTAAACAATAATGAGATGGAAAGTGAGCAAACAGTTTTGTAACTGTCTGCTGTGACAAAATGAGAGCACTAACAAGCCCTAGAATTAAATAACATGTTTCATTAAGCTCAAGAACTAACTTCCAAATACAAAATTGGTTGGAGCAAAAAAGGTAGCCCTCTGGGAATTGAGTTTTGAACTCCAGAGTTACCTAGTGATCTGTTGGCTCACTTTGCATTTTTGCCAAGGTCAAAATAAATAAGTGGCTCTGAATCTTAAAAAACAAATCAATGAAAATGTATGGAACATAGTAATTGCTTACTAATTAAGAAAATGACTGAAACAAAAGCCTACAGACACTGTGACCTTCCAGGCTTGGAGTATGAAACCTCTGATATAGTCAAATATTGATAATATGGTAGAACCAGTTATCATAACTGGTCAATATTACAATGATTTGATTTGGTGTTTGCAGCATTCAATATGGGAATGCAATTAGAAAAAACTGTTGATTACTCTTCTACTGTATTTCATGATAATGTTTTATTCCACTTTCTGGATTTTTCATTGGCTGCTCTGCAAAAGTGTAGATCTGAAGTTTACTGCATCCACAATAACAGGCATGTATACTTTATTCATGTAGTCAGGACAAGGAGGTTAGAATGCAAATGAACCTCTGAAAAACACGTTATAAACAAACAAGTCATTTTATGTTTATAATTTGACATCAGTATTCTAATCAATATGGTTTCACCATAAGAGGATGTAGTGGCATTTTGTTTTTATAAAAACAGCGTTTGACGATTATTTCAGGCATTGTGGTGCATATGCACAGGAGCTTTAAGGGGGGAGAATGCAAAACAGTAATTGCTAGTTAGAGCACTTTTTCCTGAACGTAGATGTTACAGTTATAAGAATCATTTTGGGTTATGTGTCCAAATAGGATGTAAATATATAGAAACAGGAGAAGGTCAAAGGAATCAGCTGGGAACATTAGTGGGAAAAAGGAAAAAAAAAAAAAAAAAAAAAAAAAAAAGGTACAGCAAAGAGTTCTACTGCAGACCAAGCACCATGCGACTACCACCTGTTCCCCACTTTGTAGGGCTGCCTCTTTGGAACAAGCTATGTCAATAATGAAGATATCAAGTCAGCTACTGTACAAGAAAGTGAGATTACACATGCATAAAAACATTTGAGCGGCTTAAGGAATATTTATTATAAACAATAAAATGTATTAAAATTCACAGAAATTACATAAGAAAATTGACAAACTAGAGAAGACAATTCAGTCAATCAAGCTTGACTGTTTAGCTAATAGCTGTACTAATATCTCATAAGTATACTTCTTAAAGGTTGTTCTCCTTCAACTGCATGACATGGTAGTTTGTTCCCGATTCTGACAACTCTTTGAATTAATAAGTGCTTCCTGACTTCAGTCTTAAAACCAATTACACTTAAATTCAAGAATCTACTCTTTGAAAATTTTGAAGATGTAAGTTATGTATTCAGGAAGCCTCCTCAGCTTAAGAATGAACAGGTTTAATTTTCTGAGCCTGTCGGAGCTGAACATGTCCCAAGTTCTGGGATGCACCTGGCTGCTCTCCTCTGCAAAGCTTCAAGTGCTGCTATATCTATTTTGTAGTGGGGTGACAAGAAATGCAACACAATACTCTAGGTGCAGTCTCGGTAGTACATTATAAAGTCTAAGCATAATTCTCATGATTTATATTCCAACAGTTTTTACGATAAAAAGGTAAATATTAGGTTTTAACTGCTTCGGCACACTGCTTAGACGACAAGTGCCTCTCATTGTGTATTTATAAATGATGCTCCTTTTCCCCGTGTGTAGAACTTTTCCAAGTGTTTGTCCAGTTCTGAAAATTGTTCACATCTTTTTGAATTATATTTGATGTTTCCCCGGTATCCAATATCTCTCCAAATTTAGCATCACAAGCAAATTCAAAATTTACTAACTACACCAGAATCTATGTCATTAAAAGAAATTTAAAAAAGTAGCAGTCCAACAATAGACTCTTGAAGGACTCCAGTGATGACCCTCTCTACATGCAGCATACTCCTCTAATCTATACTCGTCGTCTTCTAATTGACCAACATGAAATGCAGTGTTTTGGATTAATATGGAACAAAATAATTCTGTTCATTTTTGTTTTCTTTGAAATAGCTCAGGTTCAAAACAATAAAGAACAACATTCCAGGCTCTGAGACATTGGGTATATACTGAAAACAGCACTATTCTGTGGCTGTAGAGAGACTGATTGTGCTGGAAAATACATTTCCAAGTGAAAAATCCAAAAAATGAATAATAATAAAAAAAAATCCTGAGAACAGGTCGTATACACTGTTGGTGATCATTATCTTGCTTTGAATAACTAATGTATACATAATCTGTAGTTTATCTACATCTACATTAACTAATGGCTGCTTTCTCTATCTGAATCATGGCTAGATAGCAGCTGCTGAATTATAAAATCACTTCTAGAAAAATATGAAAACATTCAGAAAATTGATGAACAGCTTACAGTCAACTGTATAAATTTCATCTTAATTAAGCAGACAAAAGATTTTTATTCAATTTAAGGACACATATAAGGAAATACAAGTTGGCATGGGTTAAGGGTGGGGAGCATGTTACTGGATATAGCATAATATATCCTGAGTAACTATGGTGTATACATGCTGCTAGTTATAGACTCCTAAAGTACTCCTCTGCTATTTGAAGCACTAATCTCAAAGTCAGTTAGAGTTTTGGAAGTTGTGGGCTAATATTCTTATACAGTAAATGTTCAAAAATAATTTTCTAAAAAGCAAGTTTTTCTCCCTTTAGTATTTCATGTTTTACATGTATTAGAAACTAATACCATGAAGAGAAACAGTTTTCACCATAAGGATATTAGAAGTGATCCTACACATTAAGGATTGCTTCTAGTGGCACCATAATAAGGGGACTTAGTAATAAAGTAAAATGCATTTTGTTACCAGTGGGAACATTTCTAGTTTCTAGACTTGTCCCACCTCAGAATATATTCAGAAATTCAATATTTCTAGGAAGAATGTCAAAAAGAAATAAAGAGAAATAAAAACAAAATTAAGAGGTACATCCAAAAGGACTTTTCTTTGGGGGAGGGGGGGCGAAATCTTTTTCCCCACTCTTGGTCTTTCACCTAATCCTATTGCACTCTATCAAGTACTCATCTGGTTATTCTGATTTTTGCTGCAACATCTGTAAAGACATGCATGTTTACTTAACTCATGCTTCCAAATTGCCCTGTGTGAGTGGGTCATGTAATGGATTGGCACCCTATCCACTGGCTGCCTGCTTTGTGCTCAGCGTTATCGCATATACAGTATTTCTAAAACAGATTAAATGGGATTCAGAATGATGTATTGATTTTGCCAATCTAAACATTTTGGCCCTAGTGTGTGCTTGGTGTGTGGGTGTGTTTGTGTGTGTCCTGCGGTGGGTTGGCACCCTGCCCGGGTTTGGTTCCTGCCTTGTGCCCTGTGTTGGCTGGGATTGGCTCCAGCAGACCCCCGTGACCCTGTGTTCGGATTCAGCGGGTTGGATAATGGATGGATGGATAAACATTCACTGCCTTCACTGCTCTGCAGTACAGTATAAAAGGAATCTACAGTAAGGCTTAAGATGAAATTCATAATTTGCAGTAAAGAAATACATTAACCACAAAGAACAAGCAGAGTTCATAAAAAAACAACACTAAAAACTCTTACACATTCAGTTGTTCAAATGAAAGGCACAAGTGTAAAGCTATGTACAATAACCAAAGACCCATTTACATTTAAATATGGGAACACTAGTGTAACATGGTGTTGAAAAAGTGGATTTTTATAAAAAGCTGAAGGCAGTAGAGACTGTGACTCATTAAGACAACAGGCTCATTAGTCAGCACTGATTAACTGTGTGAGCCTGGTCAAGTCATTTAATCATTCAGCACTACAGCTGTACAAATATGTAGCATTAAATCAATAAAAACATTCACACACACACACACATATATATATTCTTCATGGTGAAAATAGGTACATTTTAGCTATGAAGAGATGCACATAGTCAGCAGCAATACTCAAATAGGCCACGGCATTCAAGTGTCAAGTGATTGGTATTAATTGGCACAACCACTATACCACTCTCACCAGCCTAGGTTAGCAGCAGTGCTACTTTACCCTTTTTTTTTAATAATTTTTTTTTTTATATAACTACCATCATCCTGAGGGATCCTGTATTTACTCAACCTGGGGGGCTTTAAATTACAAGTATATGCCAGTATATACAAGCAGGAGTAGCAGAAAGGAGGCTCAGAAAGAAATAGAAGACAGCTAAAGCTTCATCAAAGCCTAAACAGACCTCAAGTTCAAGTTATGGCCTGGCAGGAACTGACCTGGAACACAAAGGCGAAAGAACAGATCTCCCAGAACTTGAAACTGCAGAATCAGATTCAGTCCAGAGTGAAAGTGGGAGCAAAACTGCAAGTGAATCAGGCCAGGAGAACTTGTCGATTCCAGGAGGCTCAAAGGAATGGAGCATGGCCTTACTATTCACGCTGTCAACTAGCTCCTGTGAATCGGCAGTGCTGACTCCAAACAGGCTTGCTACTCCGATTGTGGAGCCTGGAGAAGACTGAAACATGTAGTCCAAACTAAAGGTAACGACCACCAAAATGATTGGCACAATAGGCGGGGGACTTAAATGAGATCAAGTGTAATATAGAGGATGTTACAAAGGATATAAGGAAAGATATAAAGGACATATTTAAAGGACAAAAACATGACAAAAGAAGAAGCTTCAGGATATTAAAGACCTAGAGGAACATTTAAGTAATCACTCTGAGGCAACCTTTATACACATGTTAGAAAAAATTAAGGAAAAAATACAGGAAATGGTAAGGTTTAGAATAAAAGATCAAACGCCTCAAAGCCTAGAAACCTTATTGCTCGTTTCGACAAACTACAGTCTAAAGTAAATTTGATGTCACTTGTAAGACTAAAACAAAAGATCATATTTGAAAATAACTGCATTCGCATTTTCTCATATTTCGCATCTTAAACTCCTAATATTTGTAATGCATTTCACAGCATTAAACAGCACTTATGCAAAGGTGAAATCAGGTACAGCCTCTTGCATCCTGCTAAAGTGAGAGTGGATATTCAAGGCAAGTTCTGCATTTTTAGATCTCCGACACTCTTTAAAATACAATCGTGAGTCACATTGTGCCCTGGCAAGGCAAAGCAGACGCTACCCACGATTTGGTCCATTCACAATGAGAATTTTGCCGTAATTACACATTCTATTTCCTTCTCAGCTACTTGTATGTTTTAATTTTTCAAGTTAAGACCTTTCAGTACATTTTATTAATAATGAAAAACTAAAGTTTCATTGAATGCATATTTTTGACAAGCTAAGCACAGTTAAGGACATAAAACATACATATCAGTATATAAATAACATAAATATATATCTATACTAATAAACGGCAAAGCCCTCACTCACTGACTGACTGACTGACTCATCACTAATTCTCCAACTTCCCGTGTAGGTAGAAGGCTGAAATTTGGCAGGCTTATTCCTTACAGCTTCCTTACAAAAGTTGGGCAGGTTTCATTTCGAAATTCTACGCGTAATGGTCATAACTGGAAGCTGTTTTTCTCCATTTACTATAATGGAGATGAGCTTGAAACCCGTGGGGGCGGAGTTTCGTCTGACATCATCACGCCTCCTACGTAATCACACAGTACGTAGAAAACCAGGAAGAGGCCCAAAAAGCGCTTTAGAAAACATGCATTATATAATTGAGAAGGCAGAGAAACAATAAGAAGCGAGCGAGTGATATATACAACCATATTCATGAGTTCTGCTACTTCGGAAACAAAGCACAGTGTAAACCTACACTTTAAATTAAGTTCATAGACAGGCTGCCGCTGGCGTTTGTAATTTAGTGCCTGCCCATATAAGGCCGTCCGTCAGCGGCAATCCAATAGCAAACTGCCACGGGTAAATATTCACGGGTGAAGGACTGTGCTTATGCAGAGGAAGATGAGATGGTCAGGGTGGTGTTTGGCACAAACTCAGCGAAACTGCGAGAGAAAGTTTTAAGTACCGGGACTTCGGTAGCATTAGATACAGCCATGGACATAGCACGACATGGCAACAGCACAGCTGGGAACCTTCGATGCATGTACACCGAGCGGCTCACGTGAACTGACGCAGTGCACAGACAAAAAGCAACAGTTCCGAAGAGCGCTGAACAAAAACCGAATTACACAATTGAAAAGGCAGCAAAAAAATATGAAGCGTCTGATACATACAAACATATTATTCATAACTGCAGCTACTGCAGAAACAAAGCACACGGTGGAAAAAGTGAATGTCCCGCTAAAGGAAGACAGTGTTAAAAAAAAAAAAACCCGTGCATGCAGTGTGTCAGGTCTCAGATAAAGAAGAAGACGAGCTGTTTATTGATGCAGTAAGAAACGTGTATATATATATATATACCCCGATCTACATACTCGAATAATGAATACTTTATTCGCAATCAATGATTGTTTTGGTAAAGCCATACTCAGTGTATTCATTAGATGAACGGTAAAAAAGTAAGAGCGAGGGGAGGGTCACTTATTGAGGCATGCAGGCAAAACCACATTAGCACGCGGGCTCGATGTACGAAAAAATATATCTTTTCAAGTTCTATTTAGTCCATATGTGTCAAACTCAAGGGCCACGGGCCACATCCGGCCTGGCGTGTAATTATATCCGGCCCGCGAGATCATTTTATATACTGTATTATTGTTATTAATGGCCCGGGGATATGAAGCACTGGTAACACAATAAACTACAGATCCCATAATGCAGCGCTTCAGCTGCCTTGCCGAACACTTACCGCGTTAATCAAGTCTAGCTTGCAAGTTATTGCGAAGCTAGCCCACACGATGCTTAAGAGAAAAGTTGATTCTGAAAATAGAGCCTTTAAAAACCGATGGGAGGCTGAGTATATGTTTACTGACATTGCTGTTAAACCCGTGTGTCTCATTTGTGGAGCTAATGTGGCTGTAATTACAGAATTTAATCTAAGACGGCACTATGAGACAAAACATCAGGGTAACCTGAAAGACCTGAATGCAATGCAGAAGATACAGAAAGCAGAAGAATTAAATAAGAATCTGACACTTCAGCGGACATTTTTACCCGTGCACAATCACAAAGTGATTTCAAGTGAAGCTGCTTTTATGGGAGACACAAATGCACCAGTGCAACTTGCCCCACTTTCCCTGTTGCCAAGTAATGTTGAACCAAGTCGTCACTACGGTGTTCCCAAATACGCACTTTGCTGATAAACTGAGCGCACGGCGCTTTGGTGACTTTGAAGAACAAAAAAAGTCCGTCTACATGCGGCTCGAACCTTGTGCATGTTTGGTAGCACATACAGTATCTGTGTGAGAAGCTCTTCTCAGTGATAAAGACTAACAAAACAGCACACAGGAGTCGCCTCACTAATGAGCACCTGCAGTCCATCCTGAGAATCTCCACAACACAGAACCTCACACCAAACATAAACGAACTTGTTGCCAAAAAAAGATGCCAGGCGTCCAGCTCTAAAATGACATATGAGCAAAGACAACTGAATGATTTGATTTGTTATTGCTGAAAGGAACACATTTTATTTATATTTCCAGGTTTTGTTATGCAGCATGTTCATATTTGAATTTGTATAATTTTGACAGGATATATTTTTATGGAGAGCAAAATCTTTTGGGATATTTAAAATCTAAGTTTATTTTTTATATAAAATTACATAAGAGTAAAGAAATTTGAATGTTTGTTCTTTTAACGTTTACTTTATCTCTAACTTGTATAATTTAGACAGGATATATTTTTATGGAGAGCAAAATATTATAAGTTGTTTAAGGTTTGAGTTGATTTATTCAGGAATAATATTCCTGTCTGTTTTTACCATTCCTACCAAAGATATTTCTGTCGACTAAATAAAAATTCCTTCTATTTAAAATTTAAATAGAACTTGAACAAATACGATAGTTCATAATATCCACGCAGACTTGCACGTAAGAGCGGGAGTTATCCATTTTAACAAGCAGCGTCTTGCACTGATACGAAATAGCTGTGTGTGTATATAAGTACATATGTATGTATATGTATATATATGTTTATATATGTGTGTGTGTGTGTATGTATATATATGTATTTGTGTGTATATATGTGTGTGTATGTATGTATGTATGTGTGTATGTATATGTAGATATATATATGTATGTATATATGTGTGTGTGTATATATATATATGTGTATATGTATAGATATGTATATATATATGTTTATGTGTGTGTGTAAAAAAAAATATATATATATATATATATGACAGCAACACTCATCACTCACAACAGTGACAAAACAATTACATTGACAATCATGTTACGTTATTTTCAAAATGTTTCCTTTTCTTCTTCATTGCTTCTTTAACACACTACTTCTCCGCTGCGAAGCGCGGGTATTTTGCTAGTCTATAATAATAAAAGGCAAAGCCCTCACTGACTGACTGACTCATCACTAATTCTCCAACTTCCCATGTAGGTAGAAAGCTGAAATTTGGCAGGCTCATTCCTTACAGCTTGCTTACAAAAGTTAAGCAGGTTTTATTTCGAAATTCTACACGTAATGGTCATAACGGTCGACAACGTCCGCCATGTTGAACTTTCTTATTTATGGCCCCATCTTCACGAAATTTGGTAGGCGGCTTCCCTGCGCTAACCGAAACCGACGTATGTACTTATTTCGATGGTATGACGCCACTGTCGGCCGCCATATTGAACTTTCCAACGTCGCCAATTTTCAAACTTCCCGTGTAGGTAGAAGGCTGACCCCATCTTCACGAAATTTGGTAGGTGATTTCCCTGCGCTAACCGAAACCAATGTACGTACTTATTTCGGTGGTATGATGCCACTGTCGGCCGCCATATTGAACTTTTCAACAGTCTTTGTTACTTATGGGCCCATCTTCAAGAAATTTGGTACACGGGTTCCCAACGCCAACTGAATCCTACTTACGTACATATATACGTCCATAGCCTGCAGCTTGGTCACCATGTGAGGCGCCGTTAGGTCCCCCATCCCAATGCCTCCCACGTTGTTGGCTGCCTGCCTATATAAGACCGTCCGTCGCTCCGGTCTCTACATTCCCATCCTTGCTTCGCCACGGGATTCACGTCTCCCTACTGATAACTACAGCCTTTTTGTTTAATCCACGGCTTCTCCGCTGTTTTATTGTTTGTTTATTACAATTATAGTTATTGTATAGGTATTTTACACTTACTTTACATTACTCAGGTACCCATTTCCTTCATCATTCCAACCCCCATTACCATGTCTATCGAGGTAATCACCATCGATCAAAGAACTGTCACTTACCGAGTGGTTTCCATGCCCAGAGATGGCACCTACCTTTTCCATTCTCTGTGTTACATATTGCACGGCCATATCAGGCTCACTCTTGATATCCGGAAGAACATTGTGTCTTATGTATTGAATGACTGGGACAGGTTCAAGGTGTGGACTGATGATGGTACAGGAGATAATTATACTACACAGGAGCACTAGAAGAGTGAAATGCTTAAGCCCTTCACCTATGGTTCTGCATGTGAGTTGATGGCTGCCGCTGAATTGTTCGGTTGGTGCTTTCAAGTGTACCGAAATGGCCAAATATTTTACACCTTTAGACAACCGCCAATGCCTCTTAAACATCTTACATTCACAGGTGACGATTTCAGTAGTGGACACTTTGATGTTTATGAATGTTTAAACTCTCAAAAGCTGGATGTGAAGTTATCGATGAAACCGGTTGTAAGCTTACAACGCTTGACAGATGCCGAATGTCACTTCAACACAAGTCCTGCAAATACTGTCGTAATTGAAACAAACCATGAACCTCAAACTGATTATGACAACAGCAATCCAAGCTGTGAGATTTGAGACAAGATTACTGTTCACATGGCCAACTGTAAGTTGCATGCTCAAGAGTAAGCTCAGCGCACAGCTTGGTCATGTTACAACCAGAGGGCCGAACTGACAACGTGGTATACAAAGAGATCCTTAACAAATAATTATTGGCATATTTTCCCTCAGTTTAAAAAGGTTAAATTTTCTTCTTAATAAAAATTTTAATGCAGTACTTCGCTGCTGCAAAGCGCGGGTATTTTGCTAGTATAATATAAATATATATGTGTGTGTGTGTGTTTATGTGTACAATATGTGTTTTACTGGACGGTATACCGGTTCATAACAAAAAACATTTATTTTTGTTAGGATATGGATTTTTGTTATACCGCAACACCGGTTTAAATTGCCTAAATGACGTTTGGAACATGGGGCAGCAGGAAACTGTTCAAGGGGGGACCTTTTTCACTGTTACACTGCTAATCACATACATTAGTGAAGGTGTTGCACGGGGGCTTTTTTACTGCTACACCGCTAAATAGGCATGCAACGGAGTACATGCGGTTGTGTAGGTATTGTGTAGGAACATTCTGAAACTGAAGCTGTAGCTGATGATAAAGTTGAACATGGTGACACTGAAGAACTTTTGCCGAAAAAAGGAGTCACGTCCGTTGCCTGGAGATACTTTGGTTTTAAAAGCTTGGATGTGGACCATTATATTCAAATCTGTGAATACTGTTTCTATACTACTGAATAATACTGCAAGCCAAGTTGTACTTGTTTTATTTTTTTATCAATACAGTGTAAAGTACCTGGGTACTGTGTAATAGTGTGATGACATGATGACTTTAATCTCGACACTTATGACGAGAATAAAGTCGACATGTTGACTTTACAATTGACGTTTCTACTTTATCCTCGCCGTTTATGTCAAGATTAAAGTTGACATGTTGACTTTATTCTCGTAATTTGTCATTAAAGTAGAACATCGTGAACTAAACTTCATCGTAAAATTAATATTTAAAATTTACTAGATCTTCTCAAACCCCGGAATAAGTTATATAGCACATTAAATCTTTGTATTAAGTGTTCCCCGAGCCATGTTAAATCGGTACGTGCTTCTTAAACTGACTTCCTCTTGTACTGAGGAGGCACCGGCAGCAATTGCCGCACAGAATACATTCACTTCAAGGGGGTCTCGGATGTACCCTGCATGGTTTTGTTATGCTTTATTGACCCTGCTAGTGTATGTGTTGCTCGTATTCACCCTGCAATGTGCTGGGGTTCAGGATTTCCTCCTGCCTTGCACACAATGCTTGCTGGGATAGACACAACCCTGAGTGGATGGCATAATTAAACATGTATAACGGAGATTTTTTTTAAAGTTCTGAACACTACGTAGGCTAAGTTTATAACTAGTTTTAATTTCACAAAGATGTTTATCATGTGGTGATTGGTTAGATGGAGAAAGAAAAAGGAAGGATAGGAGCTGAGGGTTTGGTACGTCAGACAGACAGCACGCATGCAATAAAGAAAGCCCATCAGAAGAACATTCACTGAATTCTGTGTTCGTTTCTCCGACCACCAGATCACAAACCCAACATTTACACAATATTTAAGTTAAACCTGTGTGATACACATTCATACATCTGGTTTTCTGAAGCCTCGTCACACCTACCATAAAGTTCTCTACACTGAACATACACCTGGGGACCCCTTACTGCGAGGAAGCAGCACTACCGCCACACTATTGTGCATGTTTAATACATGCTTTAATGCATTTCATCATGAAAATGATATCAAGTATATATCTTAGCATTCTAAATTTTCAGAGAGCAGGAATATCATTAAGTGAATGGATTCTGTGCGGTGATCTTTGCCAGCGCCTCCTCTTAGTGTGGAGGAAGTCAGTTTAAGATGCGTAGTGATTAACAACTGGGTCAGGGAACACAACACAAAGCATTTAATGTGCTACATTAACTTATGACGAGTTTTGAGAAAATCTAGTAAATTAAACATTGACTTTAGGATGAAGTTTAGTTTACAAAATTCTACTTTAATTATAAAATAAACTATGAGAATAAAGTGGAAATGTTGATCTTAATTTCGACATAAGCGTCAAAAGTAAAGTGGAAACGTCGAGAATAAAGTCAACATGTCGACTTTATTCTCGACATATACTTTGTTTTTTTCTTCCATGTCCGTATTTTTTTTTTTCTTCACCGTGACCCTAATACGATTCCGTACGGCTATACCACAAATTGCATTATAAATGCAAGAAGCAGTTTTATTATTTATGTATATAGCTTAGCTTGAAGCAAGGTCTATATTAATGCAATTTGCCATAATGATAGTTCAGTTGGTAAAGATGTCATCACCAAGTTACACTTGTTTTATTTTATTTTTATTTAATGAATACTGTGTAATGCACCTGGGCTTTAAGTCTTTAAGTAATAGTATTATTACTGAATGTTGCACCATTATTTATTTCATTATTATTTATTAGTTTAAATATTATGCAGTTTAATGATGGTAAAGTTGTTTAAAAAGTCACTTTAACACGTCAGTGGACAGAGATTGTTAACATTAACAGAAAGTGTAGTTGATTTACAAATATCTACTATTTATTCCTTTTCTAAGACATGCTCAGTGCAATACAACTTTTGACAAGCACCTCTGGATATTTTACTAAGTCTAAATGTCTGTTTGGATGTCAAAATTATAGTTTAAGTTGTTTGCAAAATTTGTTCAATAAAAAGGTTCTACATTTTGACTGCAACTGTCATGCAATGCGATTCCTTCTCTTCATTAGTGCCACCCCCTTGAAAACTCATTTTATGGGGCCATGCAAACCTGTATTAATACTTGTGTGCATATTAAAATTTTTTTTGTACAATGCTCATGACAGTGGAATAGGTTATTCTTAGCCAGTCTACTGCAATAATTGCAGTGGAAAATGTGGTTAATATCCACTCATGCATGGGAAAAAAAACAGTCAAAAACCGTGAAACCGGGATAATTTAGAAAAATACTGTGATATAGAATTTTGGTCATACCACCCAGCACTATATCTGTGTGTGTGTATGTATATGTACAATGCATCCGGAAAGTATTCACAGCGCATCACTTTTTCCACATTTTGTTATGTTACAGCCTTATTACAAAATGCATTAAATTCATTTTTTTCCTCAGAATTCTACACACAACATCCCATAATGACAACGTGAAAAAAGTTTACTTGAGGTTTTTGCAAATGTTAAAAAAAAAAAAAAGAGAAATCACATGTACATAAGTATTCACAGCCTTTGCTCAATACTTTGTCGATACAACTTCGGCAGCAGGACATTCACAGAGTTGTCCTGAAGCCACTCCTTTGATATCTTGGCTGTGTGCTTAGATTTGTTGTCCTGCTGAAAGATGAACCGTCGCCCCAGTCTGAGGTCAACAGCGCTCTGGAGCAGGTTTTCATCCAGGATGTCTCTGTACATTGCTGCAGTCACCTTTCCCTTTATCCTGACTAGTCTCCCAGTCCCTGCCGCTGAAAAACATCCCCACAGCATGATGCTGCCACCATCATGCTTCACTGTAGGGTTGGTATTTGCCTGGTGATGAGCGGTGCCTGGTTTCCTCCAAACGTGACGCCTGGTATTCACACCAAAGAATTAAATCTTTGTCTCATCACACCAGAGAGTTTTGTTTCTCATGGTCTGAGAGTCCTTCAGGTGCCTTTTGGCAAACTCCAGGCGGGCTGCCATGTGCCTTTTATTAAGGAGTGGCTTCTGTCTGGCCACTCTACCATACAGGCCTGATTGGTGGATTGCTGCAGAAATGGTTGTCCTTCTGGAAGTTTCTCCTCTCTCCACAGAGGACCTCTGGAGCTCTGACAGAGTGACCATCGGGTTCGTGGTCACCTCCCTGACTAAGGCACTTCTCCTCCGATCGCTCAGTTTAGATGGCCAGCCAGCTCTAGGAAGAGTCCTGGTGGTTTCGAACTTCTTCCACATACGGATGATGGAGGCCACTGTGCTCATTGGGACATTCAAAGCAGCAGAAATTTTTCTGTAACCTTCCCCAGATTTGTGCCTCGAGACAATCCTGTCTCGGAGGTCTACAGACAATTCCTTTGACTTCATGCTTGGTTTGTGATCTGACATGAACTGCCAACTGTGGGACCTTATATAGACAGGTGTGTGCCTTTCTATATCATGTCCAATCAACTGAATTTACCACAGGTGGACTCCAATTAAGCTGCAGAAACATCTCAAGGATGATCAGGGGAAACAGGATGCACCTGAGCTCAATTTTGAGCTTCATGGCAAAGGCTGTGAATACTTATGTACATGTGCTTTCTCAATTTTTTTATTTTTTAAAAATTTGCAAAAATCTCAAGTAAACTTTTTTCACATTGTCATTATGGGGTGTTGTGTGTAGAATTCTGAGGAAAGAATTAATCCATTTTGGAATAAGGCTGTAACATAAAATGTGGAAAAAGTGATGCGCTGTGAATACTTTCCGGATGCACTATATATATTGAATATAAAACAGAATGAGAAAATAACGACATAGCTGATAGCAATGTGGCCGAAAAACATTGTGTTTCTTGTTAATTAGTATGCTGTATTTACTAATGTCGCTAGAGTTGGAGCAGTAAGATATATGTAATATTATAATGTTCTGCCGTAATGTGAATATCATGGGCCGCCACTTGGTTTTCAAGTTACGGACACGCACATATAGAAGCGTGTCATGAGCACGAGGCAGCTATGCAGTGTCCGCAACGGACGTGGCCATCCGCCGTGCACAAGATTCCATATTGACATTGGCAGGCGAAGGGGCCACCGATTCTTTCTCTGCCCAGGGCCGCCACATGCCTAGAGCCGCCCCTGCTAGGCTACACTACTGGCTGGGCTGCTGAGACTGGCCACTGGACAGAACTGACCATCACAAGTAGTAAAAGCCCGCATATTTTCACATTTTTTTGCTCTAGTTTTATGTAATTTTGTGCTAGTATTGTAAAGAGCAGTTAGTGCAGACTACAGCTGAAGATCTGAAGTGGACGCAAGAAGTTGGCGAGTTGTTTATTAACATATTTTTGTGATTTTGAGTTTGTAAAATTAGTGTAGGTCAGGTGGCGTTTTGCATATCGGCTTATTTTACTAAGTTTACTTCAAAGTTTATATTGTAAAGTAAAGTAACTTGATTTTTGGAGGATTTGTTTTCCAACTTGAATTACTGAGTAATGAATTCAGTGAGCGTTTTCGTGATTTCAGTTCACACGAACAGGACTTTGCGCTGTTCTCTTACAACGATGAGAATGCGTCTGAGAATACCCAAATGGAATTGATTGAAATGCAGTCAGATTCTATTCTGAAGGCAAAATACAACGAAGTTGGTGTGCCAGGCTTGTATGCTTACCTGCCACCCTTGTATGTGCAGATCCATAAGTTGGCATCAAGAGTACTGTCTATGTTCGGAAGCACTTACCTTTGTGAGAAATTGTTTCCGTTAATGAAAGCTACCAAAACCCCACATCGCTCAAGACTTACTGTCGAGCACCTTTCATCCCTCATAAAAGTTGCAGCTGCACAAGATTTCAAGCCTGATATTGACGAACTGGTAACTAACAAAAGATGCCAAGTGTCGGTACAAAAGAAATAGATCTCACACTGTAAGACTCCTATATTATTATATTATTCATTGCTTATATAAGGACCTAGCTAAGAGGCTAAGACTCTAATCGTATGCTGTTGTACGGAGAGTGTATGGAAATAAATTGCTTTTCTTTAAAACTTTAAGTGTTAAATTTTTTAAAGTTTTCAGTATTGGACAGAAAGCTACAGTAACTTTGCATAATAGTATTTGTTACAGTGCAGCCCTGGTGACGCACGTATGGCAGTCGAAGCGGCCCACCAATGGTAGTGAGTTTGACATGCCTAGTTTACATCATAAAAACCAAGGCCACATATTCAGTCTGCAAAAGTGGCTTACTATGGAATCCCAGAGCAAGCTACTTCATTTTAGAGTGCACATGCTGCAGAAAATGGAAAACAGTGCTAAGCATTTGCAATATTTAAGTTAGTTTAGATACATGTAACAGACGAATACACTTTTTATACTTTAGCAAATCTTCAGAAAGTAATCTCAACACAGAGCTGCCTCTGAACTTGGACTGTGCAATTATTTCTCATACTTCAAACTAAGTTTGCCTGTAGAAATGTGCCATTACAAACAGTTGTGTGTGTGTACAGTAACCAGTAGACAGCATTTAAAAAAAAAATTTAAAAAACACAAAAAAAAAAAAAAGAGAATGTACTCTTTTGCACATGGAAATCTTGCTTAACCTATATTTGTTGACTCCTATCTACCTAAATGAGGATCAGACTTGATATGGCATGCAACACAGGTTTGGACTTATGCAGCTTGTTTTACATTAGCCAAAAGTTCTGCAAGATAAGCAAAAAAAATGAATAAATCTCAACGTGATAAACAAGTAGGGCTTGCAATACGAGTAGTAAGTATACGCTTTGTTTGCCGAGTGTCGTGTGATCACAACTGAGCCGATGGTGGTTCTCTCTCGCTGCAGGATTGTGGGTAATTGTCTCCCATGCTTGGTCTCAGTCGGTGTGCCACACTCATATAGTCAACATCTGTACGAGCGTGTACTGTTTACTATAGCATTGTGATAAAGTGTGTGTGTAAAGCATTTTTTTAAATTTTGCTTCCAAGTGTAGTGACTGTTCTTTAGTAAGTGTACTAAATTAGGGAGATGTGTAAAATGTGGGAAAGAGTGCAAAATGTTGTTGAAAAGCAACACCCGAATAAGGCTGTAGCAATGCGAGCAATGAATCTGTTTAACGACAATGCAATGTTGCATTTCTGCGAAATCCTCAAAAGGAGGCAAAAGCAACTATCATTGGATAGATCCCTTGTTAAGGTTGCAAAAAAAAGAAAAAAAAAGAAAAAAGATTCCAGTGAGCCAACATATAGCAGTGATTCCATTAATTATAGTGAAAGTCGTCCTAAACAATAACCCTCCTCCCACTCATCTCACTCACACCAGCCAGGATTCTTTTCAAAGGTAAAATGCAGGTTAATTTGCTTCATGTACTTTTACTTTCAGTTGCTTTAGTGTTAATGAAATTAACAACAGGTGCACTAGAAGGGCAACAACGAGATGACCCCCAAAACAGGAACGGTTTAACAGGTGGAGGCCACTGACATTTTTCCCTCCTCATCTTTTTTGACTGTTTCTTCACTAGTTTTGTATTTGGCTATGGTCAGTGTCACTACTGGTAGCATGAGGCGATACCTGGACCCTACAGAGGTAGTCTAGCTTCTCCATCAAAACATACCATTGCCAGAAGGTTTGCTGTGTCTCCAGCAAAGTCTCAAGGGCATGGAGGAGATTTCAGGAGACAGGTAGTTACTCTAGGAGAGCTGGACAAGGCCGTAGAAGGCCCTTAACCCATCAGCAGGACCGGTATTTGCTCCTGTAGGCAAGGAGGAACAGGATGAGCACTGCCAGAGCCCTACAAAATGACCTCCTGCATGCCACTGGTGTGAATATATCTCTGACCAAATAATCAGAAACAGACTTCATGAGGGTGGCCTGAGGGCCCGACATCCTCTAGTGGGCCCTGTGCTCACTGCCCAGCACCATGGAGCTCGATTGGCATTTGCCGTAGAATATCAGAATTGGCAGGTCCAGTACTGGCACCCTGTGCTTTTCACAGATGAGAGCAGGCTCACCCAGAGAACATATGACAGACATGAAAGGGTGTGGAGAAGCTGTGAAGAACGTTATGCTGCCTGTAACATTGTTCAGCATGACCGGTTTGGTGGCGAGTCAGTGATGGTCTAGGGAGGCATATCCATGGAGGGACGAACAGACCTCTACAGGCTAGAAAATGGCACCTTGCCTGCCATTAGGTATTGAGATGAAATCCTTGGACCCATTGTCAGACCCTTTGCTGGTGCAGTGGGTCCTGGGTTCCTCCTGGTGAACGACAATGTCCGGCCTTATGTGGCGAGAGTATGCAGGCAGTTCCTGGAGGATGAAGGAATTGATACCACCGAGTGGCCCCCACGCTTGTATGACCTAAACCTAATAGAACACCTCTGGGACATGATGTTTCAGTTCATCCGACGCCACCAGGTTGCACCTCAGACTGTTAAGGCGGTGCAACAGACACAGTTTCTGCTCTCTAAATTCTTATAAATTTTTACATTTTCCTCACTTTAAGTTCCCAAGACGACGTATTATGTCCAAATCTTATTGAAGAATTTCATCATGAAGGGGTATCAATAGAAAAAATGAGTACACGGGCAATCCTACCACTGAGAAACACAGTCAAACGAATTAACGCCAAAAATGTTGATCTGTTACACAGCAAATTGGTTAAATGTGTATCAATAGACTATGCTGAAACCGTTGGTGATGATCGTGCAGAAGATGAAAACATCAACTTACAATATCTACAATCGTTAACACCATCTGGTCTTCCACCACACGAATTACTGTAGAAAGAAGGATGTATCCAAGAAAAGTAATGTAGGAGATCTTGATATGGCATTCATATTAAAACTAGCAGAATACCCGCTGCGTGTTAAAGAAGTTATGAAAAAGAAAAGGAAAAATTTAAAAAATAACGTAACTTGATTCTTAATGTAATTGTTTTGTCATTGATATGAGTGTTGTTGTCATATCTATCTCTCTCTATATATATCTCTCTCTCTATATATAGCTATATAGCAAAATACCCGCGCTTGGCAGCGGAGAAGTAAAAAGAAATAATAATAATAACGTAACATGATTGTCAATGTAATTGTTTTGTCACTGTTATGAGTGATGAGTGTTGCTGTTATATATATATATATATATATATATATATATATATATATATATATATACACACACACACACATACATACATACACACACACACACACACACACACACACACACACATATATATATATATACATACTGTACATATCTACACACACACACACACACAACTATCGTATATGTTGAAGTTCTATTTAAATTTTAAATAGTAGGAATTTTTATTTAGTCGACAGAATATTATTCCGGAATAAATCAACTCAAACCTTAAATAACTTATAATATTTTTCTCTCCATAAAAATATATCCTGTCTTAATTACACAAGTTAGAAATAAAGTAAATGTTAAAAGAACAAACATTGAAATTTCTTTACTCTTATGTAATTTTATATAAAAAATAAACTTAAATTTTAAATATCCCAAAAGATTTTGCTCTCCATAAAAATATATCCTGTCAAAATTATACAAATTCAAATATGAACATGGTGCATAACAAAACCTGGAAACATAAATAAAA
>JANRMT010062828.1:2700368-2730905 GCA_026402145.1 Polypterus bichir lapradei | reverse complement strand
ACACACACACACACACACACACACACACACACACATATATATATATATACATACTGTACATATCTACACACACACACACACAACTATCGTATATGTTGAAGTTCTATTTAAATTTTAAATAGTAGGAATTTTTATTTAGTCGACAGAATATTATTCCGGAATAAATCAACTCAAACCTTAAATAACTTATAATATTTTTCTCTCCATAAAAATATATCCTGTCTTAATTACACAAGTTAGAAATAAAGTAAATGTTAAAAGAACAAACATTGAAATTTCTTTACTCTTATGTAATTTTATATAAAAAATAAACTTAAATTTTAAATATCCCAAAAGATTTTGCTCTCCATAAAAATATATCCTGTCAAAATTATACAAATTCAAATATGAACATGGTGCATAACAAAACCTGGAAACATAAATAAAACTTGTTCTTTTCAGCAATAACAAATCAAATCATTCAGTTTATGAACAAAGTGCGTATTTGGGAACACCGTAGTGTCGACTTGGTTCAACATTACTTGGCAACAGGGAAAGTGGGGCAAGTTGCACTGGTGCATTTGTGTCTCCCATAAAAGTAGCTTCACTTGAAATCACTTTGTGATTTTGCACGGGTAAAAACATCTGCTGAAGTGTCAGATTCTTCTTTAACTCTTCTGCTTTCTGTATCTTGTGCATTGCATTCAGGTCTTTCAGGTTATCTTGATGTTTTGTCTCATAGTGCCGTCTTAGATTAAATTCTGTAATTACACCCACATTTGCTCCAGAAATGAGACACATGGGTTTACCGGCAATGTCAGTAAACATATACTCAGCCTCCCATCGGTTTTTAAAGGCTCTATGTTCAGAATCACCTTTTCTCTTCGGCATCGTGTGGGCTAGCTTCGCAATAACTTGCAGCATCATAAGCTAGACTTGATTAACGCGGTAAGTGTTCGGCAAGGCAGCTGAAGCGCTGCATTATGGGATCTGTAGTTTATTGTGTTACCAGCGCTTCATATCCCCGGGCCATTAATAACAATAATACAGTATATAAAATGATCTCACGGGCCGGATATAATTACACGCCGGGCCGGATGTGGCCTGCGGGCCTTGAGTTTGACACATATGGACTAAATAGAACTTGAAAAGATATATTTTTTCAAATGTGATCGCGCAATTCAGATAGAGTTGACGCGCACTACAGTACATCGAGCCCGCGTGCTATTGTGGTTTTGCCTGCGTGCCTCAATAAATCATCCTCCCCTTGCTCTTACTTTTTTACCGTTCATCTAATGAATACACTGAGTATGGCTTTACCAAAACAATCATTGATGGCGAATAAAGTATCCATTATTCGAGTATGTAGATCGGGGTATATATATTATATACATATATATATACCCGCGTATCGCAGCGGAGAAGTAGTGTGTTAAAGAAGCTATGAAAAAGAAAAGGGAACATTTTAAAAATAACGTAACATGACTGTCAATATACAGTAATTGTTTTGTGAGTGTTACTGAGTGTTGCTGTCATCAAGGATTTGATTATCATTATTTCTTTCAATCACGTTCGTATTTGTAGGATGTGTTGTGTTCAAGTTACATTCCGTGTTTGTCAATCGTTGTAAAGATGACAGGTTTCATTCATCGATTCGTTTCTTACTGCATCAATAAACAGATCGTCGTCTTCTTTATCGGAGACCTGACACACTGCATGTGCGGGTTTTTTTTTACACTGTCTTCCTTTAGCGGGACATTGACTTTTTCCACCGTGTGCTTTGTTTCCGCAGTAGCTGCTTTTATGAATATGCTTGTATGTATCAGACGCTTCATATTTTTTTGCTGCCTTTTCAATTGTGTAATTCGTTTTTTGTTCAGCGCTCTTTGGAACCACTGCTTTTTGTCTGTGCACTGCGTCAGTTCACGTGAGCCGCTCGGTGTACATGCATCGAAGGTTCCCAGCTGTGCTGGTGCCATGTCGTGCTATGTCCACGGCTGTATCTAATGTTACCTAAGTCCCGGCACTTAAAACTTTCTCTCGCAGTTTCGTTGAGTTTGTGCCAAACACCACCCTGACCATCTCATCTTCCTCTGCATAAGCACAGTCCTTCACCCGTGAATATTTAGTGGCAGTTTGCTATTGGATTGCCGCTGACGGACGGCCTTATATGGGCAGGCAGTAAATTACAAAACGCCAGCGGCAGCCTGTCTATGAACTTAATTTAAAGTTTAGGTTTACATCGTGCTTTGTTTCCGAAGTAGCAGCACTCATGAATATGGTTGTATATGTCACTCGCTCGCTTCTTATTGTTTCGCTGCCTTCTCAATTATATAATGCATGTTTTCTTCAGCGCTTTTTGGGTCTCTTCCTGGTTTTCTACGTACTGCGTGATTACGTGAGAGGCGTGATGAAGTCACACGAAACTCCGCCCCCACGGCTTTCAAGATCATCTCCATTACAGTAAATGGAGAAAAACAGCTTCCAGTTATGACCATTACGCGTAGAATTTCGAAATGAAACCTGCCCAACTTTTGTAAGGAAGCTGTAAGGAATGAACCTGCCAAATTTCAGCCTTCCACCCACACGGGAAGTTGGAGAATTAGTGATGAGTCAGTCAGTGAGTGAGTGAGTGAGTGAGTGAGTGAGTGAGGGTTTTGCCTTTTATTAGTATAGATGTTAACAGTTTCCCGTTAGAATAGCTTTTGCAAAGAAATAACAAATCTCAGAGCCAAACATTCGAAAAAGTCATTTTATTTAATAGAGAGAACGAAACAAAATTCAACCACGGGCAGCTATACATTGTGTCATCACGATGAAAGTCCAAAAACAGAATGAAAACTCAATGCAATATTGAAAAAAATTTAAATAAAAATTTTTTTTTACTGAAGTTTTAAAATAAAAGTGTAAGTTTAAAAAGTATGTGTGTGTTAATTTCAAAGCCAAGCAGAACAAAATCATATTACGCAACGAATAACGTAACGTCAAACATAATTTACGTTCAAATTATTACGTTTTACTATTTTTTAATATGGTTAATTACTCACTGTAATGTAAAATAGTTCTGTTATGTATATGTAGCAATTCCCATGAAATATAAATCTGTTTAAATTGTACATCCGCTTCCCCATACGTGAGTGACAGAACCGCAAAGAGGCTAGCGTGTAGGGCAGGCATGGGGGTTGGCGAGCGAAGCAAAGCCCCCTAGTTTACATATATATTTACATATACATATATACGTTGTATCACTTGCTCTGTCATCCAAAGAAAAAAAACTGCTCATGCTCTGAACTCTTCCTCTTTTGATCCTCACTCCATTTGCTCTTCTCGCACTTAACATCACCAGTCAAGTCAACATTTATGCTTAAAAAGAGCAGTGGAGATTCTGAACATTATATTTAATGTGCAGAAGTTGTTGAGGGGGGAAAAAAATTCAAAACTGAGTTACAGGCTTTTGTATTTTGATTTTACTTAAATATCAAAAAGAAAATTCAGTATACTCCGCAACTCTATTTGAAGTGACTATCGTTTTCATTTTCTGTGGTATACAGGGCTTCAAACAACATGGTAGAGAAAAACTTGTAACTAGTTTTAGACATTTTGGTCAGTCTCAATGGCATGGTGGTGCACTGGTTGGAGATTTTCACTCAACTGTTCCAAAGAGCACATTTCTAAGTCTGGCACTGCAAAGATTTCATATTTCTTCCATATCAGTGGGTATTTTCTTAGACTTCACAAAGATATGCTGATACAAATTCTGCCCATTCTGAGTGTGAGTGCAACCTGTGCTGAGAAGATCACTCATCCTAGGTTAGTTTCCATCTTGAAAGATTACACACACACACCTACTAAGCATGTGTGCATTATAAAATATTCCAGATGCTACTGTAGTAGAATTTCCAAAAGAATTAAATCAAAAATACCCTCAATATTTTGAACATTTACTGCAGACTTTAAATTGTAACTTTGTCAAAACAAATGTATATTTACAGTAAATAAATGTAAAACATTTTTTAAGCTGTTGATTGCATTAGTGACTTTAGCAATCAGATAAACTGGAGCTACATATGCCTGTCTTGAAGAAAGAATAAAAGTTAATCAATGGCTTTTTAATTCTATAACCCTCTAGTAAAGGACATCATGTTTCCAGTCTTGCGTTCTTTTTCCAAGCTCAGTTATTCCAAAACTGGGTCCCAGTAGGTCACCTCTTATCTCAACACTACTGGGTCTAAGAGAGGACTCAAAACCATTACTCGCCAACAATACTGCACAAAAAAAGCTCAAGATGCAAACTTTACACCAATTTCAAAATGTAACCCAACCCACTTTATTATGGAAACTGGGAAATTAAATCAGACAGGTGCATTTCTAGTAATATTACTGATAACCTTATTTTTTTTTCTTCATGGAGGATTCCTCTTTATAAGAAATCTATCCATCAAACCTAGATTATTAACATAATTATTGCTAACTAGCAAAATACCCACGCTTCGCAGCAGAGAAGTACTGTGTTAAAGAAGTTATGAAAAAGAAAAGGAAACATTTTAAAAATAACGTAACATGATTGTCAATGTAATTGTTTTGTGTTACGAGTGTTGCTGTCATCAAGGATTTGATTATTATTATTTCTTTCAATCAGGTTCGTATTTGGAGGATGTGTTGTGTTCAAGTTACATTCCGTGTTTGTCTAGTCTATCCCTGACCATCTCATCTTCGTTGTCAACCGTTGTAAAGATAACAGGTTTCATTCATCGAAGTGATCACCTCCCAAATCGGTACTCATGAATCTAAGATGTTTAACAGGCATTCCCGGTATTAAGTTGTGGATTTGCCTGCGAATATTTAGTGGCAGCATGTCTATGAACGCGATTTAAACTTAAGCTTTACACCTTGCTTTCCTATTGATATGTCTACAAAGGCTTGCTCAGCGTCAGAGGGTTGTTCCTGTCCTACTGCATCAATAAACAGCTCGTCTTCCTCTGTATCTGAGACATCACACACTGCATGTACGGGTTTACCTTTCCCAGTCCTGCAAACTTTAGCGAATTGCTTCAATTTACCACATTTTTTACACTGTCTTCCTTTAGCTGGACATTGACTTTTTCCACCGTGTGTTTAGTTTCCGCAGTAGGTGAACTTATGAATATGCGTGTATGCGTTAGTCGCTTCATACAGTATTTTATTACTGCCGTCTCAATTGTGTAATGCGTTTTTTGTTCAGTGCTCTTTGGAGCTCTTGCTTGTTGTCTGCGTACTGCGTTCACAGTCAGTTCACGTGAGCCGCTCGGAGTACTTGCATCGAAGGTTCTCAGCTGTGCTTGTGCTATCTTGTGCGATCTTGCGATGTCCACGGCTTTATTTAATGTTAGCTCAGACCCGGCACTTAAAAGTTTCTCTCGCACGTTTGCTGAGTTTGTGCCAAACACTAGTCTATCCCTGACCATCTCATCTTCGTTTGCATAAGCACAGTCCTTCACCAGCAATTTTAACTCCGTTGCAAAGTGATCAAAAGTCTTGTTTATACCCTGCATCTTCTCATTAAACTTGTATCTCGCGAATATCGTATTCGTCGTAGGCATGACAAACGCCAGCGGTAGCGTCTATGAACTTAATTTAAATTTAAGGATTACACCGTGCTTTGTTTCCGCAGTAGCTGCACTTATCTTCATTTGCATAAGCACAGTCCTTCACCCGCGAATATTTAGCGGCAGCATGACTATTGGATTGCCGCTGACGGACGGCCTTATATGGGCAGGCAGTCGATTACGTGGGAGGCGTGCTGATGGAGGACACAACTCCGCCTGACACGGCGACCGAGCTGCAGGCTACGTCCGTATACATGTACGTAAGTAGGTTCCAGTTATGACCGTTACGCGTAGAATTTCGAAATGAAACCTGCCTAACTTTTGTAAGTAAGCTGTAAGGAATAAGCCTGCCAAATTTCAGCCTTCTAACTACACGGGAAGTTGGAGAATTAGTGATGAGTCAGTCAGTCAGTCAGTGAGGGCTTTGCCTTTTATTAGTATAGATGCTATATTTATTGACTTTTTTAAATTATCCATATTAATTACCATGTATGTTGATTTAACTATTAGGTAATTATGAGTAATTATAACATACATAAACTTTAATAGAAAATAACCTAACCTTAAAAAAACTATAGGGACAGAATTTCATTTGATAGTGAAAGGAATCATTTATAGTTGGAGGAGGTGGGTGTGAAAAGGTTTTGTAGAGAATATGATCATCACACACTACTAGATGTATTAATGTGCACACAGAGTGCTGTGAAAAAGTGCACAGCTGTCCCGATTTTTTTTTTTTTTTGCATATTTGTCAAACTTAAATGTTTCAGATCATAATGCAAATTTAAATAATAGACAAAGATAACCCAAGTAAACACAACATGTAGTTTTTAAGTGATGATTTTATTTATTAAGGGGAAAAAAAAAAAAACACAACATCCAAGCCTACATGGCCCTTTGTGAAAAAGTAATTGCCCCCTAAAACTAATAACTAGTTGCACCATCCTTAGCAGCAACAACTGGAATAAAGTATTTGCAATAACTGGCAGTGAGTCTTTCACATCACTGTGGATGAATTTTGGCTCACTCTTTTCAGAATTGTTTCAATTCAGCCACATTGGAAGGTTTCCGAGCATGAACTGCTTTTTTAAGGTCATGCCACAGTATCTCAATTGGATTGAAGTCTGGACTTTGACTAGGACGCTCCAAAACCTTCATTTTGTTTTTTTAAGCCATTCAGAGGTGGACCTGCTGGAGTGTTTTGGATCATTGTCCTGCTGCAAAACCCAAGTGTGCTTCAGCTTGAGGTCATAAACTGATGGCTGGACACTGTGCTTCAGGATTTATTGGTAGACAGCAGAATTCATGGTTCCATTAATCACAACAAGTTGTCCAGATCCTGAAGCAGCAAAACAGCCTCAGACCATCACACTACCACTACCATGTTTGACTGTTATGTTCTTTTTCTGAAATGCTGTGTTACTTGTACGCCAGACATAATGGGATACACACCTTCCAAAAAGTTATATAATACATTTCCTTCTGTTCTATATTCAGCACTCCTGACAAAAAAAAAAAACAAAAAAAAAACACCACATTTCAAGGAGTCAGATTGCTCCAAAAAGGAAAATAAATAGGAGCCAGTAGCTTTGGTTTAGGTGCCAAATAATCAAATGTGTAAAATATTAATTTCTCAATTGTTTAACTTTCTAAATTCTGTATGTGTGCCTAATTATTTTCTTCTTCCTTTGTAGTGTATCCTTCCCTTGTGCTTTTATGTCTGTCTTGATGATTTGCGTAATTGAATATCATAACTTTCAAAATAAGTACAGTATTAAGAACAATATATTTTACTCAGGCAGTGAGTCTGCGCCACTGACCATCAAATGTCAGTGCCAAAGGGCCATCCAATGTAATGCGGTCTTCTTATCTTCTTGATTGAAGTGAGACAGCATTTGACACAGGGCTCAAGATCAAACTGCTTAAGTGATGGGCCTTCAGTACTCATTCTCACTAAATCCTCTAAGGTTAGGACATTGTGTGGGCTTTGCACTTTTGATTTTACCCTGTTCTATACTGAAAAGCAATGTTCACACTGAGCTGCTGAAATAGGCAGAACAAGAATGATCTCAACAAGATGTAGAATATTCTGGAAATCTGCGTAATAAAGCTCTTTTGTCGGCAGGAATTCCCACAAACTGTTGTAAGATCTGCCTGAGAATTGGTCTTTTAATCAGAATTTTTATAATCTCCAATCCATTTGCATAGCCTTGACATCACATGCATTCTTCAACAAGACTTCTTGATACCATTTAATTAAAGTGTCAATCTCCTTTTCTCCAAAAAGGGTTAAATCATCTGTCACTGAACAATCTAAGACCCATGTGGGCTTCCTTGCTGCGATAACTGGCTTTCCATTTCCTTGACTGTAACCTCCACTTTTTTCTCAGCATGCAATTGAAGGTTATCTCTAAAGTTGGTGCGACTTGCACGTTTCACTTGGATATTCTGAAAGGTAATGCCTGTATTGTTACTAATCACTGAATTTCTCTGCTTTTTAGTTTTCAGTCTGTCAGAGATCTGTGTTTTATAAGGGACACCACATTTTAATGCTGAACAAGTCATTCCAGCCCAGTATACTGGAGAAACCCCTGTAACTTTCCTTTCCTCAATGGTCTGTCTGATATCCCCTTGATTGTGAGAACACAACTGTCAATAATAGCTGCACCTGCTTGAGGCAAAAATCAAAGGCGGCAGGGGGCGTGCATTTCTACAGCTCTGCTCTAGCTGTGGAAACAAGCAACCCGCTGTGGACGAGACAGAAGGCCACAGAAGACATGAAAGTGATAAAGACAACTTTCTACAACCTTTTAAAATTCATTTTGGAAAATTTTACCTGTTCGCTGTTCATTTTATAAGCAGCCAACAGGAAACAGGCATTTCTAAGGCTAGGCTTTACCTGGGGCAGTAAGTGTCTCTTCCAGAGGATAGGACAAGAGAGCAGAGTGGAGAAAAAAGTGAAAAAGGCATCCTAAATTCTTTTAAATAAGTTTAGCTCTTTTTTTTTATTTTTATAAACAGAACAGCATTTCAAAGACAAAGGTTCAGCTGTGGGAATGATTCTCAAGTGGATGGGATGGCGAGGCACATCAAATTGATATTGAAGATGTTCTGCAGTCTTTGAAAATACATTTTGAACAATTTCAGCTATACAGTGTTAATATTTGGAAGCAGCTTACAGGGGCACACATTTTTACAGCAAAGGGTCACCTGTGGAAATAAGTATCCCCTCTGGTGGAAGGGATGGTGGGGCATAGTAGAGATGAAATATATGTTTTCCTGCATGTGTATTTCACATTCAAGCAGTCAGACTGGAAATAATAAATTTCTGTTGTGTAACAGCCTGTGTAGGATTGTTAGTTGCAAAAGTTAATGTTAAATGGCAATTTAGGTCTGTGTGCCGATTAAAGTCAAAGAAATGCAAAGTAAACACTCACATTCAACAGTTACACTGATATAATAAGCATGTGTATTTGCACCTGCGTCTACAAGACCATATTTCTTTTTTGTCACACATTTACACAGCATGCTGTAGACACAGAACACACATGAAATGCATAGCATTTCAAACAACAATATACATTTTTACCTATAGAATTCCTTATAAGTCTTCAATACAGACTTGATGGAAGGGAGAGGTTTTGAGCTGGCAGTGATAAACACAGAGTGTAAGTGTCAGAAGGGGCAAATGGCTGGCTGAAAGGGGGATGGGCAAATGCCACTATATGACACATTTGCAAAACAAAGGCAGCTATCCAGTTGCTGAGCTGATAAGGACATACGCTTTTCCTCGCATGTTTTGGGAAAAATGGGGGGGGGGGGGGGATGTCAAGGAAAACAAGATTTGGTGGGAATTCTACTGTTAAAGACACTGTGCAGTATTTTAACTACACAATGTTAACAGTTTAATCAGCTTAATCTGACATGATTATCTGCACATGTAATACAACTTAGAGGTGTGGTCATGACAGGTAAGGGATTTTTTTTTTTTTTAATAGAATTTAAACTATTTGATTCACACATATATACCTACCAACATGATGGGCAGATGTTTTGCACATCTTCCTTGAGTTTTGATGACCACTGCGTCACATTCAATCCTTTATTCATCATTCTGAAAAAAGAGTTAACCAGCCTTTTGGAATACAGGGCTACCGCATCAGCTGTGCATGTAGTTAGAAATATTTACATGTGTGCAACTCCAAGTCTGAAATCATTTTCAATGCATGTGCCTTGCACTCAGCATGGACACATGAAGTGTATAAACCAGCCTTAAGTGGAATTTGGCTCTCGGATATCCATGGGGGAACCTGTACAAATACATGTTAACAGCACATCAACTGAAATAAAAAAAAAAAAAAAGCCCTTTTGCATCAGCTACAATATAGTTACTTTAAAGTTTCAATGATTTCATTCAGCACTGGAGAACTAAGTAGAAATGATAATCACCAATGTCTACTTTCAGTCACATTTGCTGATATTTGTGCATTATTCATGGTTTTCCCTCATGCATTTCTTTTTCAGTATAGTTTAGTTTTAGCAATTCTGAGGTCTTGTTCTATTACTGGGTGGTAAATTCTCCTTCAGCTCCTTTTTTAATATATTGTATGGTGGATATTTAACTGTTAATGACACTTTGAAAGGTTTAATTGTTGAGATTTAATTTTATCAGTATATACAACATTATAATTCCTGTAAAAAAATCTTTATTAGGTTGTTTTCAAGATGCCTCAAAAATCATTGTTTACTACAGCTTAACCAATGTTGCTCATGTACCATTCAAATGGGTAATTTAAAGTGCTTATACTGTATTGTGTTTATTACGATTTAATTGTGCTAATTGATGGAAAGTGTTCTGCCAGCTCCAATAAGTACACTTCTAAGTCAATACTGCCATTTATGCATTACATATAAATTATAAGCTAAACCATAAAATAATCTAACCATTGTTCCAGTTTTGAAATACTGACTTGGAATGATCATGCAGAATAGGCTAGTCACAAGTAGAGAGAGCAAAATTAGATTGGAAATGTGTTATCCTCATCACGCTTTCAAAATAAAAAAAAAGCAAAAATCTTTTTATTTCTAATCTTGAACAAACCATCCATCCATCTACTAAATACACTAATCCAGAGCAAGGCTGCAAGAATGCTGGAGCCTGTCCCAAAAAACATTTGTTACAAGGCAGAAACAATCCCTGAACAGGATGCTAGCCCACTGCAGAGTGGACACACACACGCCAACATAGCATTGTCAATTCACCTAAACCGTGTGTGTTTAGACTGTGGAGGAAACCCATAAAGACAACAGGGAGAACATAAAAACTCCACACAAGTAGTACCCAGAACTACTGTGAGACAGGAGCACTGACACAGGAAAACCAATTTAGAGTTTGTATATAAGCATTCACCACCATTCCAATGTTTATTTTCTTTTCAAAGTAATGTGTAGCAGTGCAGGTCATTACCCAGTCTGATTTTTAAAATGCCCCATCTGTCAGCTTTTCAAAGAGCAGAGGTTTGGCTTTCTAAGGCATATAGACTTGCCTCCATATTGCAGCAACTGCATAAGACAATTCATTTGTTAATAAATACATGACAACCTGCTATGTTTGTCCTCAACTCAACAGCATGTTTTTAAACTGGCAGCTCCTTCTCCCAAAAATTAAATGCAAATAGCCTGCATCTTACTCTGGCTCTAGAGTGAAAGACACTTCATATACAAATAAACTTCCAAAAATTGTCATGCTGTACATCCTTTCAAAGCAGATTCATTATAGCTAGCCCTGCATAAATGTGTCATTCTGTGACAACGTTAATGTATTATCTGGTCATTGCTGGCCCTTTATAACGTGTGAAAAAATGCATAAAGTAGATGTGACATTCTAGGCTGAATGTGTGCGTGTTTTTTTTTCAAGAATCTGAAGAATGAACAAAGAAAGCTCATACTTTCTAAGGGCATGCTGAGGTTTTCAGAGTATAAAGTCATTTGGTTAAGCTCACGAGCAAAAGCAAGATCTGTTGGCTCCCAAACAGCTTGTTGTTATTCAGGATAATTACTATTTTAAATAACATTTTCAAATATTAGGACTTATGATTGGTGTGCTTATTTTGCTTATGATATTAAAATACATTCAAAATGTATTAATTTCTTTTGTGACGGTCACTCATCTTGTTTTCAAGTCTACTTTCTTAGCTTGTGGGAGTCAGGGACATATGCGAATTTAATGTTCCAGTGGCCTATTAAAAAGGAACTCTTTCTTCCAGTCAGCAAAAATGTGTGTAAATGTCATTTTCTAATCCACTTAATCCAGACCAGGGACACAGGTGGTACAGGAGCTTATCCCAGTTAGCATACAGCGCAAGGCAGGAACAAACCCTGGACAAGGTGCCAGACCATCACAGGGCAACAACAACCACACACACCAAAAACAAACTGGGGCCAATTTTGCATCACCAATTCACCTAACATCCATGTCTTTGGACACTGGGAGGAAACCCACACAGACAACATGCAAACTCCACACAACATGTTTACATGAAACTGGTAAATGATTTAAGAGACAAAAAATAAAAGGCAAGCACATTACATATTATATACAGGTATATGAAGATGGTTTACATTTCAGTTCAATACACACATTTCTCAGGATATACAGGGAGTGCAGAATTATTAGGCAAATAAGTATTTTGTCCACATCATCCTCTTTATGCATGTTGTCTTACTCCAAGCTGTATAGGCTCGAAAGCCTACTACCAATTAAGCATATTAGGTGATGTGCATCTCTGTAATGAGAAGGGGTGTGGTCTAATGACATCAACACCCTATATCAGGTGTGCATAATTATTAGGCAACTTCCTTTCCTTTGGCAAAATGGGTCAAAAGAAGGACTTGACAGGCTCAGAAAAGTCAAAAATAGAAAGATATCTTGCAGAGGAATGCAGCACTCTTAAAATTGCAAAGCTTCTGAAGCGTGATCATCGAACAATCAAGCGTTTCATTCAAAATAGTCAACAGGGTCGCAAGAAGTGTGTGGAAAAACCAAGGCGCAAAATAACTGCCCATGAACTGAGAAAAGTCAAGCGTGCAGCTGCCAAGATGCCACTTGCCACCAGTTTGGCCATATTTCAGAGCTGCAACATCACTGGAGTGCCCAAAAGCACAAGGTGTGCAATACTCAGAGACATGGCCAAGGTAAGAAAGGCTGAAAGACGACCACCACTGAACAAGACACACAAGCTGAAACGTCAAGACTGGGCCAAGAAATATCTCAAGACTGATTTTTCTAAGGTTTTATGGACTGATGAAATGAGAGTGAGTCTTGATGGGCCAGATGGATGGGCCCGTGGCTGGATTGGTAAAGGGCAGAGAGCTCCAGTCCGACTCAGACGCCAGCAAGGTGGAGGTGGAGTACTGGTTTGGGCTGGTATCATCAAAGATGAGCTTGTGGGGCCTTTTCGGGTTTAGGATGGAGTCAAGCTCAATTCCCAGTCCTACTGCCAGTTTCTGGAAGACACCTTCTTCAAGCAGTGGTACAGGAAGAAGTCTGCATCCTTCAAGAAAAACATGATTTTCATGCAGGACAATGCTCCATCACACGCGTCCAAGTACTCCACAGCATGGCTGGCAAGAAAGGGTATAAAAGAAGAAAAACTAATGACATGGCCTCCTTGTTCACCTGATCTGAACCCCATTGAGAACCTGTGGTCCATCATCAAATGTGAGATTTACAAGGAGGGAAAACAGTACACCTCTCTGAACAGTGTCTGGGAGGCTGTGGTTGCTGCTGCACGCAATGTTGATGGTGAACAGATCAAAACACTGACAGAATCCATGGATGGCAGGCTTTTGAGTGTCCTTGCAAAGAAAGGTGGCTATATTGGTCACTGATTTGTTTTTGTTTTGTTTTTGAATGTCAGAAATGTATATTTGTGAATGTGGAGATGTTATATTGGTTTCACTGGTAAAAATAAATAATTGAAATGGGTATATATTTGTTTTTTGTTAAGTTGCCTAATAATTATGCACAGTAATAGTCACCTGCACACACAGATATCCCCCTAAAATAGCTAAAACTAAAAACTACTTCCAAAAATATTCAGCTTTGATATTAATGAGTTTTTTGGGTTCATTGAGAACATGGTTGTTGTTCAATAATAAAATTATTCCTCAAAAATACAACTTGCCTAATAATTCTGCACTCCCTGTATGTGAGCACTGATTCATTTATTAATTCCCTAACATTTATTAGTTAATATAATAAGCATGAGAGTGTGTAATAACTTTGTCAGTAAAATTTGTTTTTCATATTTGAGATAACATTGGCTATATTATCTTTATAAGTATCAACAATTATACACTTGTGCTCACAGCACCTGCAGTGTACAATTGAGTGACAAACATGTCTCCGAGCTTTGAGATTATAATAAAAAAAGGTAATTTAGCCAATTTAATTTTAAACTAAAACATGTTCATGTGAAAACATCACATACTTCAACTTTTTTCTTTTCATTCAGATATCTTCCAGGAAAATCTATTAGTTAAACACATCAACTACATCATTATAATATGGATCGGTAATTGGTCATCTTCACTGACCACATATCAGTATTGCTATCTGTCTAAAACATTCATCTCAGTTGAGCCCTAATTTCAGTGCATCATTCTGTACTCTGGTCGATTTAATCCCAAAATGTTAAAGGAAACAATGCATTTGAAGCTGGATACAAAAAATGGCCCAATTAAAAATAGGGGCCTCAGTTCTATTCTACATCTCATTCGACTACTTGATGTATAATCAAATATACAGTATAAAGCAGAGTCGATGTATGTGTGTATGTATGTTTGTCCGCCATATAAATCTGCACCGGGCGTCCGATCGCCATCAAACTGGGGGATGGGGCTCTTTTGTGACCAGAAGAGGTCATGGGGTATGTTTGGTTGGGAAAAATGTTCGTGGTGAAGCGCAAAGCACCTTTTCACCGACAACGTTTGTTACATGTCCCCATACTTAAGATGGCCGCACGTTGCAGCAGATGGTCACCGTGGTGCCATCTAGCGGTGGCTTTGGTCTCTGTGTGTCGCTCTTTACCCATGTTTCTTTAAACTGCCAAGAGATGGTGGAAGTGTTGAAGTATGAGAAGGCCAACTGCTTTGATCGGGTGAAGAGGAACTGCTGTATAAATGTAAAACGTGAATGACCCAGTACGTGTGACCGGCTGACACACCCACATTTCCGTGGGTCACACTCCCACACGCACTGATAGTGCTGTATTTCATTTGCCAACATTCGTTATATAGCAGCACGTTTGAGCAGAGACTCGCCTTAAAAAGACAGCATCCTTCCCCCACTGTGCGTCCCTCTTTACCAACGTTTCTTTAAATTGCCAAGAGATGGCGGAAGTGTCCAAGTATGAGAAGACCGAGGGCTTTGATCGGGTGAATGGAAACTGCCGTATGGATGTAAAATGTGAACGACCCAGTACGCATGACCGGTTGACACAACCGCGTTTCCGTGGGTCACACCACCACACGGACGGATAGTGCTGTATTTCATTCGCTAACGTTCGTTATATGGCAGCACGTTTGAACAGAGATTCGCCTAAAAAAAGATAGCATCCTTCCCCCGCCATTTTCTCGACACACACCAACGATTGTATGTCACTTCTCTCTGTAGTTACCATCACCAACGTCCGTTAGATGGCAGCACGGTTCAACACAGACGCCCCTTACAAACAGCACCCCTCCCCTCCATTTTTCCCCCCAAGACGGCTTCAGTGCTACTCTTTTTCACTGGCTTTGCGTATTTGTGGTGTTATTTGCTCGCTTTCCGACTCACAGTACGATTTCACTGTTGCTTTCTGACTGACTGGTGTTATTTGTTCCCTTTCCGACGTATTGTAAATAAGTTAAATTCATCTCACTGTGGTGGTTATTCCGTACGTAATACCATGTAACATTATAATTGTCCTGCTTTTCGGTGATATACCCATGCCACCGAAAAAAACACATAGAATTGGAAGGCCCACATCAGATGCCAGAAGAAAGTCATTTCAAAGGTGTCTAAAATGCCACAACAGACAGAATCCACAGTGGAGGAACTTACAATAAAATGTGAATCAGAAAACTGTTTGTTCTATTTCTATGTTCCGTTTCTTTCATTTGGGAAATTCACCGGTTATAGATTTCCGGGCAACGGCAGGTACTTCTGCTAGTACTGCGTAAAACATTATGAGCAAATCAGTAATATTGCAAGATGCTTCTAGCTTTTAACAATGTCAAATAATCAAATGGTAAATGCAACACCCATCGATAAAAGGGCAAAAATCATTGTTCATTTCAAACCTCTAGAGCTTGAAGAACTGTAACAAATACTGAACAAAAAAAAAAAAACAAAAAAAAAAAACACACTTTATATGAAATCGTTTCAATGTTTTATAAGAAAGAGGAAAAATGGAATTCTCAAAGATACACATAAGTACCAATATAAAAAAAAAAAGTCAAGCGGTTCAAGTGGCTATAATACAGTACAGTATAAAAATTGATAACGTATTTGCATTCCACGTCATATTAGTTTGGATACCTTTGGAACTCATCACTGAATCAGGAAGCATACAGTTCATTGATAAAGCACAGCCTTTTCAAACATGAGCCATTTTTCAGAGACCCTTTACAGTCTAACTCAAACATGCTGAAGTTATTGGTTGGCACATAATTCTTTAAACTTCTGCTGACCAAACTGCTTGACATCTGAATTCTGTATTATCCACGCATTCATACATAATTTAGTACAGTTCGTACCATGAGCCTCATTCTACCTGTTGCACACAGTAAGATTATGTATTTATATTCTCAGTAAAACTACCCAGGTAAAATTGCTGGAGGTTGGTCAAACATGCTAAATGTTACTTTTAATTAATTTTTGTAGACCACTGCAGGGCCTCTCTGGATTTTTCCATTGGGCATAACAAGTAACACGATTGCCAGTTAGGATGGGCCACTAAGTCAATAACTGGAAATGCAATATTTCATATTAAAGTTATGACTTCCATCAAATAAATTTGAATATGGATTATAAATTCTGGAGAACATGTGCATGTGTCAGAAATACCTTGAAAGGGTCAATTAGCATGCTGTTTTTTGTAAGGCAAGCAAAAATTACATTTTATAGGTCATTAAAACCAGTACAAATTCCGCAAAAGGTATTTTTTGATGATTTATTTACTTTCCTTTTCTGTTTCATTACAACTCATACTTATTATACCATTCAGTCACACGTGGATAAGATTTGGCTGTTTAGGACAGGAGCAAATGTGGCATAGAGAATATATTAACTACTAAAAAGTTCTGCTTTCACTTTAAGACATTTGTCAGGATGTGAACACTGTAGCTCTCTGAAAAATGTGGCAAAGGAAGGCTTAGAAGCATACATCAAATGCAATGAATAGCGAGGATGCAGAATTCTACATGTAAGACGCGCAGAAGAACCATCTCACATTTGGTCAAACATATTATACACAGCAAGGTTATTATAGTTAACGAAAACTAAAATCAAAACTAAAACTATTATTAAAAAAACATTTTTGTAAACTGAAATAAAATAATTAACAAAACCGAAATGAAAAACTAAAACTAAATGAAACTATTAAAGTAGCTGGGAAAACTAACTGAAATAAAATAATAATTTACTAAAATATTTTTAGTTTTCGTTTTTGAATGAATATTTTTGCCGTTAGTCTTTAACCCTTGTAAGTTTTAACTCTAAAACAGAAAGTCATCCATCGCGAGCCACCCGCATATATTCATCCAGTGAACAGCAGCTGGTGAAGGAGGGCGGCAGTTCACACCCTGGTGACAGAGCAAGGCTGAGTGCGGGTGCGTAAAGCATGAGAAATAGAAAGCGATTTGCGTGCCGCCTTTCTTTGTGCTTTTTGTATATCAAGATGTAATTCAAATGGCTGAAATCAGAATGTGCTCGTCAACAAAATGTTTACCGTAGAAAAATCACAAGTGAGTAACGTTTCAATTTCATTTCTCAGGTGTCTGCTTTTTGTTGACAGCAATTCACCTGCCACTTTGCACAGGAGAAATCGTTTTTACTTTCTCATATACGAAGTATACAGAAAGTATAGCAATCATGAAAAAATTCGACCTCGATATTTTGATAAATCATGACGTTATAGACTAACCAGTGTCCAACAATACTGTTTTTTGGAATTGCGTGTGTGCACGTCTCTGTGCGTGTGTAAACATGATAACTCAAAAACGTAACTAGAGAGATGGATGAAATTCGGCATGTGGTTGTTACACCATAATTGCAGATCTGTATTAACTTTTGGGCCAAATCCATCACCCGGAAGTGGTACTTTACCTGAACACATACTCGATTTTTATTTTATTTATACAGCTGCAGAGTCCGATTTATTCAACTTTACTTTTTTGATAATTGTTCAATATATTATTAATTTGATTTGTTGTTGATGGTTCCTTAATGTACATAATATAAAAATATAATCATAACCTGATATTGTGAAAGTAATCCATTAGCAGAATATTTTAAAATATTTGTCTCCCTTTTTCAATGTTTTTCTCTCTTTCCCAAAATAGATAGCTGAAATATCATATTCTTTTTGTTCTTAACATCAGCCTTATCATATATATTGCATACCAGGGATTTTTCCTGCCTTGCATCCAAACCTGCCACGGTAGGCTTCAGGTTTTCTGAAATCCTACTCTGGATAAACAGGTTTAGATAATGTATATGTTGTTCTTAATCTCAGATGCTGTCTCTGTCGTTTTGTGCCTGTCCATACTCTTATTACCTGCTCTTGCTCTGCTCATCATGGGTTTACTGTTCTTATGGTGGGCTATTCAAGACTCACCACCCCTAACCTTGACACTACATGCTTGTTGTTCTTTGTTTCCCTCAATACAGCCAGGTGGGGTCTGCACACTGACTCAAGTCTAAGAGCCCTGTTCTTCCTAAGCCCCTGTGATTTTCATGAGAAAAGATTTTAAAAATTATAAAATTGTGTAAAATTGTTCATATTCAGTGTCTAGTTTTGATTATGCTTGTTTTTATCAGACAAAAATAAAACCAGATAATAAACCAGGCAGTATAGTAAGCTTCCACTAACATTAAACACATATCCAAATCTGTTAAGTGTACAGTTCTGTCTGATTGTGACACAAAACCAAATCCTTAGGCCCTCCATGCCATAATTACTAAAACTGAAACTAATATATATAAAAATAAAATAGAAATGTCTTTGTGAAATAAAAACTAAACTAAAACTAAAAATACATGATGAAGGAAAACTAAAACTAAACTGAATTTCCAAGTAAGGTCATAAAAAATATAGAAATAAAAACTAATACAAAAAGGCAAAACTATAATAACCTTGATACACAGTACTTATTAAACTGGTTTTCTGACTCACAATGGCAATGCATTGGACAATGCCAGAGTTTATGTAACCCAAAAAAAATCTTCATACCTAATTGCTTTTAAGTAAACTAAACTATCCAAAGGTCCATCAATTCTGTTTCTATCAAAGTTTACATATTAATGCCTGAAAATATTTGAGATATAACCTTGAAACATTGCAAGCAAGGCAGGACCTTGCTTGTCCTGGGAGGGGGCATTACAAGACAAGCTCACACACCAATCTACACTCAGTTGTACTCAGCCAATAAAAATTCACCCATTAATCCAACCTGTACATTTTTTGAAGTGTGGGAGTACAAATTGTGCAGAATCCAAACATACAATGCCTGGGCCAAGATTTAAACACATAATTCTGGAACTGTGAAGGAGCGTAACTAACAGCTATATACACTGACAGAACACATTGTTTTAAAGCGTATCCCAGCTAATCCAAATACTACTTGAAAACTACCAGTCTAGTAAAACATGCAATTTGACAGGGTTAGAACAGGTTTCAAAGAGGAAAGTAACAGGGGATTAAACAAAAAAAAAAACCCCAATCTGAGCCATTTTAAAATCTACTGGGATAAGATGCACCATCAAAAGGCACTTGTCATATGTATACATAATACAAGCACATTTATTTGTGGGGCACTGTGTAAGGCTTCATCCTAACAAGGGAAACTTTGCCACTACCTAGAGCACAAATCCACACTGAGCTATGATGAGGTTACATGAGCAAAAGACAAAACACAACCCACTAACATACCATGTTAAGAGTCTCAAAAGGTTTTATTTGTGCCCATACTCACACTAAATTGCACACAAAAACAAAAAGGTAATACATCCTACCTACTTGTCTCTGTGTCCTGAAACCAATTAAACCAGACTTGTAGGAATACACAAATAATCCAGCATGGGTTTTAAAAAAAAAAAAAAAAGCAATCAAGCAAACGTGACAGAAAGAATAATGATTACTCTTATTTTCAACTACAAATAATGTCATTTAGCTACTGTCTAAAAAACAATATTTATAAATGATTCTACTATACTATTTTTGATTTTTTTTTGTTCTAGATTGCCAATTTGTACTCATTCAAATATCACAGACATCACAAATACGCAATTATAGTTTCTAATTCAATGAAGCAGGTATGAATAACTGTGATACTGAGATTATATTTTTCATAATTATATAAACATTGGACTTTTGATTGCCTCTCTTCAGATGCCACTTGAACTAGACTAATACATTTATGTATTATTTACTCCAAGTATTAGTATTATGGCCTTAAATAGATTTTGTGTTATACAAAGTATATATATATATATATATATATACACAAATACTGGATGTTCTCACCACGAATGTGTTGATGTGAAATACATACTGTGGCGGATGGCCGGGGCCCATGCCTGGCCGGGACGCCCCTTCGATACTTGGTCCGAGGGAACAATCATGGGCAACACACTACTTCCCCGGAATGCTTGGTGGCAGCCCCCCGGGTAGCATCGGGGCCACAGATATGGGACTTTGGAGTTCAGCCCTGTTGGGCTCCGTGGCCACCTCCGGGGGGGGGCTGCACTGCTTCCTGAGCCCATCTGGGCGGCAATGCAGCCACACCCGGAAGTGCAGCCAGATGCAGATTATTAAGCACCTGCAGCACTTCCATGTGGGCTATAAAGGGAGCCAACAGCCACCATACAGGAAGCCAGAGTCGGGAGGAGGAGGACAATGCTTGCCGGGAGGAGTGGTGGTGAAGACCAGAGTGTGTTTGCTTTTTGCTTTGGTGTTTTTGTTTGGTGCTTAGTGGGACTGTCCCGTGGCTGAGAGACACGGGGAAGACGTGACTCTCAGCTGAAGAAACATAGATTTATTTTTTCACGTGCCTCACGGTGTCAGTCTGCGTAGGGTCAGCGCTCATATATAGATAGATAGATAGATAGATACTTTACTAATCCCAAGGGGAAATTCACATAATCCAGCAGCAGTATACTGATACAAAGAAACAATATTAAATAGTAATAAAAATGGAAAAAAAAAAAAAAATGTTAGCATTTACTCCCCCGGGTGGAATTGAAGAGTCGCATAGTGTGGGGGAGGAACAATCTCCTCAGTCTGTCAGTGGAGCAGGACAGTGACAAAAGTCTGTCACTGAAGCTACTCCTCTTCCTGGAGATGACACTGTTAAGTGGATGCAGTGGATTCTTCATAATTGACAGGAGTTTGCTTAATGCCCGTCGCGCTGCCACAGATGTTAAACTGTCCAACTTTACTCCTACAATAGAGCCTGCCTTCTTAACAAGTTTGTCCAGGCATGAGGCGTCTTTCATCTTTATGCTGCCACCCCAGCACACCACCGCGTAGAAGAGGGCACTCGCCACAACAGTCTGGTAGAACATCTGCAGCATCTTATTGCAGATGTTGAAGGATACCAACCTTCTCAGAAAGTATAGTCTGCTCTGACCTTTCTTACATAGAGCATCAGTATTTGCAGTGCAGTCCAATTTGTCATCCAGCTGCACTCCCAGATATTTATAGGTCTGCACCCTCTGCACACAGTCACCTCTGATGATCACAGGGTCCATGAGGGGCCTGGGCCTCCTAAAATCCACCACCAGCTCCTTGGTTTTGCTGGTGTTAAGATGCAAGTGGTTTGAGTCGCACCATTTAACAAAGTCTTTGATTAACTTCCTGTACTCCTCCTCCTGCCCACTCCTGATGCAGCCCACAATGGCAGTGTCATCAGCAAACTTTTGCACGTGACAGGACTCTGAGTCATATTGAAAGTCTGATGTATATAGATTGAACAGGACCGGAGAAAGTACAGTCCCCTGCGGCGCACCTGTATTGCTGAACACAATGTCAGACCTGCAGTTCCCAAGCCGCACATATTAAGGTCTGTCTGTAAGATAGTCCACAATCCATGCCACCAGCATATAGCGCCTTTTTTACAATACATACACACAAGAAATAACAATGAACAATATTCACAAACAAAAACCATCAACATTTAAAAATGAAAGCACTAGGAAACCATTCTCCATTTTATTCAAGACAGACATTTTTCTAAGTGCATAAACTTTTCAAATGATGAGAACACTCACTCCTATTACACCTACTGTCTCAGACAACCTTCCACAACAAATCTTCAAATCCTGATTTTTTTTTTTATAAGACAACAGAAATCCAGACACTATCATTAAACGTGTTTAGGGCTAGTTAGCAAACAATCTGTTGAAGGTAGAGTTGATTACTGGTAAGAATGATAATGTCTTGCACTGGTATAACAAACCTTCAAAGTAGGTATTTCTCAATGAGTAGGGTGTGTATAAAATGCAAAATAAGAAAATCAGAGAATTGCAACAAACCAAGCATTCTGAGCTACAGCTTCAAATGAAACATGCTTTTCCAAACAAAACTACAGAGTGTACAGTATAAGTAAAACAGACATACAGAAAAGAAAGTGCCTCACTGAAATAATTACAACTGGTTTGTAACCTGCAAATTGTAAGCAAGACCAACAACTCAAAAAGATGTCGTCATGAAAGGAATGTTCATTCAGTGCACAGATAACACTAGTAATTAAATTAAAAAAATGGTGTCCATTTAGCAAAAACATTAGAATTGCTCATAAATCTTCAATCTCAACCCTGTAACTATAATGTCTAGAGTTTATGGGTTTCTCCTAGGAAATCACAGTTGCTCCAACACTGCAAAAACATATCAAGCGAGTATGGAGATATGCAAAAGAGTGTCCTTCAGCTGACATGTATTCCATCCAGGGATGCACCCCTCCTCAAGCTTAGTGCAACCAAAATCAAATCTGTTATGAATACTAAGATGAAACAGGAAAATCAAAGTTAAAAGTTATGGCTGGACATAATTTATATTAATACTAGACTGACCTGCCTTTTAAGGCGACTGACTTTTAAGTTGACCACTTCTTAAGGCAATTCAATATGTAGATCAATTTGATATTTTGGACAAACTCATTAATTTGGTTATATTGCATTTGAGCGGTATTACTTTAATACTCGTAGTTTCTGTTATTTTTGTGATGAAATTTAAACTTTTTTTCTATATTGAGGTTGCCCTTTTGAACCCCCCTGATATTTACTATGCGGTGAGGCATTTGTACTCCATCAACATTAATTATTTCCAGAGACATAATTTTGTCTATTTTTCCAGCGCATCGCGCACAAAAGCAAGGGAACGATGGGAGCACCAGAACTCTGCTCACATCATGTCGCTTCGTACCGCAAGCTGCAAGTAGTAAGTCTGTGATAAGCGGAATACTGCTACGCTTTCCACTCACGGGACGGAAGGACAATCCCGACCGCTTTTATATAGAAGGATATACCTAAAAACTAGTTGTATTATACATGCTAATAGGGTAACAATGTTGAAGGTTTCCCAGTATGGTAGTTCCAACTGGGAGGGCTATGGGGAAGAAAAAAAAAAATCTACATTCATAAAATTAACATGAATAAAAGTCTGGCATACAAAATATTATTCAGCTTATATATAATGGGGGAAATAAGTATAAAGCATGTCAATATGAATTATGGACCAGACATTTGTATTAATTCAATAAAAACAAACAGCCAATGAATTCACAAAATTCCAATATATAAAAAAAGTTATGTGGAATAAAGTGGATTGACACAGAAAAAAAGAACTAAATACACTAACTGAAATTTATTTAATACTCTAAGGAGAATACATTGTTTGCAATGACAGCTTCAAGATGCTTCCTGTATGAAGAAACTACTCTCACACAGTACTCAAGTGGGATTTTGGCCCATTCTTCTATACAGACAGTCTTAAAATCTTGAAGGTTACAGGGGTCCTGCTGATGAATCTTGACTTCAGTTTATTCCAGTAATGTTTTACTGGGTTTAGATCTGCCAATTGACCGTGCCATTCCAACACCTTTTCTTCCTTCCTCTGGAACCAACTGAGAATCCCCTTTGCATGTCTCATCCTCACCATTCTGGTGGATGTCAACAGAATGTTGGCTTCAAAATATTCCAGTACAAGGCTCCATTCATCACCCAATTTGACAATCTGGAATAATACACCATTACCATGAAAGAGAAACATTTCCATACCCTGATGCTTCCACCTCCAAACTTCACTGTGGGACTGTTATTTTTTAAATCATATGTAGAGTCATTTTTCCTCCAAACATTGATGCCAAAAAGCTTTGACTTTTGTCTCATCTGACCACGCTATATTCTCTCAATAATCAAACAGTTGTCTCAAAATGTTGTGCAGCAAACTTCAAACAAGCATCAACATGCCTCCTCTTCAGTAATGGAGCCTTTGAGTAATTACACACAGATACCATTCAGTGGTCAACACTGCCTATTGTTTTCTTGCCGATGACTGTACCTGCCCCTTCCAGGTCTTTTTAGCACTCTAACACTAGACTTACCAAAGCATACGAAAAACTCATAAATCCATCCCACCTTAAATCCCTTTGCACCTCTCCGTCAGTGTCTTTTGTCCAGTAAATGTGTCGATAAGCAGCATGCAGCCTACTATCACATCCCCCCACCGCCGCAGAGTTTTCTCAGCTCAAGTCTGTTTACCTGCGTGTCAGTTGTTTACAGTTGTATAGACAAGTCAAGCTAAATGACATCTTTTATAAATACTATATCGTTATTTAGAACATATGCATTTCATGCGTGTTCCGTGTCTACAACAATCTATGTAAACACATCGTTAAAACAGAAACATTACTACGTCGGAGAAAGAATTCACGTCACACTTTTGCCGTTGCTGTACTTTTTATATGTACATGGAAAGCTCTGCAGTCTACTTGTGACTTTACACTGTAGGAAGTAAGTAAATAAATCAAGGTAAATAACATTTGATCTGGCTTTTATGTAAGGAACATATAAATGTTAATGTTTTGGGCACATGCACCGTCCAGATCTAAACACAAGCGTGGAGAGTCGCTTGCATACTGAAGAGTCTATAGCTGCAGGTGGAAGCTGCCGTCGCTGTACTTTGTATATAAGACCCAGACTGAATGTTATTTACCTTGATTTATTTACTTACTTCCTACAGCCTAAAGTCACAAGTAGACTGCAGAGCTTCCCATGTACATATATAAAGTACTGCGACGGCAAAAGTGTGACATGCATTCTTTCTCCGATGTAGAACCCCTGTCATCATCCGAGTTCACCTCTGCTATAGGACATCTTTATGTGAAAACAGCCGTGTCAGATCGGGGGGGGGGCCCCCCCCCCCGGTCTTTGTGAATGCGACTAAGAGAATAAAAAAAACAAAGCTAACCTTTACAAGTATCATAAATTTACACTGGCTGTTACAGACTCAAATCAAATGTATGTTTTTATTCTGAAATAGTAAGAATAAGAGTAGCTCACTACTCAAAACGGAGTCGTCTGGGGTCGAACCCATGAAGTTTCGATTACCACTCAACAGTTGATACCATTGCGCCACCGAAACGGTCGCATCAAAGGGATGTCAATGTCACACCCTAACGCAGGTTCTTTTTCGGCAATTTTTGAATAGAAGTGCACTTGTTCCGTTATATTTGTACCTTTTGTGAAAGTGTTTCTTTGATATTTGGACTTCAGGTTTCACATGTTATACACTTCGTGTCTACATTTTGTCAAATATTACTAAAACATGAAAAACGTTTGTCTTAACACTGTGTTTACATAGACTGTTGTAGACACGGAACACACAAGAAACGCATGCGTTCCAAATAACGATATTTATAAAAGGTGTCATTTTGCTTGACTTCTCACTTTATACAACTCTAAGCAACTGACACGCAGGTAAACAGACTTGAGCTGAGAAAACTGTGCGGCGGTAGGGAGATGAGATAGCAGGCTGCTTGCTGCTTAGCGATACATTTACTGGACAAAAGACACTGACAGAGAGGTGCGAAGGGATTTAAGGTGGAATGGATTTGCAAATTTTTCATTAGCTTTGGCAATTCTAGTGTTAAGTGGTCGTTTGTTCATGGGCTGCTCTTCTGACTAAAGGTCTGTCTATTTGGAAATCTTGGGAAGAGCCCCAGTGCATGATCAGTTAACAGTTGAGTGACGTACCTTTCAACTGTGGATAATGACCCAATGGTGCTTATAGGAACATTAGTTGAAAAATCCATCAGTAACTACTGCCATTGCTAAGTTGCTTAACAATATTGTTGCAAAGTTCTTGGAAGAACTCTTTGCCTTTACCCATCAGTAGATGTTTGTTATGTAACAGTTTGGTAATAAATTACTTTTTAGCTCACATTCACATATGGGTAACTTTTGTTCAAAATGCAAAAGTACTACCCTACCAACATGCAATAACCCAGATTCTTTTTAGCATAGGTACTAAAACAAGTTAGTGAAAACAGCTGGTCTAATACCTTTTTCCTGTGACATGCCAGTTCATGCATGTAACTATGTATTGGAATGGTGACATTGTTCTATTGTGTTAAGACCGATGTGTTATTGAAATTTCACGTGTGTAACTGAATTGCAGGATATGTTTAATGAGAAAAATGTAGACTTATTCAATACTTATTCCCCCTTACTGTATTCTACCTTGACCTCAGTTATCAACAAAAAAGTTACAAGAAAATCTAAGATAAGACTACTAAATGTATTAGGATATGGTGCACGGCCTCTGCAACACATCAGAGTTCAGGTCTGATCCTTAAAATGAAATGTGTAACCCCGAGTGTGTTTCTTAACCCATTTGTGAAAACAGTGGTGTTAATAGGATTTGTAAAGGTGACAAGTGAATAAGTACTACTGTAGAATAAATGTAGATATGACAGAGTAACATTTTAAACAGTATTAATAATATTGAATATATGTGGATGTCCACTTTTGCAGATCATATCTGTGCAATACTCATCTTCAAATTTGTGATCTCTCTGGATTTAAAGCAAGTGTCCAGTCTATGGAACTATGCAAATATTAGTAAAAATGAACAAGGACAAAAGAACTAAGTGATTTCTGGCTTGCGGTACTAAATTCTCAAATCGTCTCAATTAACTTCTTGAAAGATTTAACAACTAAACAAAACCCATGTTTATCTTACCCTTACCCATTTGCAAACACAGTGAGGGTGGAGGGAGTGGAGGATGACACGGCAACACTTCTGAATTTACTGAACTAGGGACAGATTCTGGACTTTTTGACTAACACATAATAGTGAGTGTTGCTGGCTGATTCACTGACAACCTTAATAATAATAATTCTTTGCATTTATATAGTGGTTTTCTCACTACTCAAAGCGCTCAGCAATTGCAGGTTAAGGGCCTTGCTCAAGGGCCCAACAGAGCAGAGTCCCTTTTGGCATTTTACGGGATTCGAACCGGCAACCTTCCGATTGCCAGTGCAGATCCCTAGCCTTAAAGCCCACCATGATACACCATAATACATCCATGGGGATACCCCAAGGGTGCTGTCTGTGGCCTCTTCCGTTTATCCTACACATAAATGACAGCAGGATTTCACACAAGGGACAGACATACCCTGAAATTTGCAGACGACTTTGTCATTGCAAGTCACCTAAAAGATAGGGAAGACAGCCATTGCCGGCTGTTATGTTTATTGTTGTGATCATTTCATTTTACAGATAAAGACAAATCAAGACCCAATTCAACAAGTCAATCCCATGAGCGTTTGGGTTTCCTGTTTATGTACACGCTGATAATTTAGGAAATAACTATTAACAATATTTTAGCCAAAAAAAGAATACATTTTGCACATTTTAAACAAGCAACTGGATAATTGAAAAATGGATTATGCAACACAATTAATGCAAGATCTTTTTTCCCCTATGCACATTGTTTCTCCATTGTACAGCACTGGCTACCACTGAGTTATGTTATGTCATAAACTACTTTCTCTCCATTCTGCATGAAAACATTTCTTTTTTGTGGCCCCAACTTCAAAGTACATTGGGTAACATTACAAAAACAAAGTAAAAAAAAAAAAAAACAAAAACGGTGGATTACTTCAACACAGAATGAATTTGTAAGAGCAGACGATGTTTTCCTTTTTAAGAAAACCCAATTGGTCTAAAGTGGACAAAACCTTAATGGAGCATTTTTTTTATCAAGTCCTTTGTGAATCTATTGTTACATTTACTTTTAGATGTTTAGTTTGGCAGCCACAGCTTTAAGAATCTAAACCATCTTAAAACAGTAAAAATTCACAGCTGAATTATTGGTTTGCAGCAGACTGCTACTGAGCTGTATTGCAAACAGGTTAGAAAGAAGGTCAAGTCAGTTCTATCAGACAATAGCCATCCCTTTTTCCTAAACTTCTGCTACCACCAAAGGTAAAGAACAGATTAAAGAACTCTTATTCGTAGCGCTACAAGCATTGTGTTATCTGTCTTTTGGAGGTATATTGCTAATTTCGGACTTATTTGTGTACTTTTAAATGTATATTTTCCTCTCTGTACTAATCCTGAGTGCATCTACTTAGGGTAATACTAATATTCATTTTTTGTGAATGAGCTTGCTTTCTAGTATCTATGTAACGATGCCTTAAAATGAGTATTTCCCTCAGCAAACAAACTTCACTCTAAAATATACCTAAGGTACTTTAAAATAAAAAAAATACGTTTTCCCCACGTATAACAGAACAAGTACTTGTTCAACGGATCAGCTTAGTTAAACTTATCTGTCGACGGCTCGGTTCACTTTCAGTTTCGTAAAAGATAACGATCTCGACATCACTTCTTTCAACATTATCAAATTAATCTATCAGACGCATCGATCCTTAACCCCTTCCCTGTATCAGTCGGATCGGGCTCTCCAGTTCTAAACATTAGCTTCATTTGTATCAAACGCTTTTGGATTTCGGTCCGCTATATCTTCACAAAACAACGAAAGGGACCGAGCCAGATGCAGCGCGACGTCTGAGGTAAATTAAATCTCTTTCTGCTCGAGTATTTATTCACACTGCAAGGCTGCTCGACTCGTCCCGGGCTACATCAAATGCCTGCGTTTTGGTTCTTTCAGTCCCAAGATTATATCAGCTATTGAGGACTTCGTTAGCTCAGTTTAGTGGCCGTCTCCACTGCCCAGCAGCCCGGTTCACGCCCCCTCCTCTCAAACTAGCCCTTCCCCTGAACTGCACAAGAAAATCACCCACAGAAGCGATCCGTTATACGCAACAGTATTTCCATACCACGACTGCACCGAGAACACTTTCCGTGCGTTCTTAATAGCCGGGAAATGACCGTTAAAAACAAGGCTTCAACCGGAGGACCGCCTGTCAGTCCGAGCGCCATTGTGTGAAGGGACTGGGGAGGGGGAAATCAGCTCAGGCCGCAGCTCCGGCCTCGGTCAACACTGAGGTAGAGTAGTACTCCGCAGCTTCGTCGAGAAACACTCAACCCACACACTGATGCTCCGTAGCTTGAAAGGGGGCAGTCAGCAACACAGTACCCATTAGAATCAGTTGGTCCGAACCCGAATTCCCCCCTCCCCTTCACCCTCACCCTCACTCTCACTGTCTCCCTCTCCCCACGCAGCCGTGACAACATCCCCGCTCGTTTGCTGTCTCTCATAGCCTCAACAACAACACTCCTGGCCGGCCTTTCCCCAGCGCCCGTTCTGCACAATAGCCGACCCTTGCAACAACGCTCCCTTCTCTTTTCGAATAAGCACCTCCAATGGCAACCCGACAGGCCTCTACTCGTCAATTAACGGGCTATATCAAGGGTGATTTTAAAGCTGCGCCTTACCTTCAGTTCCGCACTCTCCGCCATCTTGTTCCTCTTGGCGCAGGCGTGATCACCCCCTCCCGCGCACGTGGGCTCACGCATTTGGCAACGCCGACGTCGTGCGTCACAATCTGTTTAAATCCTGGCGCCTTTTATTAACCACAGTCATTGTAAGTCATTTCGAAGCAGTGGAAATGTAGATTAAGCTGTCTAAAAACGAAGGCAACGCAATTACAGTAATTTACCTATGAAGTATGAGATTGTTTCCCGGAATGACTGTATTTTTCAGTGCTTTAACGTACGTGTACTCAATCATCTCGTGGAAAAACGATGCAAGCATTAGCAGAAATCCAGGATCAAGTAACGCTTGTTTAGCTCAACTGAGTAAGTAGGTTGCATTTCGAGTTAGACAGTCTGGATTAAAGAACATTAATTAAAGTTAATAACCACGAGACCGGTTACTACAGAAATTGTAATGAGCCAAAGACTATACAGCATGTTTTATTTGACAGTGGGTCGTACGAGGTCCAACGGATTTGGGACTTACACAGCTGTCTCAGGAGAGTGTTTTTAAAAAAGAAGTTGTCACCACGGACTACATGCGTGTATGTTTTCCTTTTTGAAACACATTATGAGAATTCTGTATGGAAGCGAGGGTCAGTGATGCGGTTTGCATTTTGGCAGCTGGAGATCCACAATGGGAGAAAAAAATGAATCACGTATCATAAAGTAGTTTTTATTCCTGAGCTTTCAGCCCCTACCAGGAGCCTTCATCAGAGGATAATGCTTATACATAAACCAAGCATATGCAAACTTAAGAACAT
>JANRMT010062828.1:2699046-2700268 GCA_026402145.1 Polypterus bichir lapradei | reverse complement strand
GTTTTGCTATATATTGCCTTATTCTTAAGTTTGCATATGCTGGGTTTATGTCTAAGCATTATCTTTTGATGAAGGCTCCTGGTTAGGAGCTAAAAGTTGAGGAATAAAAAGTACTTTATGATACGTGATTCTTTTTTTTTCTCCCTTTGTGGATCTTCAGCTGCCTATACATATATATTATACTGTATATATGTGTGTGTGTGTGTGTGTGTGTGTGTGTATATATATATATATATGTGTGTGTATATATATATATATGTGTGTGTATATATATATATATGTATATATATATATATGTGTGTCAATGGCCGGCTGTTCATCCCGGCCAATACCCCCACGCCGCTAGATGGAGCCCTTCCGGTAGCATGGAGGTGCCCCGAATTCCAGCAGGGCATCATGTATATTGGAGTTTTCCTTCACAGCCCTGCTGGATACCATGGGGGCTGCAAGGGGACGCTGCAGGGAGGCTCAAAGACTTATATTTGCCCTATAACCCGGAAGTACGTCCTAGTCACATGAATAGAGGAAATGACGTGCTTCCGGGATGAAAAAGAAGAGTTTTGATCTGACCCGGAAGTGCTAGGAAATCACATGGACTGAGGGTTCAGAAGCACTTTCGGGTCATGGATTATAAAGGATTCTGGGAAATCCCAGACGGGTGAGCTGAGCTGGGGGGCAGGGTGGCAACGTGTCTGGGAGAGGAGGATTGATTATTGTTTGTTGGAGAATTGATTTGTTTGTGAGTATTGTGGAGAGGAGGGCGCTTTGTGCACTTTATTATTATAATAAATTCCACTTTTGGACTTTTACCTGGTGTCTGATGTATTGTCTGAGGGTTCAAGGGAGCGATAGCGGCCCTAATCTGTCACAATATATATATATATACTAGGCTGACCCGCCTTTTAAGGCGACCGACTTTTAAGTTGACCACTTCTTAAGGCAATTCAATATGTAGATCAATTTGATATTTTATACAAACTAATTAATTTGGTTATATTGCATTTGAGCGGTATTACTTTAATACTCGTAGTTTCTGTTATTTTTGTGATGAAATTTAAACTTTTTTTCTATATTGAGGTCGCCCTTTTGAACCCCCCTGATATTTACTACGCGGTGAGGCATTTGTACTCCATCAACATTAATTAACTCCAGAGACATAATTTTGTCTCATCGCGCACAAAAGCAAGGGAACGATAGGAGCACCAGAACTCTGCTCACATCA
>JANRMT010062828.1:2604046-2694046 GCA_026402145.1 Polypterus bichir lapradei | reverse complement strand
CCCCATGCTATGGGGTGCCTCTAAGTGGCAGGAACATGGAGATGAGTCAGAATTGAGGGAAGGATGATTGCAGGCAAATAAATAGAGCTCCTTGAAGAAAATATGCTGTAGAGATCACTCTAAGGTTATGTGGTATACTGATACTGAAGAAGTACCAAAAAACCCAACTTTGAAATCTCATGGTACCAGTATTTCATGAATTTCCATACAGGACATAAATAGCAGTTTTTCAAGCACCTCGCGCTCCACCCAATTCCAGAGCCCCAGACACTTTTTGTTGAAATATGAAAAATGAATCTAGTTTGAGTCACCAAGGGGCATCCTACCACACCGCTCTTTCAAATGCTTGCTGACTGTGGCATGTCAGACAGGCACATGATTGTGGGGTGGATAGAAATGGGTTGGGAGATTTCTGTTATTTGCTTTGGTACTATTTTGGTACTAGTCCTGAGTTCCAAATGCTGGTATTGATACTGAATTTAAAATTTTAGTACTGATCTGACAGTTCACCTCCAGCATGACAATGACCCGAAGTATACCAGTAAGACAACACTGGTGTGGCTTCAGGAGAAATCTCTGAATGTCCGTTAATGGCCTTACCAAAGCACAGGCTTAAACCCCATAGTACATGTGTGGAGATGGCAGTTTATAGACGCATCCAGTCTAACAGAGCTTGAGAGGATCTGCCAGGAAGAATGGGATAAACTGCCCAAATTCAGGGGTGCAAAGCTTGTAAAGACTTACCCATGAAGATTCAAAGCTGGAATTTCTTCCAAGGGACTTCTACAAAGTACTGAATTAAAGGTCTGAATGCTTATATGACTTAAAGAATTCAGTTTTTCATTTTTTTAATAAATATGCAAACCTTTCTGAAAATATGTTTTCACATGGTCATTATGGGTCATTGAGTATAGAATCCATCCATCCATTATCCAACCCGCTACATCCCAACTACAGGGTCACAGGGGTCCGCCAGAGCCAATCCCAGCCAACACAGGGCGCAAGGCAGGAAATAAACTCCGGGCAGGGCGCCAGCCCACTGCAGTGAGTATACAATAAGGGGCAAAAATGACAAATCCATTTAAAACAATCAACATCACAATAAAGTGTTTAGAAAGTGAAGGGGTTTGAATACTTTCTAAAAGCACTATACTGTATATGCTTATTTGTATCATAACATTTTGGAGCACTCCTACATGTTGCTGTAGCACTCTAGTTGAAACCAAAATGTACTAATTTATTGGAGTTACAGAGTCAGAAGAACAAGCATTATACCTGCCTTTTGATTCTTCGACACAATTTAAATATCATAGTCAGCAATTCACCACACTGTTTGTTTATGGTCTAAGTTCATAGAGGAAACCTACAGAATACATGATAAGAACATTTAAGCTCCATGCAGAATGCCATGTAGCTTGAAACAGATTTCAGGCAATGCTACATACCACACATGCAGTCACAGATTTAAACACGCATCCATCCTCTAATTTGCTTATCCAGTTCTAGGTGACAATGAGCTTATCCCGGCAGCATTGTATACAAACAGGGCTAGAAACTACCCCTGGACGGGGCTGCTAGTCCATCATAGGTCACATTCACATACACCCTTACTCTTTCTTTTTTTTTTTTTTTTTAACCGTGTCCTGTTCGGCTGTGAAGCAATCAGAATTGATGTCTGAATGCTGGCGACTAGCCTTACAGTTTTTCTCTCAGGTGGAGCGTTACAGCTTCTGCTGACACCACGCCTGATACCAAAACTTTATTAGAAATATTTTCAGATGTTTTTAAGATTCGAACCGGACACGGAGACAAAAATGAAAGAAAAAGAAGAGAGAAAAGGAGGAGATGGAGGTAAAGGGGGAAGGGGGGATTTTCGTATAGAATAAACAATAAATGAACCAGAATCCGCTTCTAGACCTGCAGAAAAAGAGGGGGAAAAAAAAAAAAAAACCACAAGACAAAAACATTGATGCATCAGCTACATGAAGATATATCAAAGTAAAAATGTTTGCTAACAATCATACAGTAATTATTACTAAGGCATTTAGGGCCAACCACAGCCTTAGGTCATGTGCTGAAGATGTCCAAGTCATACCTATGAAAGCACCATGTGAGCACCTGTGTGCGTACGCACGCTTGTATGTGTAAGGTTTCTCTATAGGAGCGTCCAATAGTGAGTGTTAAGGGCCACAGACCTGCCCCCAAAAACGTGCGGAAGATGGAGGGAGTTCCAAGCCCAGAAATCCAGTGGTCACCCCAGAGCGCGGAGACCCCAGGGAGACCGTCACCAGAGAAGCCCCAACCCCCCCTCGAGAGGCGCAGAAGATCACCCCGGGGGGCCACAACCAGCAGACTGCAGAGTCCCGGGAGACATCAACGGCTAGCCCCCAGGCCCGCCCGTAGCCGCTCACCCCGGAGCCGGCCGGGCCCGGAACCCAGCAGCCCGGGACACAAGGGCGACCCACCCCGCCGAGGACCCAACAGAGCCCAGGGACCCAGATCCCACCAGGCAGCCACCGGGAGCGACCAGACAGATGTTTAAAAAAAAAAGTGGACGGGGGAGGGTAGGCGAAGATGTTGTAGCATTGCCAGATGTCCCAGGAGAGGGGAGGAGTCCAAAACCCCACCTGACATATACAGTCACATACAAACACAGTCATACACTCCCTCCCTCATGCTCTCACATACACATACAACCCAAGACTTACAAGGATGTACGCCAGACACCCATTCACACTCCCCATACACACCCTACTAACTCTGGTCCCGGTGCTGCCGTACCGAGGGCACAACCATTCCCGGACGCCAGAGTTAGCCCCGTTCCGCTGGGGTAATAATGAGCAGGCACCCCCGTCCAACGCAGAACAAAGCAACCCACCACTCCAGACCACAGGCAGACGGCCAGCTTCCACTCCTAGCCTCCAGCCCCGGGCAGCTAACCGAGAACAGAGGTGTAATAAGACCTCTAGTCTCCCTCTGCCGGCTCCAATGTAATGTTAACGTGTGTTGATAAGGTGCATTTTGTGGTTGGGGGGGTGCGGGCAGTGCTGGCATCATGTGGCCTACACCAGCTGATGCCAACACACAGCCCCACTTCCCCCCCAAAACCCTCCGTGACTAGGTGCAGTTTAAAATTGGAAGTGGGCACTGGCACTCGGAGTGAGGCTGGAATTTCCCCCTACCGGATGCCGTTGAGTGTGCTCACTCCCAAGACCCTGAGTGTGCATTTGTGTGAAATGTTGTTTGTGGAAGTGTTTAATGTGCAAATAAAATTGGGGGGTAGGCTACCACAGGACTGCGGAAATGGGACCCATACCCGCACCCCCTGACTTACCCACACCCCAAGGCCCTATGTGCATATTTGTGTGATGATGTGAGGGAGCAGGAGGAGGGAAATGTCTGAGGATGGGGAGGAATGGCTGAGGGGCCTGAGCCCTCCAGAGAGCCAGCTCCCCTACTGGCCCCAATAGACACCTCCGTTCCCAAAATCCACCCATACTCAACGAGCCCAATTAGACTTGCCAGTTAATCTAACATGCATGTCTTTGGGATGTGAGAGCAAAACTAAAGCAAACATGTGGAGAATGTGTAATGTTTACACAGCCATTGCTCATGCCTAGACTCTAACCCAGAATTTGAGAACTCAGTAACTTCTAATCACTGTAGCATTGTACCAGACTTGTACATTTAAAGCTCTCTGAGTAAAAACGTGAAAGCAGAAGAAAGCCACAATGAATGGAAAAGTCACAGCATACAGTAGATCTGTATCATATCCCCTAAAGTATTGGAAATATACAGAACATTTTATAGTGCACTGTAGAGTGCATATTAAAATTAATGAATCAGTGCATCAATGAATGTGTTTTTAACATATTCGTGACATATTCCATTTTGCCAGGCTATAAAGGTGAGGATGGGTTTCGCCCTGATAGGACACTTTCTTTAGCATTGCCAATTAATAATTAGAAGTATCCACTTCTCAGAAAGTGAAGATACTGTTGTGTCTTTTTGTCTCAGTTTTGTGGGTCCTAACTAGTTTCTCTGCATCCTGTAACTCAAGTGATTGGAAGCAGGTAACAGATTCTACTGATACTCTGTTATTCTTGATTGGGGTGTAACTGTCTCCTGAATTTGTTATTGGTAATGTTTAAATGCAGATAAATTTCTTAAAATGGAGGCTTTTAGGTGAATGTCAGCTGGACTGAAATTTGTAGCCGTTTGTAGCATCCTGGATCAAAGTTGGTAAATGTTGCTTTATTTGTCACAAGAAATGGTGAAAAACAGAACATCACTGCATTTTCTAAACAATTATAAGGACATGCTACTTGAAACTGGACCTGTCCCAGTAAATCCAAGACATCTGTTTAGATCTAGTTAAGATATCACCTGGGAACTATAGAGTATAAAGCAGTGTAATTATCTAAAGTAACTGGCAGGTCTTTATATATTATATAATAACTTATAAGCAAATTGGAGGACTTTCTTTCTGTTAATTTGTGTTTTAGTCCTCCTCTGACTTTGGCACCTGATAAAATTCATGTAGACATTGTCTCTCTTCATCCTTGTATGAGAATAAAGCCAAATTAGAGATTTACAGACGCTTGCATATGACAGCTTAGATACACTTGTGTTTAGAATCTGATGTTCTGTTAAAGATTTTAATGATGCTATATATATATGATGTGTGCTTCTGGTAATAGATTGCACACAATTCTGCGGTGACTTGCAGCAATGTCATCTGCAAAAACTTTAGTTCAAATACAGCAGAAGGAATACAGTTAATTTGTGCTATCCTTATCATTGCCTATTCATTTGAAGGAGTTACATTTTAATTGGAGAGGGACCTGTAAAAGGTTTTCCTATTTTTCTTTGTGTATTAGTGCTGGGTAAAGACCCAGAGGTTGTCCCACTTTACTAAATTGTCTCCTAGGACTGAAGCTGTTTGAAAGACTGACCCTACCGTATATATATGGACATTTCTTTTGCCTCTCTCCACTCTCTGTTATTTTATTTTTCATCTCAGCACACAATACAGCAAGGTGATGCAGTGGTTAGCATTTCTGATTCTCAGTTCACAGGCCATTCTCTCTCTGTGTGGTGTTTGCATATTCTACTTATCTCTAAGTTTTGAGTTTCTTTGATATTCCAAACATGTAGATAGTTATGTTAATTAGCAACACTGTTTGACTAAGTTCAGATGTGAATTGAGTGAATTGTACAGTAGCCTGGCACCTTGCGATAGTTTATTTGTGACTGTGCATTCAATACTGCTCAAATAAACTCTTATTGCTGCTTCCTAAATGAATGGGATGGCCGATTTTGAGATGTTACGGGATATTCATAAATGGCAAATATGAGTGCTAATTTTGCTTCTCTCAGCACACTCTGGTCGTGGAGCACGATTAAGGTGAAGGCCAAGGCAGTGGTGAACAAGTAGAAGGCATTTTTTAATATATAGGTTACATGTGTCATTACAATAAAAATACTGAAGAATAACAGTTAGTTTGTTACATTGTTACTCGTAGTTCTGCCAGCAGTACAGTTGGGTACTCTGCATGACAACTTTTAGTGGAAAAAGCAGTTAAAGAGAATAATTCCAATGTTATTACACTTGCAAAAAATTAACTGTGTAGGCATACAGATATTTCTGCTTATTCAATACAGATGTGCTGTCAATGAACACATCTATTTTTGGGCAAAAATTGTCCAGAGGCACCCGATCCCTAATTGAGTTATATGACATGTTGAACAATTGGACAGAGCAGAGCAAATTTGAGTCAACATTATTCTTGCATTCCCCTGGCCCAACAGTTGCAGATGAGTCTGTAAGGAACAGCACTTGCAGAGAAATTAAATCTTTCAAGAGAAAAGAATTTATTTCCATTAAAACATTAAACTTCATACAGTGTTTGTAGCATTAATGTTCATAATTATATGACAGTGCATACATTTACTTGCATATTACACAAAACAAGCTGATGATGCTTAAATATGTCCCAACTGTGCTTTTTTCTGTTATTCTTCTTTTGCTTGCTTCTTGATGTTATGAAGCATTTTTCTATGAAGGGAGGACAGGTCATTAAAAATAAAAAACTGTAGTATACTGAAGCCTTGGCCTATTCAATTTTTCATTTAATTATTCTCTTTATCATTAGGATAGGCCTTTTTGTCGAATCTAAACTGCTGCTGCATTAGAAGAAGAAACTGTGGCATCAAAATGACAGAAAAGTAATTCTGATTGCTGGGTGGGATATACACACTTATTTGTGTTTTTTGTTAGGCCAATAGGGTACTTAGTATCCACCTTTGCATATGGTCCTTGTTCCACTTAGTTCACACTGCTGATCTAACCTAATTCTTTGTAGCTTTGTTGCTCTGACCAGGCTTGGAAAATAACATAAATTCAGTTCAAGAGAAAGTTACTGCATTGAGCCGTCAATTTTTTAACTACAGGAAAATGAAGTTTACTGTTCTATGGTTATGTGAACAAACACAAGTGAAGGCTTTATTATTATTTTTTTAAATAAAATATACAATAAGTCACACATCGGGCATTGTCCTTTTATTTGGCCACCCACCAAGTTAGATAAGTAAATCTTGCAGGGGTTAATCCATCTAAACTAACAAGCATGAAAACTATAATCTGCAAATCTAATCTGAGGTTTCTAGAAGCTTTAGATAGGGTAAGGCCAGAAGGGTCACATTGGCTGCAAGTATTTGCCTCAGCACGTTTCTTAATTTGATGTCATTTTTGCTATCATTTGAGTTTCTTGTGTAATCAGATGGCTCCATACAGTTGACTGTCTGTCTTCACAAAAATAATTAACTTCTCTTTGATATTCTGAAAGACGTACTTCTGTTTTGACTTTAAATGCACACGGTTCTATTCAATTTTTGTCCTTTTGACACATTTGTTCACTTTCTTTTAAGGAATTTTAAGTTATTTATTTTTCCTTTTTATTAACCAAAAGGGAAATGCCAAAAGTCACAAATAGCGCAGTATACAACAGCTAATCAAAAAATTGTGTAAATTCTGTTCATCAGTAAGAAGTTTCGCTTGATAAAATATTTTGTAAAACAAAACAAAAAAAGTTGAAGGATTGGGGGATTCTGATGCTTCTGCGTCCATTGTATTTTCCGTAAACGTCAAAAACAGGCTGAGAGGAATTTCTGACAGAACAGAACAATTATCCGCATACCTAATTTAAAAACGACTGCTTCGACCACCACCGCCCACAATCTATAATAATAAAAGGCAAAGCCCTCACTCACTCACTGACTGACTGACTGACTGACTGACTGACTGACTGACTCATCACTAATTCTCCAACTTCCCATGTAGGTAGAAAGCTGAAATTTGGCAGGCTCATTCCTTACAGCTTACTTACAAAAGTTAAGCAGGTTTCATTTCGAAATTCTACACGTAACGGTCATAACGGTCGATAACGGTCGACAACGTCCGCCATGTTGAACTTTCTTATTTATGGCCCCATCTTCACGAAATTTGGTAGGCGGCTTCCCTGCGCTAACCGAAACCGATGTATGTACTTATTTCGATGGTATGACGCCACTGTCGGCCGCCATATTGAACTTTCCAATGTCACCAATTTTCAAACTTCCCGTGTAGGTAGAAGGCTGACCCCATCTTCACGAAATTTGGTAGGTGACTTCCCTGCGCTAACCAAAACCGATGTACGTACTTATTTCGATGGTATGACGCCACTGTCGGCCGCCATATTAAATTTTCCAAACGTCACTAATTCTCCAACTTCCCGTGTAGGTAGAAGGCTGAAATTTGGTAGGCCCATTCCTTACAGCTTACTTACAAAAGTTAAGCAGGTTTCATTTCGAAATTCTACGCGTAACGGTCATAACGATCAACAACGTCCGCCATATTGAACTTTCTTATTCATGGCCCCATCTTCACGAAATTTGGTAGGCAGCTTCCCTGCGCTAACCGAAACCAATGTGCATACTTATTTCGGTGGTATGACGCCACTGTCAGCCGCCATATTGAACTTTCCAATGTTACTAATTCTCAAACTTCCCGTGTAGGTAGAAGGCTGAAATTTGGCAGGCCCATTCCTTACAGCTTACTTACAAAAGTTAAGCAGGTTTCATTTCGAAATTCTACGCATAACGGTCATAACGGTCAACAACGTCCGCCATGTTGAACTTTCTTATTTACGGCCCCATCTTCACGAAATTTGGTAGGTGACTTCCCTGAGCTAACCAAAACCAATGTACGTACTTATTTCGGTGGTATGACGCCACTGTCAGCCGCCATATTGAATTTTCCAACATCACTAATTCTCCAACTTCCCGTATAGGTAGAAGGCTGAAATTTGGCAGGCTCATTCCTTACAGCTTACTTACAAAAGTTAAGCAGGTTTCATTTCGAAATTCTACGCGTAACGATCAACAACGTCCGCCATGTTGAACTTTCTTATTTATGGCCTCATCTTCTCGAAATTTGGTAGGCGGCTTCCCTGCACTAACCGAAACCAATGTACGTACTTATTTCAGTGGTATGATGCCACTGTCGGCCACCATATTGAACTTTTCAACAGTCTTTGTTACTTATGGGCCCATCTTCAAGAAATTTGGTACACGGGTTCCCAACGCTAACTGAATCCTATTTACGTACATATATACGTCCATAGCCTGCAGCTTGGTCACCATGTGAGGCGGCGTTGGGTCTCCCATCCCATCACCTCCCACGTTGTTGGCTGCCTGCCTATATAAGGCCGTCCGTCGCTCCAGTCTCTACATTCCCTTCCTTGCTTCGCCACGGGATTCACGTCTCCCTGCTGATAACTACAGCCTTTTTGTTTAATCCACGGCTTCTCCGCTGTTTTATTGTTTGTTTATTACAATTATAGTTATTGTATAGGTATTTTACACTTACTTTACATTACTCAGGTACCCATTTCCTTCATCATTCCAACCCCCATTACCATGTCTATCGAGGTAATCACCATCGATCAAAGAACTGTCACTTACCGAGTGGTTTCCATGCCCGGAGATGGTACCTACCTTTTCCATTCTCTGTGTTACATATTGCACGGCCATATCAGGCTCACTCTTGATATCTGGAAGAACATTGTGTCTTATGTATTGAATGACTTGTACAGGTTCAAGGTGTGGACTGATGACGGTACAGGAGATAATTATGCTACACAGGAGCACTATAAGAGTGAAATGCTTAAGCCCTTCACCTATGGTTCTGCATGTGAGTTGATGGCTGCCGCTGAATTGTTCGGTTGGTGCTTTCAAGTGTACCGAAATGGCCAAATATTTTACACCTTTCGACAACCGCCAATGCCTCTTAAACATCTTACATTCACAGGTGACAATTTCAGTAGTGGACACTTTGATGTTTATGAATGTTTAAACTCTCAAAAGCTGGATGTGAAGTTATCGATGAAACCGGTTGTAAGCTTACAATGCTTGACAGATGCCGAATGTCACTTCAACACAAGTCCTGCAAATACTGTCGTAATTGAAACAAACCATGAAACTGAAATCGATTATGACAGCAGCAATCCATGCTGTGAGATTTGAAACAAGATTACTGTTCACATGGCCAACTGTAAGTTGCATGCTCAAGAGTAAGCTCAGCGCACAGCTTGGTCATATTACAACCGGAGGGCCGAACTGACAACGTGGTATACAAAGAGATCCTTAACAAATAATTATTGCCATATTTTCCCTCACTTTAAAAAGGTTACATTTTCTTCTTAATAAAAATTTTAATGCAGTACTTCGCCGCTGCGAAGCGCGGGTATTTTGCTAGTACTAAAATAAAAATCGAAATCCAACCGTTTTGCATTGTGCCTGTCCACCAGATGGCGATAGAGGGCTACATGTTGGGTGACGAGACAAGTCCTGCTCGGCGTTGATTCGGTAATCTAGAAGTTAAACCAGGCGTTTGGGTTTCTTTTTGGAAATCTTTGCCAGGTGCTCGAAAGTATAAACTGGAGTTACTCAATTAAACTCAGGTTCGTCCCCAAGTGAAAGCTGATTAATTCGCGGCTCATTTACTTTCTACTATTAATCACATCAGGCTTCTCGTTGATCATGAAGTGAATGAGAGCTGTTCGTTAGCCGTCACGTTTGACTTTATTAAGAGAATCCTTTCCAAACGATCACATTAAATATCAGATTGTACAATAAAACTGTAGGGAGAAAAGAGCTCCTTTTTTATATTAATACACTCAGTCACACCGTGTTTTGGGGAAAGATCCAAAAAGAAGTTTTAGTTTAATTACTATTGATTTTGTACGTGTTTTCAAATACACACAATTGTGTGCGTCCATTAGAGGCAGTTCAGATCATAACTTTGACCATTGTTTCCCTGGTTTCAAAATATCTCACTTCCACAGTGGGCTATATAGTAAAATGTTTAAAGAGGGTTAGGGCAGGAGTCTTAAGAACCCGTTGTTCAGTCTCTGTGCTAATTTAGCGATTAACTTGTACTTGCAATGATCTTTATGAACTCAATGTGACTGAAGAACCGTGTGGGATCCAAAGACTTTCTTATTATCTCATGTTCTGTTCCGCGAACAAGACATTTGCGAGCCTGTCTGGTACATACTTTCCTCTTTCAACTTTACCTTCTTTTCAGTCCTAAAACAAAACAACTATTCGTCTAAAGGAAGCCCTCTAGGGGGCGTCGCAATACAAGCGAAAATCAAATTTACACGGGACTTTTCCGTTACGACCTGTGCTTGGTTCGTATCTAATCACCAAACACAGCCGGAGGAACAGCAACAATCTGTAAGTGATACTGAAACAGATGTTTGTATTGTACACAAGAGCCAGATGCATCTTCCTGTCCATACTCGAGACGTACCCAGAGGGTGGTCGTTGTCCAACTGTATCAGACACCAGGGATTTTCGCTCTGTAAAAATACACACATATTTGTGTCGCCAGCGTTATGGTTTACTACGAGACAGAAGGACCAAAAAACTTTGTTGGGCGGGACAATGGGAGATAAGGGGAGAGGCTGTTTAAATGATAGAGATACGCACAAAGGGTTCCGTTCTGTTTGGAACCTTTCGAATCAACTGCCTTCCAGGTACAATCTAAATAAGAGAGGCGAGTTATTTTTGGTAAACATATGGTGATATATATATATAAGCTGACCTAAAGTCCTCTGGTAGGTTGCTGTGCTGTGTCTCAGGTGGACGATTAGCAAGAAGCATAACCAATTTAGCTTAACGAGAATGTCTTTTTCCCGCCCGTCCTTTAATGCTTAGGACATTTAGTTGAGGATAGTGCGCACTATTAAAATATTAAAAGTATTCGCGACCAAATATAAACAAAAAAAAAACAGTTTTATACAGTAACAATCATGTTCATTTCGTCTGCCTCAAATACCTGCGCGCAACGTATGTCCCGACTTATCTGAGGAGAAATGAATAAATTCGTTTAATTTAATTTCTACAGGCTGTTGTCTATTAAAAACTTTGTTTGCTTTTTGACTTTTAAAACGTATTTTTTGTTCATTTCGACGGATTTCACACACCGTATATTCATTCAATTTTGATTGACCATAGTCATCCATTCTTGTAATAATGTGACTTAATATTAAAATAACGCTTCACATCATTCAAGAATGTATAACCCCAATTTGGGTCGATATGAGCAGTGGGGTTCTATGTCTGAATTGGCTGAAGTGGTCCTAAAAGATCAGTACTATATGTCATAGGGTGGTTAAGTTCAAGGATGGTGAAAGGTCAGGTGCATTTCAAATAGGGTGAACGAGTAGTCTTTTTTATTAAAGGCAATCATACAGTACAATCGAATCCGTACAACTATCACCAACGCTTCCATGATAAATGAGATGGGCCAGACGCAGTGACTCCGGTGTCTTCAGTGGCGTCCATCATGCTAATTTTGATGTATTCCAAAATCTATACTCTGCTACCAGAAAGTTAATATACACTGCCAGTACGTAAATACAATCGCATTCCATTAAATAGCGTGACCATTATGGTCGATAATTATGTTATTGATGCATCATGCCAATTCCTCATTAACAAATCATTGTCAAGATCATTTACAGGCACCACATTATAAGGTAAAAAAGAAACGAAGGGGGGCCTTCGTCTCTGTATCATCACCTCCACCCAAATCGGGTAATTTTAAAATTGCCAATACACGTTTCGGGTAGTTTTTGTCTTCGCCTTGAACCCAGAACATAACAGTAACGACTACACAGGATTGCTGGGATCGTCGAACCTAACTTTAGGGACATTACTCACAGAACAGAGCGTAATGGCAGAAGGATAACTTTTGAATCTGGTTTTATATACTCGCAAACGATGAACGTCATTTTAGGAGGTCGTGGGGCAAAATAACTTTGAATGTGAGAAATACAGGACAGCCGATCACCACAAACATATTTAACCTATTTGTTTTATTGACGCTTAAAGAAAGAAAAAAACTGACGTATTTTACTTCCGCATGTTACACATACATCTTTTAGAAAAAACACATAATTTAAGGGTAGTAATAAATAAACCAAAAATAGGTGAGAAACAGCTGTAACATAGGAATGGAGGTATTTGCCATGTGGGTTGCAGCGTCCTTCTGCTGGAATAAATCCAGACAAGCGCTGTATGCCTTCGTTTGCGCAGGCGCAGATGACCCAACGCGCTGCTGAAGGCAATGGGACCAGTGAGTTCTTTGGATTACCCCATTCTCTGTAAAAGTAAACTTGAGAATACTCGGCCAACACAAACACGATTGCAGATGATTCCAAACAGAACGCTTTTATTGTCACGTCAAGAGAATCTCTTTGTTTAAAGTGCTTTACATCAATATATTACAAAGTTTATCTCTTCAGATGGGCAAAGCAAATAAATAAAATATCATAATTTAAATAAATAGAGTAATAAATAATCCAGCAAATACTGTTTACTAACAAAATCACAGGACAGGTATATCCATTGCACGTAGCCACATTTGATATCAATAATATAGAAGAGGCGGCGGTGGGGACACATATGGCTCTAACCATACTGCATCCCTCTCCGGAGTCTCTCGACAGTTGTATATTAACAATCTACATACAGTGCATACAATGGACCCCGGGCCTTTGGCCCTGATCCGCTTCATATCTACATACACGGTCACAAATGGCTTATTGAGCGCGGATCTGGGTCTCTGGTCTTGACACAGTCCGAGTCCGGCTCCTGGTCGGGTCACTGAGGCAGGTATGCTGAATCCAGTTGCAGTCCTTGGTATCGTACAGCCGCTTCGAGTTGGTCACTGAGGCAGTAGGGGTGGCTTGAAGGAGCAGTTCCCGGTGCAGTGCCGAGGAGTCAGCATCTTACAGGAGAAATGGTGCAGAGCGTCGTGAGCTTCTGGGAAAAAACGGAAAGGGTTAAAGGTCCGTCGGCACATACGCCCCAGAACAAAGCTGATCCATATGAGTTAATACTATCCATCCATTTTCTGACCCTTCTTTAACTAGTATACGGTAACAAGTGTGTGTACAGATCAAACAGTAGGAATCGGAATAGGGTGTCATCCATTAAAGGACACACTAACTTTTCAAAAATCTGGTCAGTTCTGTGCCACCAGTTAGGGTGATGACACGACTTGAAGCTGTGAAAAGAACAAATAGTCCCCGGAGAACATGCAAACTGCTGATGGCACCACTAAGGCGAATGGACTAAAGGCACGCTGACTGGTTCCTTCCAAATAGGAAAATATTGAAATAAACAGTATAATGCACCTGTAAGCCTCAGTTGGCAAGGCATATTGTGCTTAGATGACCCAGTAATTTAGGATAGGCAGCACTAACTTATTGGTCACATATTAATTTTATACTTTTAAAACAAATAAATTGAGATCTCCATTCTGAAATATCCTTAACGTTTTCGGCTTCTGATCACGCCCACTCAAATCATACAAATTACATTTATAATTGGAGATGAAGCACCTTATTCAAAAGCGCCTATCGGATTTTTCTAAGGATCGATCATCTGATTTCCCAAATGTCTTACAGATGACATTTTATGATGTTGATATTCTCCTTTTTGTTGCCCCGTGTAATCATGCATAGCGCACTTCTATATAGTCTTGTTGTCCATGTTCAGTGGCATCGTTCTGAGATGATCAATTACCTTTCAGCTTTTGTTGAATGGCATATCGCGCCTTCCGCTCCTGGTCCAGTTCATTGCACAGGGTGTCTGGACACACGAAAAAACAAAAAAATGAGGTCAGGTATAAAACTTGTTTGGAAGAAATATGCCGAGTTGTGCTTGTACTGAAACGGACTGATTTCAAATCTAATATCGATGCTAAAAGGAATAATATACAATAATATTTAGTAACCAGATCTATTAATGATATTCCTACCTCCAGCAATATTTAATGCGTCAACCAGTTTCACTGCTCTTAACATCTATTAAAATAAAGGGTGATCTAACTTTATATAATTAACAAATGGTATTGAAAATGGATGGATGATCAACATCTTTTGCAAAAATGATAAAACTAATAATTGTTTCTATCAATAGGAATCATACAGTGACATTTAATACCAACCACATTCATGATATTAACCACTTTCTAATTTTAATTATGCTAAATCGTATATTTGACACTATTATTCATTATCAATTTATATTCTACATTTTGGTGATAATAATAAACATGTTTCTCTTATTAGCAAACATAGTTAAAATAATAATTCAGTTACACGGCTGCTTAATCTTTTTAGCACTCACTATCAAAAATACTCATACTACTTCATTTAATAAGTGATTGATGTAAGATTGTAGACATAAAGCCCTTTATTAATATGTGCGCTTCCACATTGCGAACTTTGCTATAAAAATGACACTGAGCACCATTTCCGCTCCAATATTTGCACTAATTTTATATCACACAATGCAATGCTGTTCAGTATACCGATTTCTTGTTATTGTATTAATTCTATTTTAACTATACTGACAATATGTTTTACACACATCAATATTAATCGTTCCAAAAATTTAAATATTTCTTCTTCAACCAAGGCTATTGTACTGTATTTCTCATAACAACAATATTTCATCTGCTATTACATATTTATTATACTTAATAATTTCTACTGTATCTAAAACTTAATGTTAATTTCTGCTACTATTAATCGGTAAATATGCTGATAATAATTCTGTTGCTGAAATTATTATTACACGTACCGTCACTATAATAATAACTGCATATTCTATACATATTTACTGCTTTATTTACTGAACACACGTAATATATTTTTACTACAGTTTATAATAGTGTATGTGCGCTGCTGCTGTTAATTAATTATTACAGATAATATTTTGCTCCATTTACTTGTCACAAACAGAATTTCTACTCATTTGGAATGCCACCCGTGATTTTTTGCTGTACGCCTGTGCTAGAGTCCTTGCGATTCTGACTGGAAGAAGCAAGTTCAAAATGTATGTACGTATGTATATGTGTATGTGTGTGTGTGTGTGTGTATATATATATATATATATATATAGGTAGTATTACATATACCAACGTGTATTGTTATAGACTATATAATATTACTTTATATATGTGATTGTATCTATCAATAACGCTAGTAGTAACTTTCTTTTATTGCTACTATTTAATATACTAGGCATAAATAACTTTTGAACATATAAGTGTTAAATGTAGTTGTATTTCCACTCGGATAATGGCAAAAGTCATACCGTTAAAATAAGACCGTTACTTATGCTACTAGTAATGTCATTGACGTTACCGTTAATTAAAATAACTAACTAAACATAAGTGAACAATAATGATTTTTAATAACAACATTAATAATGTTGACAATCGACGGTATGTCTAATTATTTTGATAAACCACAAGAAACTAAATACCTAGACAAGGATATGCTACTAGGCCGTCTGGATAATAGTTAACGGTCAAAATAAAGTCAGGCACTACTTCACAGGTAATTTTCCGCCTCGGATTTTAATTTAGACAACAAAGAATTATCCTAGTGAGATGTTCAATTATTTCTCGAAAATGATGCCCCGGAGCACTTTGTAATTCTGAATGTGGAGCCAAGCCGCCTTCTCACACCATTAAAATGCATAAGCTACATAAAAGGTGAGAGGAATCGTCTTTTAAAAGCTGTCTCAACTTCCGAAAATGTCCTCGACCGGGATGACCAAATCACTCACCTCGGACAATCTGCAGCTGCTGGACCATTTCCTCTCTGTAAGACAGTTCCCTTTTCATTTGGTCCTGAAAGTTATCTGGGAACAAATCATACATGGAGAGGCTCACGGTTACATTCAACTAAACTTCTAAACTTTTCTGCTCATTTCTTGGATAGAACTGCAATTCAAAAGGTTAAAACTAAACTTCTAACTTTTGCCTTGATTGGATCCAATCTTTCGTACGCATGCATATAATATGATCAAAATACGTAGACAAAAAGGCATACTACAAACCCAAAAAATATGTACCTTTGAGGCTCTGGAACTCACGTTCCAACTTTTTTCTTAACTCCATCTGTTCCACAAGCTGTTTTTGTAACTCATCTACAAAGACACACAATGAACACTCAATACGACATACTCCAAACACACGACCTAATGATAATGTACATTTTTAAATGTACTTTGACGGTCTGTATTTTTTCATTAGCTAATTATCTATATTTAAGTGTCGTTTAACTTCTGTTTATTCTCGGGATCAATCCTCAGTAGAACGTCTTACAGAACAGGAGAATCAGAACTAAAATTAGTTTCATCGACGATTTTAGTAAGTTGGTTATTAGACATGGCATTGTATTCAAAGCCGGTATTTATTACAGTTTATGTGTTGTCTTACATTTAATCTCTCGAGCTCATTTTACTGTAAATTTTATCTTATTTATAAACTGTATGTCACTGTTTCTGAGTGCGTGACTTGAGAATAACGCAGTAGAGTAGGCGAGAACTAAGGCTCGGATGGGAAGCCAGTCCGCCGTACCGAGAATTAGATTTTATTCGATAATGTTCAGTATTGCAAGTAAGTCCGACAAAATTAATGACTTGTAAGAAGCCCTTGATGAAATGTTTACAACGCAAAATGTACAGTAACTCTCCACCAAGTCCGACTGCGTGGGGCATTTTCTGGTATTTTACAGCAAAGACAAAGTTGTACTCGTAATTTCCCTGCCTTTAGAACCTGGAGCTTTTTTCCCCTCCTACTGTGTGTCGGTCGTACAAATTTTAAATACATTGCCAATGATAATTGAATCACTATTTAACGAAACAGTTTTAACATTTTTGAATTCACGTCTCAAATATTCCTCTAAATATATAAAGAAATGAAACCGTATAGGGTTTCAAAAGACAAAGACATCTACTTTATTTTCCAGCCTAAAAAAAGGGATTTGAGGTGACACGATATCCCGGGGCAGTCGCTGTCTAGGCGTTCGCATGCTCTCCCTGTTGTACGGATGTCCCGGGTTAATTATCCGCATTATATTGATTTTCTGTGTGAGCATGGAGATGTGTGTAACTGAGTGTGCCAAGCGATTGGCTGGCGTCAGGTTCGGGACTGAGTCCTGCTTTATGCCCATTGTTGACAGGGCAGGCTCCTGTCAAAGGTCGGGTTAAGCGAGGGTGGCGAATTGACAGATAAATTGATTTTTGTGTTTACGATCAGGATTGTTAACATTATCAGTTATTATTAATAAATATAATAATTTAATGTTGACAGTCTGCTTCAGTTAATGAACGGTTTAGTATTATCAATATTAATGCTGTTTATGATAATAATGATAGTTATATTATCTGATTTGCAACTTGCCTATAATGCTAATGCTTTTAGGGATTATGTCTACTAATATACATAATTTTTTTATACACATGATATGTAATCCTTATTTTAATTGTTATTAATTAATGTGCAATCTACAAAGTATTACCATTCTAAAGTATTATTGTTGATATTTTCGTTCATGTTTATCACAGTACAACATAATGTTCTATTACAATACACATACTAATTGCAAGCACATAATTTCTAATAAAATAATTTTGATGATTTACATAACCGCATTGAGTTTTTGAAAAAAAAAAGATAACATTGTTGATAGTGTTATTTTAGTAAATGTAGTATGTGTAATAAATTATTGTTTCTCAAATAAGTATTGTAGGGCGACATACTTGCTATCGTCATAACACCAGTTAGGCATAATAATTGTGCATAATCATTTATTGATTGATATACAAATTAACAGATTGTATACTAATGTTGCTTTTGAATGCTAACCACATGTAAAAATAAATGCTGAATGATTATTATTTTGAACTCACCTTTCGCCATATTTTCGATATCCTTCTCAATTAATTGCTGTCCTCTGCCGGTGTCGTTCGCAACCACGTCCTCTCCTACAGTACAAGCACATTCATCAAGAAAAGTAGGGCCTGAGTAAATGTGCCTACTTGAACAGTGAAGCCATACAACCACTTTACAAGCGTTAAAAACAAAGCACACCGATCTAGAAATGCTTGGAAGACAACAATGTGATCCATACTTGTTATTTGCTGATTAAACTTAGTGTAGGGGTGGGGGTGGGGGTGCAGTCATTTTCATCAGTGTAGTAGAGCAAAACAAACAAAACAAAAAATGTAACTTTATTTTGATTATCGTATTTTGTATCACATAATGTACAAAACGCACAGTAACAATCTTTACAATAGTCTCGAGCGAACAGGATAGATGGGACAGTGAAGGTTCAGCACCTTGCTTTAATCGTTTTGCCTTCTATTAAGGCAACTGCACCCACCTCTGTCCACTTCGGCTGGGCTCTCTTGGGTGAAGTTTGCGGGATCGTGGTACGTCTTTCCAGGGTCCTCCTCTGCACTTTCTGGTTGTTGGTCTTAACCAAACAAAATAAGAATATCAGAGTAGAAAGGACACAACATTAAACCAACATATATATTATGCAGTCGTTCTTCACTGTGACAGGTTACTGCGCTCATTTTTTATTGCCCCGTCAATTACCACCCCCTCCCAAAAAAAAAGTTCATGGCAGCTGTGCGCATACGTCTGTTTGAATATCTGCATGACAGAGAATTGCACATTTTTTAATGAAGATGTCATTGCTGTAGGCAAGGAGAGGGTAACAAATCTGGAAGCAGCCAACCAGAGGAGAGTCCAGAACAAAGAGATGGCCTCCTCTGCCATCATTATTATTATTAGAAAGCAAGACCCACTAATGCTAGTGAGATTGCTTTTGCTAAATGCAGCGTTCACTGTTAGGTCTTGAGCAAGCGAGCGTGCATACCCAAAGAGGACCCGACGGTTCTCTTACCGTTGGCTTCAGACGGACTGCACAGATAATTGGACCCGACTCCAAAAGCGGTGGGATTCTTCAAACTCTGTCCTTGCTCTTGTCTTTCATTTGAGCACACCTGCAACATTATCAGACAATTATACGTAATTACGGGCGATATTGTTGTTAGAGAATACTTACCCTCCACCCCCACCCCTTTCACCCTCATGTCGCGTTCGCAAGCTCACGGCAGACCCCTTATACACATTTGTTTTTCTAAAATAATAATATAAAACTACTATGCAAATAATTGACGGCCGCCTATAGCAAATTGCTCTGCGATTGTGACGCACGGCCTTCCGAGTCTGATCGGAATTAAAAATCTATTTGGTACAGTACAGCGGTTATATTAAACGTAATTACGAGCTCTCCAAAGAAAATTACCCAAATTAAAATTCAGTGGCAAATAACAAGAGCCTTTCAAAGCTTCTGGACCCCGTACCGCAGCATGCCTCCTTTCGCATTATTTTCATCTGCATGAAATATTAAGTTTTTTTTCTATTATAATCATTGTTTTTGTGCCAATTGTGCTATTAAAAACATGTGAATGCATTCGCCTGACTCCACGCGATCTGGGTATGAGTTTAATACTATTACTATTTCATCATCATCATCATAATAATAATAATAATAATAATAATAACAGCATCATACGGAAACAGCAGGCCGTGGACAACCACTCTTTCCTCAAATGTTGCGTGAGATGCGTGTTCTCTTATCCCCTAAACTCTCTTACTTGGATCTCGGAATCCTCGGGCTCCGGGTCGTGCTCCTCTGGATCCTGCGTGCCCTGCTTTCCTAGACTACGAGCTGGACTCTCTTGACAAAGCCGCTCCGATGATGATTCTTCATCCTCGGGAAACCTGTTGGACTCCACATCTACCTCTGCTTCATCCCCACTGTCCACCTCCGGAGAAGCAGACCGGTAACTGGAGCTCTCGCTCATGAAGTCCGGCGAAATGTAGCCAGAGCGCACCCCGCTATAGGCCTCTCTATTGCCGTAGAGCTTAGCGATGCTTTCGGCGTCCTTGACGACGGGCCTGAAAGCAGAGATGTAGCTCATTTTACGCGGGGTGAGGGCCATACCCTCGTCTCCCGATTTGTCCTCCTCGTTCCTGGTGGACTGAGTACTGGAGCACCGTTCGCTGTCCGCCAAACTGTCCTTAGGAGTGTTGGTGCTGCGATCACTCTGCTCGGACAAGTCCATGTCACTCTGTCGGGCGCTGGGGAGTTCTGTTGCCAGTTTAGCTTGATTCTGTGGGTAGGGAGGGACGGGCAAGCTGCCCGCCGCTGGCCAAAACATAGGGAATGACGGGTACACGGTATCCTTTGCGCCCGGCCAGAACACTCCCTGTAGACCGTTGTTTTTGCTCTGCTCTCCAACCCCCACGGTGTCATCCTTCTTTTGACACAATCCGAAGGCAGGGAAGCCGTAAGGGTGAGGGAAAAGTGGCGGAGGAATTTTCTGTAGAACCCCAAAGCCCTTACTGGGAACTGGAATGACAGGGTAGCTCCGCACCCCGTTGCTGATGCTGAGACTGGCCCCTTCCTCCTCGCACCTCATGCTTTTATGGGGGACTTCTGGGGAACGTCGCGGGAGGCTGCTGGAGGCCTGTTGCTTTAGTGACGAAGACCCCTCAGAGCTGCCGATCGGAAGGGTCCTTTTACGACTGCCCCCATTGAACATTGCTTTCACATCTTCCCATGCGTGAGCCAGATCGTCAGAACAATTTTTGTCCGTCAGTTTCAAGTGGCGCCTCCAGGAATTGAAATTGGCTGCGTCCGGTTGGGTGTATTTGGCCTCGGGCGTGCGGTGCGAATGGAAGATGAATTTGTTTGGGGAGAAGTACATATTGCAATAACTGCACTTGATGCACTTTGCCCTGGAGCTGTTATATCGCGCTGGAATAAAGTTCCCCCGGCTGCCCCAAGCACATTGGTGCGAAACGTCGAAAGCAAAATTCTCGGGCAGCTTCGGTGGGCTATGTGCGCCCAGAAAAGATTTACATAGTCTTTCGGCCTCTCGTTTTGTAATCATTCCGCAGCGCCTGGAGGAGATGGGCATCGCGCCCGCGCGTCGCAGTATCTCCAGTTGCACCGGCGTGCACTGCACACAGGTGATGCCCAGAGCCACCCTCCGGTTGTGGATTTCGTTGTAGCTGTAGTTTTTTAAAAGAGTGTTGGAAATCTGAGCTAAACAAAGCCTCTCTTGACCATCGATCACCAGGGACACGATAGGTACTCCGTAAAGGATGGTCTCGCTGACTTGGTTAGGTTTCAGAGAACTGGACCCCGTGTAAGGTTGCAGCTCCTGCTGCGAATTGGGAGAAGAACTGGTATCAAGTCCCCCTGCCAGTTGACTGGAAATCGTCTCCATTCCTGGAACTCTGGAGTAAGGCAAAATAAAATATAGATGATATTAAAAATACAACTATACAATCTTTAAAACAGTAATATGTAAAATCCTTGGAGGGGCGTGGCTTGATGATGTCGTGCAAAAACATAAACGCTGATAGACACAACCTTGAAAATAAAATATTATACCATAAAAGACAAATACTCATTTCGCATAATATACTAAGTTCGGTAAACATATCCGAGTTTCACGATAAAAATTCACCAATGTAATTATGACAAGCGAAATGCAAAACAAGAATGCAACGAGATGGTAAAATAAAATAAAGTGCAAAATACATTTAAAACGACAAAAATGTGTTCGATTCACTTTTTAATTCAAAATCATTTTTACAAACCGTTTTTACTATTAATTCGGCTGTATACGATTATAATACTGAATCACTTTTACTCTGCATTGATTATTAATTAAGACTGGAAAACATAGTTACCGTGTTCACTTCTTTTCGGCGTGTATGTTCTGTGCAGTTTTTCAGGTAAGTCAGTTTTAAATAAACTCGGTAGCTTTTCGGCTTAACAGCAATCCGTTTTTGATTTTGTGCCAGGAATACTTAATCCCAAAGAAAATACCTGAGTTATCTGTCTTAAAGGCTTCACATTTTTTTCAGTAAAATTGGCAACCTAATTCCTACTTAAAAATTGGAGGTGACAAAATTACACCAGATTTTTCCGAATTACCGATTCATGCGAAATTTTCTGATTTGGTGTTATTTAAATGTCGGATTATTTCTGACGAGCCGAGGCCCTTCTTTTAAATCTTTAGCCGAGGACGATTACTTAGAATGGTATTACATACGGTAACACGTAAAAGACCAGAAGGACAAGATACTTTGAGAGACTCGGATGAGATTAGAGGAGAGCAATCGCAGCATTAAGCTGCTTTAGTTGTAATTACATAAATAGCCCTTATTGTGGTTCTTTAATGTTAATAAAACTCCCTGTCAGTAATTAAAGTCGGCAACAGAAAGCACTGTGCTACACATAAATAATAAATAGGTCGGCATCAAGCATGTTAACTACATATTACACATGTAAAATTCAAGGAGATTGCAAAATCAAACCAGAAGTTTTAAATGTAGGACTACGTAATTAAAATATCCAAAAGCATACAATATGCATATCTGCAATTAGCAGGACACGGAAAAGGGGGTCATATTGTAATTTTTTTTAATTCGCAACGTATCGAAAAATACAAGCTTTCAAGTCAACGGGATATATAAAGAACAGCAATATCATCATTCTCAACTGATTCTTGTTGTTATTATTAATTGGGTTACAAATTGTCGTTCGGTTGCGCCCAAGGAGACAGAACAGGTGCACAATTTGTCATGCAATGGTATTCCTAAACTAGAACACACAATCCACTGAGCGCACGAACCCTACCTTCTTTAATGAGTACCTTGGACAGCACCTTTCTCTGTGCAAAAGATACCGACAGCGGGGTCCAGTCGGAAGCTTCTCAGCCGAGCCAAGGCGATGCTTGCTATCTATCAGCAAGCCTGATTTGGGATGTGAGATGAAGGCGGAATATCTCTCAGGAAAGACCTTGGACTTCCATTCTCCACGACTGTCCTGCTCTGTGTGACTGACCACATGGCAAGTCCGGGGAAGGCTGCTCTGATCCTTAGTTGAAGACGTTGTACATTGATCAAGTGACAGTTAAAATAATAGAAGGCACTCCCACTTAGCGCCACCATTTACATTAACTGTTTACCTTCGGGACCCGCTGGCACGCCAATCATCATTGTCATCGAGTCAATTACAATTCCGCCTGGGTCCTTTAAAAAAGAAAGAAAGCAAAAGGAGAGAAAAGGAGGTTTGTTCACACTAAAGAAAGATGTTACACATCTTTCTGCGAGAGCGATAGAGGTAAGATATTTGATAAAGCTGTTATTTAAGGGTAAGTTTAGCAAAACAAATTACGGTGAAGCGATCTGTGATAAAAGAAAAAAAAATTGAAAACGAGAAATGGTGGGGTGACACATGAATGTAAATCTATAGACAATTTTGCGTTCACGAAGCAGAAATAACCGAAAATGCTAGCAGCTTTGGCCGACAGGCGCATACCCCGCGTGAGTGGACGCCCAGTGACCTAATGACGTTAAGCAAAAAGCGAACTTATTTACAGGGTCTCACCAATCGAATACACTTTTTGGCCATTGGGAAGCAATTGAGCTGCTTTATATTAAAATATATACTTAAATAAAATATAAAAAACAGCTAAAAGTGTACAACTTGTTGTATATAAATACAATTTGAACGTGTGAAATCTAACCAAATTTGAAACAAACGAGCTCAAATGAATATATCTTAACAACAGAATTACCCGTATCTTCATTTAGCTGCTAGGGCCTTTCGTTTTATTGGCTCATTAGCTATTGGAAGTATCTTTAACGTTTCAATAACCTTTCAGTTTTATACAATGAGAAGAATTTTTAATTAATCGTAGGCAAATGAAAACTATCGATTTTCATGGAGTCAGGCTCGTCCTTTTAAATAAGGAAACGGAGTAAAAAATCTAACTGTATTCGCTTTCTTAATTAAAAATGTTCTAGAAGCCGCCTGTCAGTCACCGCACGAACAGAGCTAACAAACTATTTACTCAGCTCTCAAACTGCAAAGACATCGGAACTGCCGCAGCTCCTCGTTCGGCAATACCCACAGCTGTAACAAACCGTTCAGAAAATCAATGGCGAGAAAATAAAGGAATTTATTATTTATCGTGTTATGGGGCCATCGAAGAGGCGCGCTCGCTGGGAGACTAATCAATTCATGTTTTCAAGTAGAGACGCCATGAAACTCGACGGAAAGTCATTGTGGGCTATTGCTAATGATCTTTGCAGGCCGTATAATTAGAAACAGCAGTAAACAGAAAACGGTGATTGTTTCTTAAAGTTTTCATTGCGAGTCCGCCGTGGGCATTGTGGCGCAGCCCAGTCATCACACCAGTCCGTACGCACACTCCGGTAGCTCCGTGCAGGACGGACCTTGAGTGCCGGAACGCAGTGCTGACCATATTAACTATTTATACTCCGATCGATAACCATCATTCTGCTGAGCTGGGTCTCTCTCGATCAAATGAAGTTTCATTGTGACTGCGCTGTCCCCACAAACAAGAACCGCAAAGCAAGCATTCAGTTTATATTTTATATAGCGCCTCTCGGGTACTTTATGGGAGCGTATCCAGGATCACAGAATAGAGGAGAATAAATTGCGTAGTTTAAACAAAGTAGCGTTTTTGTAGCATAAAAAAACTAAACCGCGTGGATGATATGTAATATCCGTTAATAAAAGAGAATTATTTGGTAAATCAGCATCTAATTAAAATATTTTTAACATATCAGCTTTACATGCCATATACAGACAGACACGAGACATGCTGTTGAACTAGAAAATAAATAGAAATAGAATCAGCAATACGGTATATTAAAACATTTGTTGTAGATCTGAAAATGCTTCAGCATATATTTGGGTCTCTTTACAGAAAACCGCAGCATTAACTGTCCTTAATGGAAACGTTAATTAAACTGTAATTAATCATACTGTCTCGGTCCAAATTTGAACAATTACACTAATCAAACAGCAGTTAATAGCGTCCGCAAAACGCCCCGAGCGATCACTTTTGCTAAGCAGACCTCTATTGAACGAGAACAGCTTTCGCCCTCAACCTGCACATGTGTTACAAAATAAAACAAGCATTGTTATTAAAATGATAATGTCTGTTTGGGATTTAATGTGCCTTTAGATATATTTGTTCTCATAAAACCTTTCAGCGCCCGCTGTCTATTTTAGAAATAATTACATATTAAACACAGCTGAGTACTATTTTAGCACATGATGATTGCGTAGGTGTTTTCTGTATATAGATACTAAATTAAATTCAATTTTAAGATGGAATGTACAACACGCAAAATATTATTAGCTAAACGTTCTGATTATGTACTATGCTCTTATTCTTCTTATGCACAATTACGCCAGCTTAATTACACGCATAATAATTAAACACAGAGTATATAAAAAACACATGTACAGTATATTCACATATAATACACGCAGTAAATGTGTGGACGGCGTAATTGTAGTCATATATAATCTACTGTTTAAAAGATGGGGGGCAATATTTGTCTTTTCGTGTCCGCACTCCCCAATGCTTTTGCTCGTATTAAGTGTCACCCAAAGAGCTGAGAGCAAATGCAAAATTTATTAGGTCAAAGAATGGATGAAACCCGACCCGGCATTCCGCTTCACCTTTCACGATCCTCCCCCCTCCAATAATTACAATTTTATACTGTAATTATTCTCTTCTTGTTAATTATTTAGCGAAGAGGCAGAATGGTGCATTTAGTATCCCGAATACGCAGCGGACGGGCGAGCCCAAGACGGACTGGCAACTGGACGGTCGGCCGGTGCCGAGGAGCGTCGCTTAGTGCTGCACTGCGCATGGAGAATTATTTAAACGAATGCGTGTTTAAATATTTATAAAGCATTTGGAAACTTCATAAACATGGTAAATTATTTTAATTAATGCTGTAATCATGTCTTTGCAGTTTACATCGTCGCCACCACTGAAAGCCCATTTGATGAAGAACTTTGTTCCCATTCTGTGCGTGTCACTGTATACTTAATGCCGCGATCCATTTCTGCACGAAGGAAGCGCAATTAATAATAGTAATAACAATAATAATACAGTTAATGTTGCATAGTTTGCATTTTCACTGACTTATGATTTACAAGATTACATGATCAGATTTTCCCCATAGTCACATTCTAGAATAATTACCATTATTTAATTTGAACTTTTTTTTTTAAATGGTCGAAAAATGTTTAAAATATAAATATTCTGAAATATTGTTCATAAGGATTTTTGATGCAACGTGTGTTACCTATTAATATGTAGTTTGTTACAAATGTTCGCACCACAAATGCATTATTACTAATTTGTATACATTGCTGACGTAATTTCACATTTTAATAGGAATAGCCAGGCAAAATAAACGTTATCACGAGAACAAGGGTAATTATTTAGTCTACCTCACGATTCAAATGTTTCGTTTCAAGTACGACCCAGCACAACTTATATTTAAATACATAATAACAAACTGCGTGATACCTACACACCCTATGAGCCTTGTTTGAGGGCCCTCTTGCACTTACTGAAAAGCACGGAAGCTGCACAAAGCTCCAGGAGTTCGCCTGAACCCTGGGCCGCAAGAGGCTAAAGTGGCATTTGCCTACCTGCCCTGAACAGAACAAAATCTACATTTATTGTGAAAGTCAGTGACAGAGTCCTGCTTTGTCAAGTCTCCCCCGGGGTCCCCAGAGCTCCCGTCTGACCACCGCGCCGAAGAGAAAGGAGCGGGCATCGGGAGCGCGCCTCCACTCGCAATCTCCTGCAACAACTCGCATTCACCGGAAACTTTCGTTTGGGGCTCAGATTAAGTACAAAATAAAGCAAAGCGTTACACATTTGTTACACGCCCTGGTGCTTACAACGGATGAAAACTCACTCGACACTCGGCGCAGAGGGGCAGAGTATTGATTAGACAGAAATGAGAAAACGTAACACACACAAGTTAGGAAATCAATACAAATTACTCATTCCCCCGACTCGCTTTTCCTCTATACGCGCAGACGAGCGATGCACAGCATTTATACAGGCTATACTAGCAGATGAGCAAACTTCTGTAAACGATTACGGGTATTGTTATATTCTAGATGTCACTAAAATAAGTTTGCTCATCCACTGCCAAAGACGGTAAGAACGTCCAGGCTGCGATGCTGGGCATACTCGCACTTCACATCTAAATTGTAACCCGCTTGCTGTTAAAGGTGTCTGCGTATGCATTCATCTATTCATCTAAGCGTATTTCATTTCATGCGCATTGAGAAACCGGTATTCATTTTGGCAGCATCTTGCACAGAGTAGCATCCCAATCCTTTCCACGGCGTGGTATATTCACACATTTAGCCAGAATAGTTTTGAAGAAAATCTTAGATCCGAAAGAAGAAAAAATGGAATTGGGGGAAAAACGATTACAGCTCGAAGTCAAGGCACAGTTAACCGCTGCGCCGTCATGCACTGTCTTTTCTCCATTCCTACTATTATTTGCCTGATCGTACAAGCTTTTCACTAACCACACAATAACATGGAAATAAATAGGTGCAAGTCAATTAAGACCGTATGGTTCATTTTAAAGATGTCTTCATCACCTACGGCATTCTCAAATCCGAATACGTTTGTTAACGCATCTTTATAGAGTTCAATGGACGAGCGTGCAGGTTTAGGGATAAGTATGTCCTGCGATGAACCGGCATCCCTCCTACTACCAGATATTGCCCAGATAAGCGATTGGATTGAACTGGATTGGAAATGGGTGGGTGGATTTTTGTTACCAAATAGAGCCTATATATACACAACGTTTCACTTTAAAAATAAAGGAGTGGTTCTTCAGTGATGAGAACATTTATTGGTTTCCTAATGAACCATCCACACGAATATCCCAGAAATAACCTTTTATTTAATCCGTGAAAGGTTCGGAAAATAACCACGAATAGATGGTAACGGACTTGTGAAACACCAGTGCGTTCCTAATTTTAAAAGGACTCTTGCTGAATAACATGCGGGCTAAGTTCAGGTTTTTCTGTCCTTTTGCTATAGGTATGGCCTATCAACGGTTTCTGTTTTCTCGACATATCAGGAACCTTTTCAAAGTCCAAAGAACCAATTTCATATGCATGTTTCATAATAATGTTTTTTTTTTTTGTCAAATAATCATTTTATAAGGAAACACACAACCCAGTAAATTATACTGTTAGTTTTAAGAGACGTCACTGTCTGGAATCTGCACTTCAGGTGCGCTGTAGAAATTCAACCCACCTTTTATGGGCGGATTCAGCATTCTGGGCTCGCCTTCCACGCCAGGCTGCTGTGTGTGTAAAGTGTGCACGTTCTCGAAGTGTGTGCTTAAGTGTTAGGTCCTCTGGCGATTCTAAATTGGCCCAGAGTGGATGTCTGAGTTTGTCGAGATGGATTAGCGCCCCGTTCAAGGTCCGTTCTGGTGCTGTCAGCATAGACTCCTCCCGAACTGAGAATTCTGCTTCTTATTTCTTACATTTCAAAATGAACTTTTTTGTTCTGAAATTATTGCACATAATGTAGAAATGTAATTATTTATATAGGAAGTTTTTCATATTTTGATTTAGTTTATTGTAAAACCTTCAAAGAACTACTGACTTGTCAAGCTTGTGAGCCGTACTCTTAAAAATAAAGGTGGCAAAGTGGCAGAACGATGTCGTAGGGGCAACCATTTTTGATTTCCAAAACACCCATCCACATGAGCAATCCAGAAAGAACTTTCATTTAGATCCATAGCAAGCCCCATAAATAGCAATGAACAGATGGCGGTAAGAGATATATGCAATACCAACGAGTTCCTGATTTTAAAAGGACTCCTGCTGCCTGCAATAACACATTGTAAGTTCAGTTATTCTTGATCTGCCAGTATGCCACTATAGGTATCTCACTATACTTTAAATATTTCTATTTAATCCACATATTAGGAACCTTTTTAAAGCCCAAATACCCAATCTATTGTATTCAAAGAGCCTTTTTTCGAGCAATGGGTATTCAAGGAACCACACAGCCCATTAAAGAACCAATATATCTAAGGGTGCAGGAAGGTGACGCTGCCAACGTTTCCCGCCCAGTCCAAGAATTCCGAACAACTGGAAAGAGCCGCGGCAGGCAGGAGTGAGAAGCGCGCACCGCCGACTCCGTGCAGTTCTCCGGCACAAGCTGCAGCAGACGCGGCTGTTTGTTCATGTGCCCTGCTACTCCACACGATCAGAACCTGTCAGATGTTCACATGGATAAATTACAGTTTCACCTGCCAACACCCCAAACGTGCTTACTGTATCGGAAATTTCTAAACAGGTCATTTCAATTTCATGCAAAAGATTTTAATAACCATTCTTGCCTACACCTGCAATATTGCTGAATTTCTCCACGGATGCATGTGACAGCTCAATCCCCGAAACAACAAATAAGTTTCTAACATTGCGATCAGAACTATAATAACATTAATGATGAAGAAGACTATAATTTATTATAATCTTCGAAAAATGCAGTGGTAGAATGACATTCGACTTCTTCTTTTCCCGGTGACCTTCCCTTTCGAATGACAGTGGCAGGTGATCGGCGCTGATGTCGCTCAAAGAGAAGCTTGGACAGTTGTTACTCTTTTTTTTTTTTTTGGCGCGTCACCTTGTACTGAAATACGGTATGTTAATAAATGCAAGCTTACCGGTAAAAGCTGGCCCGCTTAAAACTGAATTTAAAATGCGCAGACTGAGTGGAAGCTGATGTCAGGTCGAGTTATTTAGTTCTGTAATTACCAATAAGTCATTTAAGGAGCTTGCAAACTTTACTTCGGGAGCTTTGGTCTAATATCCAAACTTGTTGCGGACGTTTTGATACCACGAGGCTGCTGTACTCGGTTTGAAGGAGTGAGTGCTTTTTTGTATTTGGAATATATGTAACACGTAGTTCGCATTTTTGTTATAACATAACATACATTTAAAGCCGCTGAATGTCGCCGGGAGGTCGGAGCCTATCTTGCCAGCACTGGGCACAAAGCAGGAAATGGTTGTGGGCTGGGCGCCGGTCTATCGTAGGCTCAATAATAATAATAATAATAATAATAATAATAATAATAGCAATAATTCGAATCCTTATCCTCATGGAGGATGTGCTCGAAAGCAGTAGGGTCAGAATGACGAATAAGGGGCAGAAGCCCAAGATAACCACAGAGGGGGTATTTTCATTATCACCACCTACATGATGCGAATCACAACACTCTCTGTTAACAAAGCAAACGCAATTAGGACACGCTGGCTCTTTAACCATGTTTTTATTATTACAATTACACGTTTAATTAATAATCTCCGATGAAGGAATGCGAGTCTCTCGCAATCTGGTCCGCAGCAGAAAGCAATTACACACATAAGAAACACACGCGCGCTTCATGTAAACGCACACACACAAATGGCGCACAAACTGGGTGCATTCTTGACGGGACAGAGTTCACTTTATAATTACATCTCCAGGTGCAATCTCAGTAAAACACTGTTGGCCACTATAATGTGATTGTCGCATTGTCGTGCATGGCACAATACCTGTTAAAGGGTCCCATTGCATAGATTACTTAATATTCGACTGACGCCGTTATCCAATGCGGCTTCTATCATTTGAGATACAGTTGGTTACATTTCTTGTGTTGTTTCCAACTGGTCCACGGGCAGGTGAGGTGAAGTGACTTGCTCAAGGTCACACATGTGCCACCAGCGGTATTTGAGCAAACATCCTCAGGTTTTAATGTCCAAAGCGTACATGAAAAAGTAGAAAAATACATAAATAAGTAAGTAAATAAATAAATAAAGAAGAAGAAGAAGAAACCAAGAACGGAATTTAAAAACAAATACGGAGGGAAGAGGGACTTGCATTGTGTGGATAGGATCAGTAAAATTCAGCTGCAAAACCATTGAAAAATGATTTGTAAAATAACTCAGCATCCTGTGAAACAACCGGCTTTCATTGCGATCAATACTTTAATGCGCTGCAAGTAATCTTTATTTTAAATCGAGACTTTTAATAACTAATTAATTTGTTTGTCAATAGATAAATGGATAAACATATCTCTCCTTTGATGCAAAAGCATGGGGGTAGGGGGGATCAGGTCAATTCCGACAAACATACAAGTCTTTGAATTTCGTCGAACCTCTATTCAAATGGTGGTCGTCAACAGTGCAAATTATTACTGCAAGCTTTTTTTTTTTTTTTACTGACATTCTCAAAGCAGCAGGATCGCGGGGTGTCGCAGTCCATGGCAGAGCCCACTCACCCACAAGGACCTGCATGTCTTTGGAAATGTTAGCGGAAAACCACACCCTGTTAAGAATGACGCTTCTTCAATAGCGCTTTGCTGGCTTGTGTGGTTCTTAGTGGAACCCTTGCTTGACACAAAATAACACTCTTAGGAAGGGTTCTTTGTACAGGAATTTGGTTTCTTGGGCGTTGACAAGCGTCCTAATATGTGGACGAAGCACAAGCGTTTAATGTCTAAGAGGTGACCTTGCAGGATACTACAGGTCAAGACAACCTGAACTAAGCCTGTGTGTCTGTGTGCAGCGAGAGTAAACTGTTGAAATTAGGAACCCGGTGGGATTTAACAAATCTTCGCCGTTATTTATTAGACCTGTTACGCATCTTAATAAATAAAAGTTCTTTCTGGAGCCTTCATGAGAATGGTTCATTTGGGAATCAAAAATGATTCGTCCATGTCATCGCTTAGAAGAACCACTTTGGCACCTTTATTTTGAAAAGCGCACAGCTGGAGAAAAAGTCAGGAGAACACAAGGAGAACGCGCAGACTTCACACAGACGCACAACGAGTGAGCTCGGGGTTCAAACCCAACTCGCCATTTTTATTTATTTTTTTCATGAAGGTGGGGCCGCTGCGCCCTGTGCTGCTGTTCCGACATTTCAGTATTTAAGATCTTGCGCCTAATTAACAAGGTGAAGTAAAACACACATCCATTTTCTAAACCCGCGTATCCAGAGCAGGGTCGGAAGGCAGCTGGAGCCTATTCTTGCAGTCATAGTGAACAAGGCTGGAATAAACACACAAACACATATCAAGGTCCAATTTGTCATGTCATTTTCTAGTCCAGTTAATTCAGACCAGGGTGGGTTTTTTATGGGGTGCCAGGGCCTGTATCAGCTAGCATAGGGAACTAGGCAGGAACAAACACTGGACCGGGCACCACTCCAAATGATGATGAACACACACACACAAACCACAGGGCCAGTTCAGCTTTGCCAATGCACCTAACCTAAATATCTTTGGACAGTGGGAGGAAACCAGAGCACCTATACAAAACCCACTGGGACACGGGGAGAACATGCAAACTGCATGGAGAGATGACCCGGGATACGAACCCTGGTCTCCTTAAAGTGAGGGCCAGTTTACACTCCATAACATTAATGGTTCCTTAATTTCACTTTACTGGCTTGGGTGGTCCTTGTAGAACCACTTCTTGGCAAAGAACTGTTGCATTCTGGGAAGGGTTCTTTTATATGAAATGGATTGTTTAGGCTTTGAAAGCATTCCTGATATGTGGAAGAAACAGAAATCTTTAATGTATATTAGGCTGCCTAGCAGGATACAAACAGACCAACAAAACACAAACTTAGCCTTTTACTCTCACACGAACCTCCATTTATCCATCTTCTTATACAGGACAGGCCAGCTCGAGAATATCCCAGGAATCATTGGGCATGAGTGACACATGGACAGGGAGAACGCACACACACACCAGGGGACAATTTGCCAATGCCTGTCCATCTATCTGTTTAGACTGTAGGAGGAAACCGGGGCCCTTGGAGTACACCAACACCTCCCACAGAGGGAGAACACAGGACAAGAACCACAGGTCACCTTATTTCACAAATCTGTTACCATTTATCCATGGAGCCCTTTATGCATCTAAATAAAAGGTTCTTTCTGGAACCTTCGTGTGGATGGCTATTTGGGGAGCCCAAAACGGTACCCTAGTGACACTGCTCTGGCACCCTTATTTATATGAGTGTAGCTTTGCCCACGCACGTCACCAGAATGTCTTTGAGAAACTGAGAATAAGCAGGAGGAGAACATGCAAGCTGCACGCAGGAAGCACTCGGACACTTGAACTCGGCTTCAGCGCTGCGGGACGAACATCAAGTGACTTTTTATAGCACTTTTCATTGCAACGTCACAAACACGTCCTAATTCATATTCTGTCATGAAATGCAAGCAGGAAAGCTACTGAGAAAATTCTTACCAAAATGACTAGAAGAGCCAAACAAGGGGGGCAGTATTAAATATAAGTGAACTCCATTAAATGTCTTATACTGCTCGGTCACACACAGCTAACATTCAAAGCAGAGTCGGAAGTGGAGAATTTGGAGGAAAGTTTCAGAGATTCTGTCGGCGTATTTGTTGGGCAGCAACGTCTTCTCCATCATCATGATAAGAATTGTTTGCTGCATGCAAAAGAAATGGGAACTTTGTAGTATAGCTCAGCCCAGAATTAGCCAAAGGGGTTCTCAGAGCAACGACATGGGGGACTCCGTTTTGGTTTCCAAAAGTAATAACATTAACAACATTAATTTATTTAGATCTGTAACATTCTCCATAAATAGCTGTTAACCGATTTGTGAAATCCCAAAATGTCTGCGATTTTTAAAGAACTCTTGTTGCATAGAGTAACACCGGCTCAGTTCATGTTTGCTACCGATCAGCCCACAGCAGAGCAGTGTGGTGCAGTGGCTAAGACTATGGACCTCAGATCTCAAGGTTGCAGGTTCATATCCTGTGTGACCCTAAGCAAGTCACTTGACCTGCCTGTGCTCCAACTGGAAAAACAAAGAAACGGAAAGAATTGTATCTCTCAAGTGCAAGTCGCCTTTCGGTAAAGGCGTCGGCCAATTAATTTCTGGTTTATCCACATACAGTATTAGGATCGTTTTCACGGCACAATGAAAACGTGAAATGTAAAGAACCCATCTTAGAATAAAATATGGTTCTTTGTCAAACCACACAACCCGGTAAAATAAAACATTAAGGAAGCAGGATGAACAGAAGCAACAGGAACCGTGTAGAAGTATCCTGGTCAGCTTTGGACATCCTTGAGAATGAGAACTGGAGACCAACTGACATCCGGGCACCTCAGTTGGCCAACAGGGGTTCCGTCAGCTTATCTCCCATTCCAAAATGAGATAGTCGGAGGCTCGGCTTCTGTTCATAATTCTTAATACGTGATCAGTTATCAAAGGGGCAAAAAGTTAAACAGGATTTTTCCAATACTTCCAAGTAATTTTGAAAACAAATCCTGGATTCAGTAACCGCTATTTCCATGGCTCAAAATCACCTTTTTATAATTTCGGTAACTGAGCAAATGATGCGGACTGGAAAAACGGCGACGGGAATTACTGTGTTTCCTTTTTTATCAAAACAAAGCGTCGAAATAAACGAACCCTTAATGGCTTCTCATGTTCAGCTAGTCTAGCTTTAAGACTGCAAACCCTGAGACTCTGGGTTTAAATCTCTCTACTGACAGTGTGCGACCATGAGCAAGTAAAGAATCTTAACCAATTGTATCTCTCAAATGTTATAAGTCGCCTTGGATAAAGATGTCAGAGAAATAACAATTTTTAGACAGGCAGTGTGGCATAATGGTTAAGGCTTTGGACTTCAAACACTACTGACAAACACACTACTGACACTGTGTTACAATGAGCAAGTCACTTTACCTGCCTGTACTCCAATTGGAAAAAGCAAAAAAGAAATGTAAGCAATTGTTCCTTAAATGTTGTAAGTGGCCTTGGGTAAAAGCGTCATTCAAGTAATAATTATAATAGTCTGCTCACAATAAGAGTATTAAGAATGTGGGCGGCACGAGGCTGAAATGTCGAGCGCTTCTTTTACCATTCGCTGCACGGTTTTTTTATCCGGGTACTCCAGTGTTCCGCCCACATCCTTAAGTCCTTTGGGTTTGGCGGACACGTGAGTCCAGTGATGCCGCGGCGTCCCGTGCAGGGGCTGCTTACTGGACCTTGTTAAAATAAACACTTGCATCTATTACCCAAAAGTGGTATTGAAAATGGATGGATTCTTTAGGTTAAGGATGGTGACGCGGGCCACATGCGCTAGAAAACCGAAAGCCCGGATTACGGGATGTAAGGGTTTACTTAAGGAATGTGGGCACATTTCAGAGACGGACAGCACGACAAAGGTCCAGTGTCTCTTTGTCAGGTCGATTAGTTGGCATTGGGCTGCCGGATCATTTTTTCGGTTAAAAGTCACGGCGCCGTGTCGCGCTGCGCGGAGCGTCCCCCCTGCAGGGCGCGCGCAGATTGCTCCATAAATCACACGAGTCTAATTCCGTGGAAGTTTAATAAACGCTCCTATTGAAAATGAATGTTCTCCATTTAACAGTTGTATCAGCACCATATAAAAGCATGACCCCAATAAATTTAATTTTAGAGGCAGATCAATCCCCTCCCCTCCTATTGATCCACGCCGCGCCACGCAGTAGTAGCGCTTTGCCGAGCCATTCTGCGGATGAAATAGCCTTTCGATTAGACGCTTTATTGGGAAAAGATTGCGCCGAGAGGATCAGCGTGGCCAGAAAATTAAATGGTGACATTTTAATTACCGGACATTGATAAAAGAATCCCGTGTACGGGGCTGACCCGCTCTGACTGACCTGATGGACTAATCGAGTTGGACGTGTTGGCAGAGGTCAGCGAGATCCTATAACGGTGTGTGTGTGTGTGTGTATGGGGGGGGGGGTTTCGGTTCTTGGCTACAACAGAGAACAATGAGGCTCGCCTGCACACGTACTCACCTGCACATACACGAAAAGGCACGGAAACATACAAAGCAACACAAAGCCGAAAACAGCAGAGGCAGAGTCCCACGCACTTGAACAAAGAGGTCATAAGCTGATCTACACGCTCCGATATTCAGAGAGACACAAGTGCGTGTGTAACACAGGGTCGCGTGTGTAACACAGGGTTACAAGAGCACAGAGACACACGTAGCTCATCACGCAGGCAGAAAAGACACCAAAGAGACACGGCGATTCACGCACAAACCAAAGAGAATACACAAGAAATGACAAACATGATCATAGACGTCTTAGAGAAACAAGAACACATCTAGAAAATGAAACCCAAACCCTGCTGTTGACACGCGTGTCACTTAACTTGCCTAGGCTCCAATTGGAAAAACAAAAGAAAGGGAAGCAATTATAAGTGGAGAAAGGCATCAGTTAAACAGTACATAGTAGTAATAATAATAATAACATAACCTCTTGAAAATAATGGTGGCTCTTCAGAGCAATCAAATTAGGGGAATCATTATTCGTTCCCAAAAGAACTATCAACATGAACCTTTATTCAGATCCAGAACAGGTTCCGAAAATAACCATGAAGTAGTGTTAGGGTTAGGGAATAACAGATTTGTGAATTACCGTAGGGTTTGTGATTGTGGAAGGGCTCTTGCTGAGGCCTGTCAGTCTCCCATCGAGCAGTTTAAAGGTGCCAGAGCATTGCCACAGGGTAACCATTTTTGTCCCCAAAGGGACCATCTACATGAAGATTCCCTTTATTTAAATGTATAAAAGATTCCATGAATAGCCATAAATACATGAAAACAGATTTGTGATAATATTATACACCAAGGCGCTCCAGATTCTTAAAGGACACATGCTGCCTATGCCAACTCTGGTTGTATTCTGTTTGGCAGCCATCTATACTTTAAAGATTTCTGTTTTGTCCACATATTATTCGTTTCAAAGTCCCCCCCCCCCAAAAAAAAACAGTTGCATAAGAAAAAAACAATTCCAAGAATAAAACGGTTCTGTTAGAAACCACACAACCATTAAAGAACCAGCATTTTTAGGAGTGTGCACATTAAGGACATCTGGTTTGTCCTCATATCAGAAACCTTTTCAAAGCCCAAAGAACCAAATGTAGATGCAAGGAGCTCTCCTCAGAATAAAGTGATTTTTTTGTCAAACCATCCAGTAACGTGCCATTAAAGAACCAGGTTTTTGATTTAAGAGTGTACAGCCATATTGCCCAGATCACTCACAGAGGCTCATGCATCCTAACAGAGCTAGACATGGAAAGGTACAGACTTACACGGGTAGCGACAATTATTTTTGTTAGTTTTTCACACAACCACAGAGATGGAAGCATACGTAGACAGGGCAATCCTCGTGGTCATCATCGGTATCCTGGTCTAACAGCAATTTTCCAGGTTTACTCAGGATAGTCATTTGCTCCCAAATCCTTTTTCCATCACTCTCTGCTGGTCTGGGCATCATTTGAGTAAAGACCCTTTGGTTTTCATGTCATCTGGCGCCACGTCCAATCACTTGTTCTTAGGTCTCGTCCCCTGCACCACTATCTTGGTGTACCCCATTCATTTTAGCCATCCTCAGCCTTTCTCTCCACTTAAGTTTGTTTCTTGCTTCCAGACCAACTTTTCCTCTAAACTCGGCATTCATCTTCTGGTCACCATGTCACCAGCCACACATCCAGCTGATCATTTTCCTCCCTGTTTGTTTCAAATGTGCTTCATTTGATAGCTATGTCTCACTGCCACAGAGCCCACTATTCATCACATAGTAGAATATGCAACTGACATGAGCTGGTTTGGATATCCGCTTCCAAAACCATGAGCGTTAATACAGAGCTGTCCCTCGCTTTGCAGCTATAACAGCATTCCCTCTTCTAGGATGGCTTTCCTCAAGATTTCAGAGGGTGGCTGTGGGAATTTGGGCCCAAAGAGCATTGGTGAGGTCAAGTATTGACGTGAGGTGAGAAGTCCCGGCTCACACTTGGTATTCCATTGCTATCAAAAGATGTTTGAAAGGGTTGAGGTCAGTATAGGAACCACTGTGTAGACCACTCAAGTTCCTCCCTGTCTTAAGGGACCTGACTTTGTGCACAGGGTTACAGTCATACTGGAACTGAGAGAGGTCTTCCTCAGACTGTTGCCACACAGTTGGAAGTGGACAATTGTCTAACATATATTTGCATGATGTAGCACGAATAGGAGCCTCACTAGAACTAAGGGGCTGAGCCCAAACCAGGAAAAACAGCTCCAGCTCATTATCTCTACCCCACCAGACTCTATTCTTGGTGCTCTGCAGTCCTGAAGGTGGCCTTGTCCTGGCCTCTGCTAAACCCAGATTAGTCCATCAGACTGCCAGCTACTGAAGTGTGCATCATGACTACAGTGAACACATATCCATGGCTAAAGCGTTCAATGGCGGTGGGCTTACACCACGCCTGCTGCTGCTTGGTATTGCACATACTGTGGTGAGCTTAGGCTTGTGAGCAGATGCTTGACCATGGACACCTGTTACATGAAGTTAATGACACACAGTTTGTTACTTCCAGAGGCAGTTTGAGTGGATACACCAGAGGATAGGCAACTATTTACACAATATGTGCTTCAGCCTACAGCCGCCCCGCTCTGTAGGTTTGGGTGGTCTACCACTTCATGGCTGAGCTGCTGTTGCTCCTCATTGCTTCCACTTCATGATACTAACACTTACTGTTGACCTGGGCAGAACAAGCAGTGTGACTTGTGGCAAAGGTGTCCTCCTACAGTAGTGCCACATTGTAGTCACCATACTCTTCAGTCTAATGCCAATTGTTTCCACCTGTTAACAATGGACGCAGCTCAAACACCGCAAAATAACCATTTGGAGGGATGCCCACCTACTCTTGGACATATAGTGGACCTCATGAATAAAGATGAAACAACTGATGGTGACGATGACCCATGCGCCACATCCTCACTATGATATACAAATTACTCAACAGAAGTGCTCATGTGCAATGGAAAAACCTAAAAAAAAAATTGATTTCTTTTTAGTTTTGGGAGCTACTAGATCTTTTCTGATGTTATAAAGTAGTGGTGATGGCCAAATATGTCTTCATTCCGGTCATAGCACGATGGAAGAAGCTCATATGAACACAGTATTTCACAAACTGCAAGACAAAAACCTAGCAACTCCACTGACCAATGAGGAAAGACCGGCTACCAATGAAAACGTCGGATTACGATCACATGATTTAAAAAGGCAGGTGGTCTTGATTTGTTCAAAAAAAAAAACAAAAAAAAAAAACTATTGCGTATGTAAAGCTCTTTACATTTGGTTGATGCCTTTACCCAAGGCAACCTACAAATTTAGTATCCATAAGAATGGTTTACGTCAACTTATTTTACTGTTGGAGCAGAGGTGGGTTATGCGATTTGCCCGAGGTCACACAGTATGTCTGAGGTAGGAATAGAACTGGCAGCCTAGGGATTTCAAGTCCAGTGCCTTTAGTAACACAGCACATTTCCTGCAGGATGTCAGGAGAAAACGGAATCACGTGTGGAATAATCAATGCAGACTTTGGGGGTGGTGGGGGGGCATAGTGCCAGGATTTAAAACTAGAATGGCAAGAGAGTGGCACTGCCCCATGCACCATCATCCACAGACAAACTGTGAGTCAACTGAACAAGAACATTTGCTCAAATACGCCTCCAAACATTAGAGACACGGACAGACATGCAATTCTGTGGCCCAGTCGAGGCTGGGTGGTCTCTTGGCCTTGGAACCCCTCCTGATTTACTGTATATTCTTGAGCATCTCGCTGGCTGAAGTATTTGTTCTTCTGTCCTCCCTGGACATTTGAACATAGAATTGGACCGTTACAGTCAGAGGAGCCTTAGGGGTGTGAGGGGCCAGGGCTGAGACGCTGTTACCGGTATGTGTGGATTGTATAAACCTGTACACAAATTTAATGAAAATATGTTAACATACACCGGATTTTCTCATTACAGTATTCAGCTAAAGTTTTGCAAGATAACACGTGGACTTTATCAAAATATAACGATATATTCTGTTTAAAAAGTGCAATTCATAATTCAAGACAATATCACGACAGTGCGAAATGCGTTGCGGTGTCATGCGGTAATTAGCAGGCCCTCTTCTACAAAAGTATACTCGATATGCAGGATGTCATAATCATAAGTCGATGTCATGTCAGCCGGTTACCATTAGCGATACACGTTTTTGTGCATTAATATTCAGAATGATTTCAAAGACAGACAGGTATGGAATTTGACCTTGAAGAGGGATTTTAAAAGGGGTTCCTCTTAGAAGCATCTCAAATATATATATACTGGAGAATATAACTTGACAAATCCGCTCGAATGGGACACGCGGACCCCTTAGCTGCAGGGCCTGGGGAGGTCGCCCCACTTGTCACCCCGAAACGCCACTCTTGGTTATAATTATTAGAGACTTAAACAATACTTTCAGCAATTTGAATTCATATTTCAGGACTACTTCATCTGTTACTTGTTTACCTGTATTATGTATGCGCATACTTATTTAGTCTTACTTATTTCTAATTTATTAATTTTTTTTTTTTTACTTGCAATCTTTACATCTTGTAAAGATGTGTTTGTATGGCAATACGCTATAAAAATAAATGTTGTAATGGACTGCATGGTAAGGAAAATGTGGAATTATAGGACAGCAGTTGAACTGCACGACATCCGAAGTACCCCTTTACTACTGCACCACCAACAGGGGGTGCTATTCCCAAGCAGATAACTTCTTCTCGGGCACAATGCTACAATTGTAAGTTTGGGAGATACTAAGAACCCTTCTAGCAGGTAGACAACAGCAGGGGGTCTGGTGAACAGGCAACCGGAGGTTGGGATGGCCCTTTTAAAGGGAGTGGGAGACCAGAGCTGCATGGACACAAGGGGACCATGAGAGAGAATTCTAGAAGGACAGCCACAGGAGATCCCAGAGATTCTCCAGACCCAAGGCGTTAATTTGCAGGCATGTCCCTGGGTGGCACTTATAAGCCACTTGCAATCACAAGACAGACGAGCCTGGTGTAGGGAGGATTGGTATAAGTAAGTCCTGTGCCTGGCAGGAGGAAGTGAGACAGCGTTGGAAACTCCATACGGGAAGACCATCCAACTGCAGGCATTGTGTTCTTCCACTTTTATTAAACTGAGATTTCCAATTGTACACACTCTTCTACACTTTAGGTGTTGTCTGAGGATGTTAGTTTTTAAAAGAGGCAGCTCTCTGTTAGCGTGCATTAAGCCCTCCTTTTTTGCTTATATACAGTATATTGGTCTCCTTTGGCTTGGGTTTGGGGTGATCGCATCCATAGAGTAACACAGACAGACGTGTGCACACATTCAAAAATACAGACGCATGATCAGACATGAAGATAAGCGTGTGCACACACGCACACAGTAACATGCACTCAAACAAAGACAGATGTTCACATAAGAACATGAAAGCACTTGCACAATCACATGCCAAATCAGACAGACATACAAGAGTTGGGCAGACAAAGGTTCAACTAGAGGAACATGCAAGCTTTCATGAAGACATACAGGCTTGTGGTATCACACCGAACACACACAGCCATGCAAGTGCTGAGACATTAAGAGTGTGGCAGGCAGGAACAAGCTGCAGAATCAAACACCAGCTTGTCTAGTCAAGGCCACGTAGATGCGCAAGAAAGATACAAACAGAGGAACACAAGTGGAAACACGCACAAGGACACAAAAGATATACAGGAACATTAAGAAGTCAAAAAGGCACACGGATGCAGATATAAACAGAGCAAGGGCTCCATCTCACTCAAAAGATATAGATGGCAGTTATTAAGAACATAAGAAATGTGACAAACTAGAGGAGACCATTCAGTCCAAGAAGGTCATTTGTTTAGCTAATAGCTAAGCTCTCCCAATATCTCACCCAGATGCTTCTTAAAGGTGGTCCAGGTTTCTTCTTCAACGATATGATGGCTCAGACCCCCACAGCTATTTGAGTAAAGAAGTCTCCCCGGGTTTCCTTCCCACTGGTGTCCTTCCATATGTCATTTGACATTGAGTTGCAAGAATTTAAACTGGATCAGCTCTGTTGATGCCCTTTCAGAATTGTTTTTTTATTTACGCTATCTATTCTTGTAGGTGCAACAGGCGCACCCAGAAGTTCTACACAATCTGAGAAGCCGAACATACCCGTTACCCTGTCTTACTTGGGGACTCAAAACCTATCCTAGCCACAACAGGCTTCATTCAGGCCTGGATGGGAGCTCAGTCGATAGGAGTGTGTAGCACGCTAACAGAGAGCTCCCTCTTTTAAAAACTAACATCCTCAGACAACACCAAACCTCTTTTGTCTTGAATTGTATTCTTGTGCACTTTGTATACAGCCCGGTGGAGGGGACCCCCATTAAAAAGGGCACATTCAAATATTAACACAAACATTTAAATAATTGAAATTGTGCGACAGAGGCCTAGGCAGGCAGAGTAGTACACAATCAAATACACCCAAGATGACACGTTAATTCAATTATGGATACACACACACACACAATGATTTGGAGAGCAGAGATCACCCAATGCAGCCTTTGATTATTTTCCATTCCTTTATCCTCAGCTAATCAAGTCAGCCTTTACATGGGAACACCCCCATGGTGGACTCTACTGACGTTTGTCTTTATTGCTGTTTAAAGAGGGCCTTTAACTCACCTGAGCCTGGACCCCAGAATGCAAGTGTTCCGATGTTGTTTGATCATATTATGAGATTCCCTAATTTAGAATGTAAAACCAGCACAAATATCTACAGGCAGACTACACCAGTGCGGACAAATTAAAACCACAGCGTCCGCCACACTGGCGTCTCCCTCTAATTATGTCATTTAATCTGCTCCTGCTGACCACTAAATCTGCCTAATTTGTGTCCACTAGTGCTGCAGCTCGTCAGTAAGTGGGCCTGCTAAATGAGACGAGCCGATCAATGGATGGGTGGATGTGGCGAGGGGGGCTGCTATTGATTAGAATGGCACAATTTGAAAGAAACAAAATAACACATCCACTAAAACCAGCCTCTCAGTTGGTTACCTACCTGAGAAATGGCAAGACTGTTGCCTGGCATCTTCCTTGGCAACCAACCCATTATTTCTCTTCACTCAGAATTCTGCAAGCTCATCATAAAGCAAGGTTAGCGGGGTTAATTGATCCAAACATCCCAGTTCAGAAAAAGGGATACCTTAAGTTTACAAAAACAAAAAACAGCTGCTTAAGTCACCAAGGGGAGATGTGAAATTATTCCTTGGAACTTGGGAAAAAAAAAATCACCTAATTCTTTATAAGACTCCTCTGTGGATATCAAGCCACATCCCTTTGGTGACTACGGAGTTCAGCCCAGGTGGCTGGTACCTGCCATTCCTAGTCTCGGTACAAGTCCAACACATTTGCTCACACTGGGCTATCTTATAGTCTCCAGTTAACCTAAAGTGCAGGTCTTTAGTATGTTGGAGTAAAGTCCACAAGACACGGAGAGAACATGCAAATTCTACACTGACACATAAAGCAAGTCTCCTGGGGCTACAGGAGTGCCATCTACTGTGTAAAAATACACAACAAAGAACAGAGTAGTTATTGCTCCAGATGTTCTTCTGGTGCCATGTTGTTAACAGATTCTTGCTTATTAAAGTCTATTCCATTAATTTTCACTTGGATGTTGCTAGGAGCCTGCACCAGCCACACTGATTTGAAATTCCAACATTCAGGAGACGCATGTACACTCACCAAACACACAGCTAACTTGGAGTTGTTAGTCAATTCAATATGCACGGGCTTGGACGCTGGAAAAACAAGCAAACTCCACACAGTTGAACTACGCTGTAGCAGCACTAACCAACCTACCAATTTTAACTAAAGAAATATTTTTGTTTTAATCACCAATACTACCACCTGGTTGATGCTTCCTAGCATCAGTGGTCATGTATATCACACCTGGGACACACAGGCAGCATATTGTGATTGACACAGCAATCCTGGGCCAATAGGGGTTTTGATTCTGCCATCTCCTTCCCCGTCAATGGGATACGTCACTGGCAGCCACACTCTCTTAACTGCTTTGTTGTTCCTAAGAAATCCAGAACAGTGTCCTGTCCAAAGCCACTGCCAGCAAGGACAGCAGCACCCTCCAAATAGGACATTCCTTACCCACCTTAGAATCAGGCACTTTACTGGGCCACAAAGGGTACTGCTGAACACTTTGAGCACAACCTGCTTTTCCTGGTTCAAGCCTCATCAAAACTACCATCTGCATTTGTTCACTTCCGATTAAGCAAAAGCACATTTAGGCATTCCAAGCGGGAGGCAGTGGCAAGTTCAATCATCTTATGGGTGGCAGCCATGCTCACACTGCAAGAAACTCAGGGATATGGCATTAAATAATTAATTTGGCTTACATTTTGACTTAATTTCAGAGTGCTACACATGGATTCCCAGAAGTACTAAGTGTTGGGTGTACACAGTTTCAGAAAGAAAGATTTATTGCACAAATGCAGCTTTTTACAACAAAATATTGCAAAATATAGTCATAGTTCTGAGTTTTCCCAAGCCATGGGATGTAATGAATTTGCTCATAATTTAATAATGTTCCCCCACCCCAAACTGGGCACCACTTCAGCCCACCACAACACGTTCTGCACACCAGCACAAACCACCTGATGTAAAATCACAAGACTCCATTCCTTTCTGGACCAAGCCTAGGTCTCAGTTGGGCCACTCCACTAAGACACCGGAAGAGAAGATGGCAAAGGATAGTAGCATGAAAGCCACTGGAATTCCCCAGTGCCATTTAAGAACTGGCAGAAAGGCTTGAAGGAGTCGTCTTGTGGTGCAGGAACAAAGGCACAGTCCTCTCGCCATGCTTCATAAGTAATCACTGACAGTTCTGTTGTGACCGCCGCTCTTCAAGGGTTCGGCAGACCCACATGGAGACCACCTCAGTATTGCCATCATTGTATAACAAAATGAAGGGGTGACCCTAGGGAAGATGAAACAGAGAGAGAAATGAGGTACTGCCATTAGGCTTTGGAGGGTCAGCCAATCCATGATGATAAGCGCTACGTATGCACACAAGTAATGGAGATAAGGCAGGGGCTCTCAGGCTTAGTTTCCATTAGTCTCCATTTTCACCTTTCATCCACCCTACCCTAAGGTTTTTAACCCCCTAAAACACAAGCTTTTGAAAATACTCTCCAGAGCTGTATACTTCTAAAAACACCAGCTCTGCAAAGGCTAAAAAGAGCTAGATATCCAAAGCAGTTACAGAATTTAAGTAGATAAAATGTCTGCCTGTGCACAGGCCATTTCTGAAAGGTGCCACAGCAGGTTGGTGCAGTGTGGTGTAGTGGCTAAGGCACTGGCCTTTAAAATCCAATGCTGCCGGATAAATTCCTGCCTCTACCTCACAATGTGAACCTAAGCAAAATGTCAGGTAAATGTACAAAATTAATATTAATAATAATAGCCCAAACTTGCAGCAGAGACAGAACAGGGACAGGGCAAGGGGTAAAGGTCAGGGTTGGGACAGGTGTCCAAAGACTGTCAGTTACACTAATGCAGTCTGTCAAGCTCTAAAATGAGATAAACAATGACAAACCAGGCTTCCTAAATCAACTTGTCACTCCTGGTTTCTGTGACAAGCTTAGTGCTAACCATTGAATGCATTTTTAATGAGGGCCGGTCAAGAGAAGTGGCTAGCGTGTGAAAATCGGGATGGGGAGGGGGTTCCCCACTGTACTGCAACCATTTCATTGCAGTCACTGTCTCACTTGCTTCATATGGTACTATTGATCTCATCCTACCCAACCTTTCCCTTGACAACCAGCCAATCCTAAATGCTACAAAGGTCCAGCTATTCCAAAAATGTTACGGTCACGGGCATTGCTGTGTGCAATACTGAAACCAACCCTGGACAGGGGCCTACAATATCTTTGTGCACACATTTAAGATTATAAAGGCGTCTCTTGTACACATGTTTATGAAACATTTTGAGTGAATTCTTCTACATACTTACATGCCATATCACATATTACAGCAGACGATTCATCAATACAGTACTGGTTCTATACACACTGTTGCCATGTACAGTTTCCTCTGTAGAAATACACATCAGAGCACTAAAACAGTGTGGCTGAGATCACAGCCGCCACCCTACATCATTCCAAAAGGCAACCCCCAGCTTGAGTTTTCTCAACTGTGAGCCGAGCCCTTCCCATGCCTCCTTTCCACCTAAAGCCACTGCCACTACACCATTCAATAGAGTCAGTAGGGCCAAGGGAGCTTGGCAGACCAGGTTAATTACTGCAGTAGACTGAGCAGAGTAAAGCGGCCCTCCATAGGCCCACACTGTGACAGGCACTCACAAGGGCACAAACCACATCAATCATTGGCCAGAAGGGAAAGGCTGAGATTAATTACTTTAATATCCACCTTAAACTGTCCCGACACAACCCTGACCCTGTGGCTTTGTCCTGCCCAAGGCTCAAGCTCACAGCAATAAATGTGGTAGGGAGGCCAAGGGGGGTGGGGAGACTACACAGGGTACAGGAAATGGCAATATGGTTCTAAGCAGGTGTAAAAGACACGGTACATCATGGCTCAGATATCAAGGGCAGGACTAAGAGGTACAGAATAGGAGGTGAAGTAAACGAAGTGGGCAATGTGCAGAGTGCAGTGACATTTAGAAAAGGTGCCAGACAATAAAGAGCGATTGTGCTCAGACAGAGAATTGGTACCATACAAGAAGTGAAAGATTTTCACTTATAGCACAAAAAAGAAAAGCAGCAATATGTAAGTATGGGTGTAATGCAGAGGGGGCCAACACAATGGTGAACCAGTTAGCACTGTTGTCCTAAAAGTTCAGCTTCCTGGGATCAAACCTCTTGGCCTAGTTGCATTTTGTGTTGGTTCTGCATTTTCCTCTGGGTACTCTTGCCTTTGTGACACAACCCAAAGAAATCAGTGCCTGGTTAAGTTGAGATTCAGAGCTGGCCGTGTTGTGTGTTTGAAAATGGACCCTGCAGTTGACTAGTGCATTGTTCAGGGCATTGTTACATCGAAGCTAAAATATTGATTTCAGTGATGGTACCAAAATAAACAACAGATAACCCACACTCCTCTGGCTCACAGTAGCATCAACTCCCCAGCCAGCACACACTTGTGTCACCCGGGGTCAGCAGCAACCCAACTGCGACCCTCTCCCCGAGTTGCTCTGCCAGGGTCCTTCAGAGACTCAATATCTTAATTGAGCTTTCCCTCTCACAGTTTTGAATGTGCTGATATATGCATATTATAACAAGGAGCAGGTCCCCCTTGGAGTTTGGAGCACGCTGATAAATGCATATTATAAAAACAGGGATGGGCGAGTCCCCCTTGGAGTTTTGAGTTTGTTAATATACAAAAATCACTGTGAAGAGCAGGAGGTTTTGGGAATAGGAACACAAGGCGCTGGTACAGAAACATCAAGTGTCTGTACCAAGTTTAGCATAATGCTGATATGGTACCGTTAAAAACATACACTACTATACTGCACAACTCTAGTCTAGGGATGCTTCTTGATTTGTACCCAGTGATAAGCACTGACAGGTTCCAGTCCCACAGGACCCTAAACTGGATTTAGCAAATTTGTGAGTGCTGTTTTGCAGCATAATGGCCAAGGGGGAGGAAGAAATGTGGCACAAGAATATTACATCACACAAACTTGTACAAGATTGCAGCATTACCTGGACAAATGAAAGTGTAGCAAAAAAAAAAGAAAAAAGGATGAAGAATAGTGTGGCACTGCATGCTCAGAGCAGAAATAGCAAAGTGGGAGGGTAAGGGTTTGGCATAAATGTACGATAAACCATTAAATGATGTTGAAAAGAAAAGGATTGCAAAGAGTGGCTATGTGCTGTAAAGTACGCCCCATGGAAACTTTTCAACATATTTAAACAGGGAAACATTAGAGTTCATGCAAACAGTGTTTAAAATAAACGTGACAAACTTGAACAAATGTCACATAAAATTGACATGGTGTATTCATTCTCATAATGTAAATTAGCAAATATGCAGATTTCTAAGTAAACTCCTACATTTTGTCACCACTTCAGATCATTAAAAATAGAATCAGGTGTTCTAGATAAGGTGCAAATGATTAGAACCTCCTTGGGAAGTGTGCAGGTAGACCCTTGTCGTATTTAAACTGCAAATATTAAGGGTCTTTGGTGTCCTCTTTGCTACTGACATGAATGATGCCATCAAGCTAAGATCGAATCTGCTCTCCATGGCCCTCAGAAAGGAGTTTGTCAATGGTTTTAAAAAAACTGCCAAATTTGAAATCGAATTTCAGATGACTTCTAATTTGTCCAGAACTGGCCAGTCCAGCAAATTCAGACCAAGCGCTGACTGTTTGATACTAAAAGAAATCTCCAAGTCCCCCAAAATTTCATTGTAGAATCTGCCACTCTTGCAAAAGTTGGTGTAAAAGTGAAGTCATCTACAATCAGAAGAAGACTGCACAAATGTGACCTACATGTGACATAAAAGAACATTAGAGCAAGATTAGAATTTGACATTGAACATCTAGGCAAAGACCAGCCCTCCTGGAGCAATGCACTCTGGACAGATGAGTCAAAGGTAGAGCTGTTTGGCCACAGATACAGTGGACATATTTGGCACAAACCAAAGACAGCATTTCAGGAGAAGAACCTCATACTGACTGTGAAGCATGGTGGTGAAAGTGTTACAGTTTACGGCTGCTTTGCTGCCTCAGGGCCTGGGCAGCTCACAGTCATCAAGTCAGCTATGAATTCACACCACATCAAAGTGTGCTTGAGGAGAATGCGAGGCTATCTGCCTGAAAGATGAAGCTGAACCAGTAGTGGACCTTTCAACATGATAATAATCTAAAGCACACTAGCAAATCCACCAAGGTATGGCTCAAATAAAAGAAATGGAGGGTTACAGACTGGCCTAGTCAAAGCCCTGATTTGAATTCCACTTAAAATGATGTTGGGGGGGATTTGAAAACAGGCAGTGCATACAAGAAAACAAAAAAATGCATCTTGCAGCTGGAGGAATGTTGCTCGGAGGAGTGGGTCAAAAAGTACACCAAAGATCAGAGAAACTGGTGGGCATTTGCCTACAAGAAGTCTGCTTATTTCTGATAAAAGGTGACAATATCAGCTTCTTAGGCCAAGGGAGGACTTAAGTTGTTGTCCAGTAGAACATTACATCTATTGACATTTTTGTTTAATAAGTGATTGAAAAGGCTCATGTTTATATTTAAGTACATCACCTTCATCTGTAAGCACTTTTTGTCTGTATGAAAATGATGGAAAAACTCAACAATTTACACTGGTTGTACTTACTTTTTCACATGACTGTATGTTGACAAGCTGCACTGCCAGGCATTATTTAAGCAGAAGAGAAGCAAGACATGGTATTCTCCAGCAATGCCACATGCAACATGCTGTTGTTCCACTACGTAGAAGAGCAGGGTGAAAGAAAGTCACCCCACATAGCTATGGCTAGGGAGAAAGTGGCACTGCTTGAAAAGAACAGAACTGTACCATTCAAGCACATCAAATAGGCACTTCATGACCAGAGGAGACTGCAGTGTAAAACTGTCAAGACATAACACACTTTTAAAAAACAGACTGTCAATGGCCAGCACCATACAGGAAAACACAGCTACAAAGAATGAAACGGCACAATGGGAGCAGAATAGGGGAAGGAGGGTGTGGCACATCACTCTATTGACCAGTATGACCAGTAGAACCAACACAATACTTGTGCTAAACAAAAAGGTTAATTATAATTTCTTATTAAAATCAGGCTGGCACTGAAGGAGACTGCACAGAATAAAACATATCAGGTCAGTTTTTAATTTACCTTTAAAAGGCAAAAAAAAATTAAGTCCTGAATATGTTAATTACTGTGTTGCATCAAAGTGGGAATAATCACCTGAACACAATATTAAAAGAATAGCGCCTCCCCTTGGGAAATTCTACCTTATTCTTAATTGTTTTGATAGGCTTTTAATCTGAGCTTCATTTATGCAATTTTAAATAACTCTACTTATGATTAATAAGCTTGAAAATTGAAAGAAGTCTAAAGCAATTAAAATGTGTGTCTGGTCAGCACCTCATTAGGCCGTCCAGATCTGAAGCCGGCAGGCAGCATCACTGCCCCCCACCAACTCTCCACAAGCTGATCGTCAAAAAAGAAATATATACATATTTTTTTTAATGGGGGTGAGGGTGGTGGTAGTGGCTAGGAAGTAGGAGATTGGCAGCCAGGCACTTTGGTCAGGCTGAAGCTCCCCCTCATGAAGGAGATGTCTCTCCTGGCAGAAACCGTGGTGAGAGAATCTGCCACATGTAATCAAGACAAAATTCAGACTTATCTGTGCCCAATAATCTCTCCCCCAAAATGGTGTCGGCTAGTCCCTGCGTGGGATTCTGTTTACTTGGGCAGATTTGCCTTAATTGCAGTTGTTTATATCTTACATCCCAGGGGTCTGGCCCCCGGCTGCCAACACTTAGCACTCATTTCACATCTCCAGTTACTTGGAATCCTCAACAGGTTTCAGGGGCTCTTAAAATGATTGCAGGCCTCTTTGTGCAAGCAGCTGGGGCCCCAGCAAAACAAAGGTGCTAAGAGGCTCTTGCACAATGCCTACGGGCTGAAGGGGGGGGGGGGTTTAGCGATAGGAGGGCCTGCCACGCGCCAAAAGACCCCACCACAAACGTCCACGGCAGCGTAGCCCCCAGAGTCTCATGGCCTCTGCTTTGCATTTCAATGGTTTCACTCTTTCTAGTCCTTCACTTAATTGGAAAACTGCACAGGGGGTCTGAATGGGGGTGGGATGGGGTAAAATATGTCAATCAGGCATGGCCACAAATGCTAGGATCCTTGTGCTTACGGAAAGAAACACAGCAGCAGTGTGGCACCCCCATGTGTCTGTGAAGAACTCACTGCCAATGCCCACAACTGGTCTCCAATTCACACAAGAGCTGCAATGCTTATGATTTAGACAATGGTGCCAGCTCTTCACTAGGCAGCAGTACCAGTTACTTAATAACAATCTCTCACAGGCTGCCTGAACTATTATTTTCAGGTACAATCCAAATGGTCAGCAGCACCACTTATTGGAATCAAAGTAGCAGAAGTGGCACTTGTAAAAACCCCAAACCAATGTGGGCATGACATAATTCACTAGAGACAATGGCACCTGTCTGAGATGCACAGCCAATAAATCACTGTAGACACTGACCCATCACACAGTCAACACTATTAAGTATTTGCTTGTGCAACTGGCAAGGTACTCAAGTCTGAGATACTAGCACCCAGATAGGCAGGAGCCACCATTATTCATAAAAAACATAAATACAACATAAATACACATTTGCACGGACACCAATTAAACAGAAGCAGTCATTCAGCACTATAGACGCTACCACTGGATTAAGTAGCACCATGGCATTCTGTGGGGTAAGGTAGGAGTGCCTATTTATTAATGCAGATACTGTGCCCTGGCTAGACACAAGTGTCCACTCAGCACTGGAGAGGATGCCATCTGATTACAGTAATACCCATTTATCACTCCCAACACTGGCACTAAGGTATGAAGTATGGTGTGTAATTTGCTGGAGAGAACAGAAACTACAAACTGGTACCTCATTCTCTCTAGGGAAAGCAGCACAACACTGGCAACAGGTCAGACATTAATAAGCATTGTGCTACAGAGACACTTCTGCCTACTTATCATGGGGACAATGGCACCTGACTACAGAGCAGCACCCAGTTATGCTTCATAAAGTGGCACCATAGTATTTATATACCCATTCCTTGCTGGAGACAACGGAGTAGGCAGCAATGCTTGCTGTTCACTACGGACAGTGACACACCTCACTGCTCCCGGTGATCCAGCCACGTTTGTTCTTAGCGATTAAACGCCCACAAGGATTTGGCAGAAACAAGCCCTGTACAAAGAAAATACAAGTGCAGGTTGGCGCGCCACCATTATCATAAAGATGCAATTTGTGCACCGGCGCGCCGCTGAACAAGTAGAACAGATAATAACTATTAGTAAATCATACTCCTTGGCAATATCCAGCTGTGCCTGGCGCATTTACATACAGATAGGATGGGTATATGTTTTTAATATGTATGTGAGGGCAGCACGGCGCCAAGCAGCAATAGGATCCACGGTACGTAATCAACAGGCCCAGATGAGGTATTAGCGGCCACATGCGCCCTAAGCAGGGGGCGCAGATCGCCTTTGACCTGCATACATTTCATTTAATGGAGGTGAGCAGCAGGAGGCTTTGCCATACGATATCAGCGGACACCGAACCTAAAAGTATCCTGTCTGACTCGTTGTCTTAATACCTCCTAAAAAGGCACCTGCACTACTAGTTGTCCACTTCCAGGCACCTGGAACTGCACATTGGGACAAAAATTATTTATATATAAATATAAAGGCAAACTTAAGCTGATAACTGGGGCAAAAGGTTATGTTCAAGTGCTGCCTTAGATATACTACATGGAAAAAGTCAGGGAAAAAGGGGGAGTGGGAGTTTCCTCAAGGATACAGTGTCCCACCTCCTAGCAGCTCTCCCTTGGGCCTATTAAAACCAAGTAAATGGTCAACCTAAATAATGGAAAGCAGCTCCTTGGATCACAGGAGTGAGAAAGTGAGAACAAGCAGCACTCTGTCACAACCATTTACACTCCAGCCAGTGAGGCGGGTACTCTGTGGACCTGTGGCTCACATGACAGCTTTCAAAGGCAGGGAAAGTGCAAATTGCAGGAGGCTCACATGCTTGGATGCCTGGGCTCTTCACAACCGCTCACAGCAGAGTCTAAAACAATGTCTATCCCAGGGAGCCTGGTACAGTATGCCCATAGTACTTTCTCACATTCAAGGATAAAGGGGAGGTGGGAGAAAAACGAGAATGGGTTATGAGTTTCATTGAGACAATCAAACAAAAAAAAATAAACTGCTACCAACATTTAGTCTGAAAAGTTACTGGTGGTCAAAGGATGCTGGCTTTTGGATTTGTATTTTTTTTTCTTTCATTTTTCACTAGCATCTTGTCCAGTATATACAAAAATATATATTTGATGCAATCTGTTTCAATTTAGTTAGTGAGAAAAAAAACAGGTGTTTCCCAAATATGAACTCAGTAATGGCACGCATCCACATTCCCCGCCCCGTTTTGAAAATAAGGAAATCTGTAGGTAGATCAACTCACATTGTTGCAGCCATTTTGATTTACCATCAGTTAACACATGGGCAGTAGCAACTTAACAATGATATGCCCACCCAGCACCTAGCTTTTCCTCAGTCTTATTGTATCGATGCATACAACAAAGGTCCTCCTATCTATCCATCCTGGATAGTCCAAAGAGTCCCATCAGTTCCTCACTGGAAGCTAATGGTTGCTTATCTGCTCATCTCAGACCAGTGAGATTTATTACCGATATCCAAATCATTCCACCTCTGCAAGGAGAAGTGCCAATAGAACAAGCACTATCTTTCTGATATTATCTTCTACAGCAAAATCAGCTGAAACTTGTGAAAGGCAGTGGATGCTCTACATACCATCAGGTCCTCAGGAGCTGGCCTCTCCTTGGGCGACTTCCTCATGCTGCAACAACACAGTAGGGACAGTCAGTCTTAGTTGCAGGGACAGGGGCAGAAGCTTACATGATGTTGAAAACTGCCACCCCCACCTGCCTTAAAAAACAATAAGTGAGAGATATCTGTCCAAAGCCCCCCATGGTGTACGCTCCTCGACCCTCTGCTTCCTCCTGTTTGTGTAAACAAGACTGCTGGAATTTCATCCCCCCACCGCATGGGAGTAGCGGCAGCGGCCGTGAGGTCTGCTGGAGTTAATGGGATGTATCATTTACACAGAGGCGCGGCATGTTTGCAGACTGGCTTACCATTGAGTGATGAGGTGTACAAACGACTCCGAGAAATCCCCAGCTGGAAGGACTGGAGGGTCCTGGAAATGAGAGGAACAGAGAAGCATTTACAGAAGAGAAGGTCAGGTCTTGAGAGGAACTCAAGCACAGGTACCTGACCAACTCTCATACACATTCTTATATTTACTGGCACACAACCTCAGGCACAAACATCCATACATACACATACCCTACTAACACTTGCATGCACACATACACCATCGGAAAGAAAAAAAAAAAACAAAAAAACACACACACAATGAACACAGACACCTCTTCACACAGGCACACCACCACATACAAACACAACACTTTATGGTATGTACACATACAACTTGTACCTATAACCACTAGCATATAGCCATACAGTATTTGCAATCACACAAACTCATCACCTACCAATACAGGAATATAACCCATCCGTCCATTTTGTTTTTCTTTACTGATTAACCCAATTTTATGGTCACATTGGTGCAGCGCCTATCAAAGCGGCAGACTAAGACTGAAACCAGTCCTGATTGGAGTGACTGTATTACACACGGCATACTTTTAAATATAATAATTCTTTGCATTTACACAGCTTTTTAATTGATACTCAATTTGCTTTACACAGTGAATATAAACCACACAATAACTGTTAGGTGGTAAAGGGTGAAAGATAGCCAATTAGTGACAGGGGATGTAGGGGCCAGAATGACTAGGCTGTGGTGGGCAATTTAGCCAGGATCTTGGAATACACCCCACACTTTACAAAGAAAGCCAAGCCCAGGAATCTTTAATGACCACACAGAGTAAGGACCTTGACGGCACCACTTTTACAGCAGTGTTCTCATCACTACACTGTAGCACTGGGATTCACATTTAGATTTCGGGGTAAGCGCCCCCCCTGGTGGCCTTGCCAATATTTGGCTGACACCTTTATCCAAGGCGACTTCTAACATTTGAGACACAATTGGTTACATTTCTTTTGTAGTGCCAGCTGGAGCACAGGCAGTTCAACTGACTTGCTGATGGTCACACGGTGTCAGTAGTGGAATCTAAACCCACAACTTTGGGATTTGATGTCTAAGCCACTACACCACACCGTCTAAATTTCGTTTCATTAACACTTTATGTTGTTACTGTTTGTCTAACTATTTGCACATCACATTATTACTTATTATTTGGCTGATGCCTTTATCCAAGATGACTGAGAGATGCATATGGTTACATTTCTTTTGTTTTTTCAGTTGGAGCTTAGACAGGTGAAGTGACGTGCTTGGTCACATAATGTCAGTAACTGGATTTGAACACAACAGGGTTTGAAGTTTAAAGCCTTAACCACTGCACTACACAGGCATTCACATATCCCACTGAAAACACAGTGACACACAAGTACACAAGGATTGCACCCATCCCTCATCCATCACAATGGGACAAAAACTGTACATAGCCTTGCACATGCACAAATTCAAAAGTTAGCTACCATACTGGCATACAAGTTTACATACACATACTAGCAAACTATGCTTCTCTTAATATTGGAACACACATCTGCAGCCTTACACACACACACACACACATTCACTACCCCTATTCAAAGACATTCACACTCTAGGCAAACCCACTGCTGACAATACTCCTTTCACCACAAGCATGCAGCCAATGCAGGCAAACGTACATATAATACAGATAACAAAACATGTACGTGCTGTCTCACTCCTTACAATATGTATATACTTAGGTGCCTCAAGACACTTGGAAACAAGTCTACATATACACCAGTAGGCAGGCACAGATAACACCACACAGCTAGGTATACTCATTCAAGCACTGGAGCTGCCTGCTATAGAATTTCAAGGGAACGACAACCAAGGCAGGAGTGTAAATAATAGACTGGGAAAAGAAAACAAACGACCCGAGGCAGCCACTGCGCTGCAGGTAGGCAGACGCAGCAGAGCGAGACCTCAATTTGGTCCAGACATGACCCCTGCTCTCCCTCTAATTCTCCATTTTGGATAAAGCACTTGCCATTTCACTGGAAACGAGTCCAACTGCAACAGCAGCTGTTGGCCTGACCCCCAAGTCAGCGGAAGAGATTCATGTAGTGCCTTTCAGATGTATGGCCCGCTGCTTTTTGGGGGGGGGGGGACTTAGGTTGGTTTGGGCTGGGACGTATTAATTTAATCCAATTAAGGCACAGGCACTACACTTCCCAAATAAGTGTGTGTTTAAACCCACAAAAAAAAAAAAAAAAAAAAAAAAAAAGGCCAAGAGAGTAATGAAATTAAAGAGGCGCGTTAACAGACATCTCATTACATTTACAAGGGAAGCGGCCACAAGCCGTGGAAAATAAGGCAGCGCACCGCAAATGACTCAATCCTCAATCTATTCTCATTTGCTATTAAAAATACCTTTCGGCAGCTTTTCCTCGCTGACATTCCCGCTCAAAGTGGCTCGCAAAGTATGATGCATGCACCTATTTAAATTAACAAAGGAATGACTTATTTTAATCTCGCCGCCGCGGCCGCTTGGATGAGCAATATATCATTACACACAAGCTTCAAGCGCTGCGGGCTACGGGCTCAGCGGGCCGCGTTCCGAGGAGCCAAACAATTTCCCGGCACACGACTGTGTCAAATACATGCAAGTGCTTGATGTGCCCGAGAGAGACAGACAGTGATGAAAGCACCTCTGCAGCGTGCCTCCACCCGCCTGCCCGTCGCTGCCTTCACTGATTAGTAAATATACATGTAATTGGCAAGGCCAATTATCAGAAAAATTAGACTAGTAATTACTTTTTGGAATCTGCAAGGCCGGGCCCTGGACGATCATTTAAGATCTTTGGACAACTAAGCCTTCAGTACTTACAAGGCAAGACATGGAGGTTATAGAGGTTGGCGTGCAAAGATCACACAAGTACCTCTCGCCAGCTTGACAAAGTCAGGATTAGTAAACTGCAAAGTTTCCAGTATATACATAGCAAGGCTTGAGAGGCAGGTATGTTTATGCCCTTGTCACCACCAAGAAAAGGTTTGTGTGTTTGTATTTCTGGGAAGTGAACATAAGAAGCAATGATCCCCTCACAGAAGTACATGAACCAGATAGACCGGATTTCTCTTTTTGGAAGGATAAGTGGGTACACTGCCTGCCAGGTTAGTTCAAGGCCTGTTGGTGGTACCTTTTAGAGAAGGTCAAAATGGTCCAAAGAATGTGAGCAAGTTCAATTATTATATTTTATTATTTACTCTTCCAAGGCAATTTACAACATTTGAAAGACACTTTCAAATTTGTTACAGGAGCCTAGGCAGGTGAAGTAACTTGGTCATGGTCACACTGTGTCACTGGTGGGAATTAGATGCACAGCCTGTGGGACTGATGTCCAAAGCCTTAACCACTATGCTACACTGCCTAGCAAGTGAACCTATAGCAAAGCTCTGATTAGGGTGCATGCCCTTTGTTTCAATTGTCTCTAATAGACCATTGCCTGCTACACTATTTCGCAACATCCATTGCGCTGCTGAAGTACCCCAAACACCCCCCCCCCACCCACCCACCTCTGCAGACTTATATGTCATGGCCGTCTGCTTAGCAGCTTTAATTTACTGCACTTTTATTAACTACTTGGTCAGCTTAAATGTGTGCAGCGGCGGCCGCAGAGCGGGCAAGCAGTGGAGGCTACGACAAGGACGAAGAGAAAAAGCGCTGTGAGTGATGCCTCTGCCTTGTGAATAATGAGTGGTTCAAGGAGGTCAACCCATTACAAGTGCAGCTCCTTAATTATTAATTGCGCACAATCCATGGTGAAGGGACACGTCCAGTATGCTTAATGTCTGAGAGCCTAGACCAACCACGCAGCGGTTTGACTCATGTTAATATCTGGAAAGTACCAAATTATAGCTCCCTGAAAAGTACATGGTTACCTAAAAACCAGTGAAGTCCCTAGTCAAAGGCACAGCTTTGGGGGGTGGGTGTGTGTGCGGGTGAGTTAAAAAGACTAGACGTAATGTACAGTGAGCCCCCCTGCTTTCCCGGTAAGAAAACATTGACTGGGTCCAGATTGAGCTACAGAAGCCAATAAAGGCATCAGCCTCATGGGAAGGCCACTGCCCAGGGTGGTCTAAGGCAATTACTCAGCAGCTGTGGGCCAGAGGTCTGTGGTGTTTCCACGTGAGGAGGTCACCACAAGCACCTACAGAGTGCTTTGTGGGAAAGAGAATGTGTGTGTTATAGTGGGGGTGGGGGGTTTGTGTTGATGATGCATGGCTAGAGTATCATTTAAGTTTAGGAGGGGGTTGAACTGCTCTGTTACACTGAAATATATTAGGGTGGGGGGGGGGGGGGGGGGCTGCAAAGAAAATGATGGAGAGGAGACATACAGGTATAAATTGGAGGACGTCCCCTTATATTTTCTAAGCACACTCACTTTCTCTATGCTTTCTGCCCCAAGAATCCCAATGGCTGTCACTTTTTCTCATTTAAAGATCTTATTCTTGACAGTTCCTAAAGATGAAGACAGAAAATGCCATGACCATCATAGGTAATACTATTCTTGCTCTCTTTGTCTTTAACCTCATGTCTATAACTCTTAGGCCTGGACTGAAAAGCTTTGCTGTGTTCCCTTGTCACACAGTTGGGCTCATAGGGCTGCAAGTCTCAGCCACTATAATCTGGAAGTCTTTCCATCTTTCTTGTTACCTCTAGGCAATAGCCAACTCTTTTTTTGTCACAGCAGCCTGCCCATTTCTTTCCCAGCTGAAGACAACTGCCTTTGCTCCTTGTTGTCTGCAAACATAAAAGGTATTGCCATTTTCTCTGTTGTTACACAAAACTGGTCTTATGATTACCAGTCTTTGCTGTCAGCTCCGGAAAAAAGATTTGTTTGCTGCCTTTAAGCCAGGCATTGGTCATGGCTGCTATTCCATGTACCTCCATACAACCAGTTACATGAAATCATGTTCCTCCTGTCACTAACATGCACTCACCTTCTGGCTCACTCACTCTCTACTTGCACACTACCTATGATCGTAATTTCATTTCATTTTTAGGCAGTCTTTGCTGCCAACTCCTTTTAGTCCCCGCACTAGGTAGACCAATAGCTCTCAGTCTGCATACACCCATAACCACTGACTACTTGCTTGATTACATTGCACTAAGCATTTGTCCTGAACACAAGGGTCTTAGCACTCAACCCAGGTTCTCCTTTGCCATCCAAAGAGTGTCTTGAGGCACCACTCCTTCTGTGTTACTTTGCCTTCTCTTTCTCCTTATGGCCCTCAACTCAACGTGCTGTAGCTGCCAGACTTTGCCCTCACCAAAGACACTTGTGCTAATGACTGCCAGTTAGTGCAATGTGCATTTGCTCATTTGCTCTTTACTGTATACCATCATCCCTTGATGGTCTTATGGTTATCAGTCTTTGGTGTCATCTCCTAGGTGATCTGTTGGACTGTCTCTCCTTTTCTCTCTCACTTTGCCCTCTCCTTTGGTTAGTCTTGTGGCTATTAGACTTTGCTTTCACCCCTGGGCACATGGCTACTTGTATGTTTGCGCTCTCTTTCTCTCTTGCACTCTCTGTCCTCGCCCCCGGGCGCTCTTGCATGCGGCCCCTGCTCTGTCCCCCATGGCTCTCGGCTGTGGCAGCGAGCGTCATTAGGACACTTTCCAGGCCATTAGGAACGAGTTTGGGAGCGAAAGCACATAAGACGGGACTCACCTCATCAACAATGCACTGCAGCAACTGAAGAGGCTTGAGGAGCAGGGAGAGACAGAAAGAGCATTAGCCTGTATGCAATATCTGTACAGTAGAGTGGAAAGAAAAATCATTAATGCAATAAAATGCAGCGAGATTAATCAAAAGCATCAAACTCTTAGGAAAACATCGACGCTCCCCATGTTCTATTATTTCTAATGGTACCTAATCTAATAGTGGCACTTAAAGGCTTGTTTTTTCTGCAAAATGCAATTTGCTAAGTTTAAAGTGGAGCATCGGAGCGTGCGGAGCGGGCAGCCGTCAGGAACGCGGAAAGTGATTTTTTTTTTTTTTTTTTTTTTTTTTGCTCAAACTCATAAAGCTTACCATTAAAGATCCCTGGTTTTTCTGAATCTGAAAAAGGCAATATGTAATTAGCATGTCATAATCAAAACGCCTCACTTGGACACATTATGATCACTGAGAGAAAATTATTGCATTGCTGGTGGCAATTTGTGGGCATGTGTTAACAGCATTTCCATAATGAAAATACACAAATGTTAATAGCTTGCGTCTCATTTATAGGCGGAAGTCAGCAGAATGCTAATTTCACAGAAGCCTCTCAACTCCCCTCCAGGTTGTGTTGAGAAATATAAAATCCATCTCCAAGTGCTGCTTACGGACTGCCGTGTAAATATGGCTTTTGGGCGGCTGCACTGGAGCTGGCAGGTCGAAGGCTGCAATCAGCGCACTGCCACGTCGCTCATGTTCAAATTAAAAGCCCATTGATTTGAATTCTGAATTAAACAATAGGCACAAATTAGCATTTTTGGAGAGCTGCCAGAGTCTGCTTACTGCATCTTACTTTGTCCAATATTCTTAATTATGAACTTCCAATGTCTCATTTCTTTCCGTGTCATCATTCTGTTCAAATCCACAAGCGGGAAACTTGAGGAAGACCTGCTTTGTTTTGTGGCCATTTGGGGCTTAATGGGGTTGGTTCACCCCATTCAATGCATATTTGTATAGAAGGGCCAGGAATTTCACAATTCTGTGATCTCTGGACCACATCACCCACAGAAAACCTGTGCAGATGGGGCAGGACCACACCACTCAATTTTTCTTGCAGCACAGCAACTGATCCACAGGTGTGGATACACAGAGGCTTTCAGTGTTTTACACAGACTAGAGGGGAGCCCATACCAGTCAAGACTGTTAACAAGAAGGAAAGGGTCACACTGCCCACTAATAAATGCTTATTGACTGACCAGACATTATACAGAGGGGCAGAGCCATAGCAGCCAGTCAAATGAGCATAGAGAGGGCAGTGACACACTCACCAGGACAAAGAAGAGTGGAAGCCACACTAAATACTAGCAGCAGAAGCAAACCACAAGCAGCACAGTGCAGTGTCAGTATATTAACTCAGCGAACAGTCTTACCTCAAGACCCCTTGGATTAAAGCAAGAGTACAGATTACAACAGAAAAACAAAGTGATTCTGCAGAGAAGCAGGCCAGAGTGCTCCAACTCCCTTCAGGCCATAAGCAATTGGCAGATAAGGAAATTGTGGTATATTTACCTCTAGAGATGGAAATCCTTAAACAATGGCTAGCACTATCTGCTGCACCACCAAGCCACTTGTCCTGGCACACCACATACAACACAGACAAGACATTTACAAGAAGATGTACACAGACACACACACACTCACTCTGAAGATATGACATAAAAACATAAAAGGTCCCATGCATAAGGATAATGTAGCACACACACAGATAATGTATTGTTGGTTTTGGCAGAATATTCCAGTGACTCATTTATTTTCGAAAAATTTTGCCTCCCGATAGACAAAATCTTGCCACCTACAAACATATGTCACAGATGTGTTCGTAACACATGAACCTCTAATAAGCGATTAATAAAGTTACTGAAGAAGAATTGGGGCTGTTAATCAATGCTGAATTTCTTTTGAATTGTTATTCTTATTTACTACTTTCGGTATCTCATTTGTTAATTTATATTCTTATTTATTTCTAATTTGTTTTTCTTTTCTTGCCTCTTTTTTGACATCTTGTAAAGCACTTTTTCCATAAAAGGAATGTAGCTCAATGTGCCAAAGAAAAATACAGTGTTGTGGTTAGTGAATTCTAATGTGTGACCTTAAACCCACAACTGCATAAACATACCAGAGTAAAAAGTGCATGAAACAAATAGAGTGCCTGTCAGACACCATACCCAATCAACACACAATGACACTGCTAAACAGTCCACGTTTGCCTGAATTGGGCGACGGCCATTATAAATACCTTGGCTATCCATGAAACAATAAAAAAATGGCAACTGCGCTAATGTAGTCAGCAAACATACCACAGACCAGACACAGATTGAGTTAGAGGAGGCAGCTACCCATTCACCTAAACTTTTTGGCCAATTTCTCAGACTGCTTAGAATGCCCTTCACATTGTTAGTATTATTATTTTTTTAAACCCATTGTACGGTCAGTGCAAATGGCTAGATTGAATAACCATGCACTTATGACCCAAGCAATAAGGAGCCCCCCCCCCCCCCACCCCACCCCTTCCTATTAGCATTCAGCAGCTACAGGAAATCTCATTAAGTTCAGCAATGACGCAGCAGCAATGAAAGGTAATGAGATTCACCAAGAACATGTGCCCCCCTGCTGCTCTGCACTAGACCCCCCTCCCGCCCATCTCTTACCCTGTCGTTCTGCTCTTTATTATTGCAGCCAACCAATTCTGCACTGGTCTCACCAGCCATACTCTTGCTACTCTGTATCAGCTTCCAACTTGTACCATCCCCAGTATTCCATACTGACAACCCACTAACCATGCCGAGATACGCCATGTGTGACTACACCCAATAACAAATCTGTACGGGCCTGCAGCATAACAAGCACCCCATGCAACTATGCTAGCCATTAACCATAATATTCTTCTCCACAGGAGTTCCCCACTTCCCTGTATGTTCCCTCTCTGCACCAGTACATGAGAAGGACCCATCCACAGTAGAGAAGAACCTATCCCTTTTCATGTCTCCCATACTATATTATTCCATACCTCCGACTTGACCTATTTAATAAAGTATTTCGCCTATATCTCACCCTTTTTTCTATCAATTCTCCACCTTCCTTATCCAAATCTCCCAAGTCTTGCTGGGTTCACATCTTGAGTTGCTCGTCTGTAATGTCCACACCCAGGCTGCATGCACTGGGCAGACAACTTCTACATTGTCTCCAACACAGGAGCTCAGTGGTTTGTTTTAGCAGGGAGATGGGGATGGGGATGGGCAGTCTAGAGACCTGTCATAAAGCAATTACAATCTTTTTAATTCAGGCTTCCTGCTTAAACCAATAAAAGGTTCGATAACAGCTCAGAGTTCCCTTTAATCCATGGCACTTGTGTGCCTTTAGAAAGAAAAGAAAGAAAGGGAAGAAACCCACAAAAAACCCAACAATCAATCAAGAGACATTCGGCTGGCGGCTGTATAAACATCAGATCAAGCCTGGTGTCTTCAAGGATTTTTAGAGCGAACCGTAAAAAAGTCCATTAACTCCTGACAAAGAATGCAAATTAATCACAACATGGGGTGAGATGAAATTAAAGCCTCGCTTCTAATCAATGACAAGGCAGGATGAAAGCGCCCAGCTTCCTTCCCATCCCATTCTTGACTCGCTTGTCGGCAAACATGCCGCCAGTGGATCTCATGTGGACATAAACACACACATACGGGAAAGGTGAGTGCACGGACTCTGCTCCTACTTCCACACCCCCCCAGCCCCTTAACTATCCCCCCCCCCCACACTCAAAACGATCTGCTTACAAGCCGACAGACTCACAAAACACACTAATCATCCGAATCTCAGGTGCATCCAATTTGTTATTCGCCCGTGCTCGTGCCAGCGAAAAGCCTGTCGCAGACAGATGCACTGAGAACCTTAAATGACAGTTTTGGCCTCCGGAAGTACGATCACTACAGCAAAATCTAGTACAGCCTCCAGGTGAAATGTCTGGAGCTCCATATGGAGCGCGGAAAATTAACAAGAAGATGAAAATCACGGCGGCAGCGGGGAGTCTGAATTTCTTCTTAAAAATGAAATTTAAAGATGAAGCCAGAGAAGTAATAAATTAATGGGGTGTGAAAACATTCAAAGCTTTACAATACCAGGGGCACTATTTGCACAGAAAGTTATTTTTTACTTCAGGTCATTTTGGTATAATTTATTAACCAAAGCTCAGCTTACATAGGCTACACAGTGAAACACTGGTGACGCTTGAGTTTATTCTGGACCATGCTGTCCCACATGGCTCAGTCACAAGCTTCTATTCTGCTACAGTTTGATTTGTTATTATTTAAATATGGTACCGTGAGCTCATTCCACACCAGCAGTGCCACAAAGGATAGGAAAAGAAGCGGGTGCCATGTGAAAACAAAGACAACTGGGGCCCCTGCTTTTAGCCATTAATGGAAACGTGGATATCTGAATGGTCACAATATCAAGTCTTGGCAGAGTAGAACTTTTGTGCTATTTGAAATGGATCAGATAGAGCATATGAACTTTTTGTAGGGCTGATAAGTGGTGGACTGTTGTATTGAACATTTAGACCTGTCTACAGTTCTGCTTTGCTAATTGTGTCCTCAACAAATGCCTGCCCACTCAGGCAGAAATTAACACCTTAAGAAACTCCAGATCTTGTCTGAACATTTTTGCAAGTGGAAGATGAAAAGAACAAGACAGGTTATGCTGGGATGAGACGCCTGTCTTAAGAAAATTTACTTACCTTCTCAGTGTGCTGACAGTATGGAAATGTTTACCAAAATTGAGAAATGTAAATTTGATCCATCCAAAAAAAAATCTATCTTGTACACCTCATCTTTTGGAGTCCCTGCACGTAAAGTTTCAAAACTTTCCTTTTTATTCCTCATACTATTGTAAATTATTTGCCTAAACATTTACATTATGATATGCATATTATCCATCCAGAGTTTAACCAGATTAGAAATATAATTGTTTCTGAATTTACCTCTTTCAGTCCTATCAGAATAGAAATATGGGAGATTGCACTGTCCAGGGCTGTTTCCTGCTTTGGGTTCAGTGCTGCTAGAATAGCCTCTGACCCACCAATACAATTAAGAACCCTATAAGTAAAGATCTGAACAGGATCGGAAATCCTGTGCCATTGGTGTGTCTCATCAGAGTGGAAATCACACTTCAGAATTTTGTCACATTAGGAATTTGTGTGTGACTAAAGTTGAGCGAGATTATTGCCTATCCTTTCATGATCTTAACTTCTTATGTCTTATGACTCTCATCTAATTGGAAAACCGATCTTCCTAGTGTATGCTCCTTTGCATTTTGTCCTACAGGGATATCTCATCTTTTCACAGACTTGCCTTTTTTGTATCAAATTACAAATGACATTCTTAAGTGTCTCATCAGATTTGGTATTTGATCCTTTCAGAATTTAGCTGGAGGGAATGTTCTCTTGGGTGACATGGTGGCCCTGTTGTTAGTGATACTGTCTCATAGCTCTAAGAACCTTACTTTGAATCTTTGCCAGATGAATATCTTTGTGGGGTCTGTCAGTGTCCCAGTGTCCATGTGGTGTTTACTACAGTTTTCCCACCAAAATCCTAAAGTTTTGAAACTGAGGAAAGGGGAAAAAAACTCTGCCATAGACTGAATTAGATGTATTCCCTGTAACAGACCAAAAACTCATCTACAATCTGTTCCTGCCTTACATCCAATGCTTCCAGAATAGGCTTTAGAACTCAACATCCCTTAATTAGATTAAGTGCATTCCAGAAGTGAACAGAAAAATGTTTGCTTTCCAAAAATGTAGTCATTTCAGTTGTGTAAGACTAGACATCATGGAATGTCTTTGTTCTGTTAGACAGTTTTTGCCAGTGTCCTCTTTGATGCCATGTGTTGGGGAGACAGTATGACAGATAAAAACACGAAGAGGCTGGACAAGGTGGTGAAGAAGGCTGGCTTAGTGCTAAGTAGAACTGTGGACTCAGTGGGAAGGGTGGTGAAATGTGTATGGGGGGAAAGGTACAGGCCATCCTTGACAATAGCTGCCACCCTTCTCCACAACAACTTGGCGGGTCAGAAAAGTAAATGTAGCAGTCGTCTTCTCTCACTGCACTGTAGAACAGAATGCTTTAGAAGATCACTTGTTCCTACTGATGTTGTCAATACAAGTAATTCATGACCTGGTCACTGCTCTACCTTCCAATACTGTAACAACTGACCAATTGTACTTTTTTACTTTTTATTGATGTTTTGTACTCTTTGCCTTTTTAAATAATTTGTAACAATTTTTACTGATGTGCTTGAGCTATTGGACACATGAATTTCCAAGAGGGGAAGAATACAGTATCTATCTAGGAGACATTTAAAAATGTCAAGTTTAGCATCTTTACTCATATTAGCTTTCTGTCCTATTTGAAAAACAATGCATTATTCCATATAAAAATTTCTTCAGTCTTGTCAGGTTGAAATTGACTGTTTTGACTTTAGTCCTTCTTGTCTAATTACTTAAAAAAGTTTGTTTGTTTAGTCCATGGTTTCAATCTCAGAATAATTGGATCTTTACAGTGCATAGTCCTTTGTATTGTCTAAACAGAAATCTGTTTACAATCTCATCTTTCCTTTATGTTCAAACTGCAAATGACACACTTAAAGAATCATAACAGATATGGCATGTACTATATTCAGAATTAAATTATAATCAAGACTGTAAACCTTCTAGGCTTTAAGCCCCTTCTTCCAGTCTACTGCACCTTGTTTTTTCCGACTACTGTTCCACCATAAAGTGCTACACTGACTAAGAATCTCATCACTGTTTTCCATGAGATTCTCACAGCATCGGAAATCTTGTAACGTCACAGTCAAATTACAATGTGATCTTCTCTGAATCTGGTCCTACAAATGACCTCATCTTTCTCAGTTTCACCCAGTGCCTCTTAGGACTGGGAATCCTGTTTTTTCATTTCAAATTATCATCAATGTGGAAATGTGATAATTTTAGAGTTGCATCAGATTAAATATGAATCAGTCTGTTAACAAAAGAATTTACTCCTTACATATATTATAACCTCGAGCATGGGAATGGTGCTATATACATAAAATCTCATTTTTTTTCTTTTTCAAAACTCAAAAGACTGACAATCACAGACATTAGGAGATTTACAAGAATGGAAATTTAGCCGAGTTGAACTCTTTTTTGGCACTTTAATATTCTACCCAAAATTTTATATATTTATTTTTTAATATATGTAACTTACCACATGTAGTTTGTAGTGATGGCTGAAAATAAATTTAATTTCATGTTTTCAAGCAGAATGACAGAAAAAAAAAAGTTTATGATAATAAAAACTAATGGTATCAGTCAGTACTGTACAATAACATATGTCAAAAACGTTCAAGGAAAAGAAAACTTCTCACATTATTTGTGTCGTTTAATCCATGAGATCGCTATCCAGCTGTATGTTCAAAATGTGCAAAATGCATGCATTTCTTGCTAGAGTTTTATTATTAGTTACTTCCAGAAAAAAGCAGTGTATATATTGTAACAGAAAAATGTATTCCCATAATACTGCAGTTTTCAATTGAAGGCAGAACTCTTGAATGAGAGGGGACAGGCAGATCTTAGTTCAAAAACACAGTATTATGGTAATGTATTCACCTGTTTATGATATATGCATATTTTTCCAGAAGTAACTATTAATAACATTTTAGCAAAAAAATGTCTTATGCATTTTGGGCAAACACTTAGACAATGGATATGTGGATTGTATGAAAACATCGGAGCAACAATTTTTCTCTGTCATCACTACAAACTACATGGTTTATACAAATAACATAAAAAACGTATAATTTTTGGGTGGAGTACTCTATTAAGGGTAACTTCACAAAACAGATTTTTAATGTCCCCCATGTACAACCAAATTACTAGCTTGAAGGGGGCCATTTTCATCATTTAATATGCTGTGGTGTATATAGTTCGATTCTTGTATAGAGTCTTATTGTTCCTTTTTCACAGCTAAGAAAAATTTGGGCTTAAGTTATTAGAAGGGTTCATTATTGCAGTATGTGGCAAATACAAGGAAAAGACTTTAAAAGTAGGCAAAGTATGTACACATAATTACTTGTGTTGAAACAGAAAGCCTTAAGACTTCAACAGGCCCCACCTTTAATCATCTCCTTCCACTTATGATAATACAAAATACCTGTATCAGAGCATTCACTTATTCACCATTTCACACCTTTAGTCATCATCAGTCACCAGCTGGAGTAAAGATGGAGGTGCTGACCCACCTGGGTTCCAGTGCACACCAAAAGAAATGGAGGCCAGGCTCACTGTCAGGGGAACTGAACAGTGATACGCTGAAGAAACCCCTTCGTTTATTCAAAGGCTGCGTGAGTCTCCAGCGCACAATCACAAGCGTGCATATATTAGGTCATGCACACAAACCAGATTTGCATGAGAATGGCAAGTTAATAGCCGCCTAAAGAGCGCAGGCCAGAGCACTTTTGAAATCCAGCAGCCCCCGGGCAGGTCGACGCGTGCAGCTGGGAAGAGCTGCAATAAAGACTCTCCGATTATTCCTCTTGTTCTGTTGCTTTACACACTCACACAATCAGAGGAAAGCCCCAGAGAAATACTTCTAATTGTGTCTCAAAACTGCCAAGGCCGAGTCATTCACAGTGCTTGGCCTCAGGACTCTTCCTCAGTGGGAAAACTGCATTAAAAGCCTCTGTTAGCGCTGGGCAAAGCCAGGAGGCATCCAAACCACACAGGAGGTTAAGAAGCAAGTGACAGAAGTGGGAAGCAAGGATAAAAGCATGGGAAATACATTAGGTTGTGGGAAAGGTAGAAGGATGCATGTAGCAGAGTGTCCAATCAGGGACATGAAGATAGACAGCAGAGAGCTATGTACAGGCAAGAAAGAGAGACATGCAGGCAGCAGACATATGCAAGGTGACGATAACAGGCAGGCCAACATGAGAGGAATGGATGGTAGAGAAGAGAGTCAGGGAAATGCCCAGGCACTGGCCAGTCCAGCAAGTAATGTCAGGTAGGAAAGGGAGCCAAACAGGCACACACAAAGTAAGGAGGTTAATTATAAATAGAGAGGCTAGTTGCAAATGGTGCAGAAGGGAGGCCAGGTGGAGATACCTGCAGGCAGAGGAGAGATCATTAACAAAATGTGTGGCAGGGAGGCCAGCTAGTGATGCCCGCAGGCAGTGGGGATGCCAGTCAGACAAAGTACAAGGAGCCTGCTAGTAAGACACCCGACTTGTGGATAGGCCTATGACATATGGCTAGGCGCTGGGCAGGGCAGCCTAAGGAAAACAAGCAAAGGACCGCAGGGCAATAGGCCAGAAGAGTATCGCAGACCAATCACACAGGAGCAGAAAACATGACAGCCAGAAACAGACAGAAAGACAGACATGTAACGTGCACATATTTATAATACTCCTATACTAGGCCTCAGTTCGATGATCAACTTTCTGGTCGTGTCGTCAGACCTGCGGCCACATGTCTTGGACACTCAGGTGAAGAGAGGGGTGGAGCTGTCAACTGACCACCACCTGGTGGTCAACTTTTGGACGGCTTCGAGGAGATTCTAGTCCACCATCCGGCATCTCAGGAGAGGGTAGTAGTGCAGTGTCAACGCTGTATATGGTGGGGATGGTGAACTGCTGACCTCGACTTGGGACGTTGTGGGTCGGTTTGAGTACTTCAAAAACCTTCTCAATCCCACTAACATGGAAGCAGAGCCTGGGAACTCGGAGGTGGGCTCCCTCATCTCTGGGACTGAGGTCACTGAGGTGGTCAAAAAACTCCTTGGTGGCAGGGCCCCGGGGGTGGATGAGATACGCCCCGAGCTCCTCAAGGCTCTGGATGTTGTAGGACTGTCTTGGTTGACACGTCTCTGCAACATTGCATGGACATCAGGGACAGTGCTTCTGGATTGGCAGACCGGGGTGGTGGACCGCCTCTTTAAGAAAGGGGACCGGAGAGTGTGTTCCAACTACAGAGGGATCACACTCCTCAGCCTCCCTGGAAAAGTCTATTCGGGGGTCCTGGAGAGGAGGGTCCATCAGACAGTCGAACCTCGGATTCAGGAGGAACAGTGGACCAGCTCTATGCCTTTAGCAGGGTCCTGGAGGGTGCATGGGAGTTTACCCAACCAGTCTACATGTGTTTTGTGGACTTGGAAAAGGCGTTCAACCGTGTCCCTAGGGGGAATCCTGTGGGGGGTGCTCCGGGACTATGGGGTATCGGACCCCCTGATAAGGGCTGTTCAGTACCTGTACAACCGGTGTCAGAGCTTGGTCCGCATTGCCGACAGTAAGTTGAACCCGTTTCTAGTGACTCCACCAGGGCTGCCCATTGTCACCGATTCTGTTCATAACTTTTATGGACAGAATTTCTAGGCGCAGCCAGGGCGTTGAGGGGGTCCGGTTTGGTGGACTCAGGATTGGGTCACTGCTTTTTGCAGATAATGTTGTCCTGTTTGTTTCACCAGGCTGTGATCTTCAGCTCTCTCTGGACCGATTCACAGCAGATTGTGAAGCGGCTGGAATGGGAATCAGCACCTCCAAATCCGAGACCATGGTCCTCAGCCGGAAAAAGGTGGAGTTCCCTCTCAGGGTTGGGAGCGAGATTCTGCCCCAAGTAGAGGAGTTCAAGTATCTCGGGGTCTTGTTCACGAGTCAGGGAAGAATGGAGTGCGAGATCGACAGGTGGATCGGTGAGGCGTCTGCAGTGATGCAGGATCTACATCAGTCTGTCGTGGTGAAAAAGGAGCTGAGCCGTAAGGCAAAGCTCTCAATTTACCAGTCGATCTACGTTCCTAACCTCACCTATGGTCATGAGCTATGGGTAGTGACTGAAAGAACGAGATCATGAATACAAGCGGCTGAAATGAGTTTCCTCCGCAGGGTGTCTGGGCTTTCCCTTAAAGATAGGGTGAGAAGCCCAGTCATCCGGGAGGGGCTCAGAGTAGAGCCGCTGCTCCTCCGCATCGAGAGGAGTCAGATGAGGTGGCTCAGGCATCTGATCAGGATGCCTCCCTGGTGAGGTGTTCCGGGCATGTCCAACCGGGAGGCGGCCCTGGGGAAGACCCAGGACACGCTGGAGGGACTGTGTCTCCCGGCTGGCCCGGGAACGCCTCGGGATTCCCCTGGAAGAGCTAGAAGAAGTGGCCGGGGAGAGGGAAGTCTGGGCATCTCTGCTCAAGCTGCTGCCCCCGCGACCCGATCTCAGATGAGCAGAAGAGGATGGATGGATGGATTGATACTTGCTGAGACAGCCTACTGATTCTTACTTTTTGTTTCACTCCTGATTCCAAGCTCCAAAACAGATGCAATTTGAAAACAAACACAATGTTTTGAAGGTTTACTTTATGTCTTAACAAACAAATGTAAACAGATTTAGAAAAGTGCATTAGTGCAAAACCAAACAGCTCTCAATTATTTTTAACATTTTTATAACAAACTCCCATCTCCTGTACCTCACATAAACACATACAATTCCATAACCTCCCAGACTACCCACATCCGCAATTCCTCTACTTAGCCCTGCCAATTGCTAGACCTTCACAGCTTTGATGCACCCTCCACCTTCATGCATATAAAAGAATGGCAGCAATCTTACCTGAGGGTAAGGAAATCTCCCCAGGGCAAGCTGCAAAAGTAAACCAGTATATCTTTAGGATAGTATATTAGACTTTCATGCACACAGAAGGAGGAGATAACTAATAGGATACACAACATGTTGTAGCAGTAGAAGGGGCTTCCAGCATACATCAAAGACATTGAGCAAGGATAGGATAGGGATGAGAGGAGAGTCTTACATTTAAAGAAACCTTTTCATTTTCTTTGAACAACTTGTGTCTTAGTCAATTAACAAGGAAGGATTGGTAAGACCTTAATCAGCCAATAGAGTTTAGCTCCAGACCTCCAGAACTGGGCTCTGTTACAGAGTGATGACGTTTACTGTTCTTGGCATTGTAAGTCAGTGATGTGATACGATATGCATGGTCACTTGTGTCTTTCTCCACACACACATTTTAAGAGGGTACCTAGCACTTCATTGAAATACAGCATCTTTACGCAATGGCTAAGATTAGGGTTGTGAGAAGGCTACCCGATTCCTGAATAAAGATGACTGTCGAGTAGATGTGTATTGCAGTTGGTGTTATGTAGTATGACTGATTTGCGTAAAACCACGCAACATAAATGTGCAATCCAATTAGCTGCTCAGAGCAGCTCCTGAATCATGTAACTGTGGAAGTCTGATATAGCCAACCCATAGTTGGCTACATCTGTCTTTCTGATGTACACTTTATCTCAGCGCTATAACTTGACTTTATTTTGTATTTTGCAAAGATAAGCACAATGACCAGCAAAACCAAAACATCAGGTGGAGAAAGGATACTGGCTAAGAGCTTCACATGAGGCCTGACATTTGCACTAAGCCAAAACCAAACACTTTCCGTTAATGACCAAACCAACATACAACAGGAAAGAATATAACTGTTGTGAATTGCTGGGAGGACGTATTTGGATATGGTGCATCTTTCCTGAATCCAAATGCATCACCTACTCACTCAAAATGTGTGTCTTCTATTTAAAGGGCCGCAGCTCACAACCAACTTTTTATTTAAAAAAACAAGTATTTAAAAAAAAAAAAAAAATTCAGAGAACCTCTGCTCAAATGGCCAATAATGTCTTATCAAATTCCGAGCAAGACACAGAGCCCCAACTTTCAGTTCAGAACTACAGTAAATTATGGTGATACAGATAATTTTTATTTTGTAAAATGTGCCTCTGAAAAAGTTATGCCTTTGATTTCCATTCGGCTAACTGTGTAGTGGAAAGGATGTGCCACTGCAAGGTAATCTATGAGACCGGAAATGGCTTTCTGTGCACACATTATAATGATGGAAAATGAAACTGAAATTTCAAAGATCATTGCTAATATAATAAAAAAATGAGAATAGGAGGTAAAACACCCAGGAAACAGTAACAGTTGGCTTACAGTCCTTTTGTATCTTGTGTGATCACCTCTTGCAACCACCACTCGTGTCACCTCTGTGACACTGAGCAAAAATTAGTCTGAACATACAGTTTTGGGATGTTAAGTCCAAGGGACCGACGAAATTACTGCCCACTGGTAGGCAGAAGGCCATGTCTCCAGATTCTATGATCCATTACATCCCAAAGTTGCTTTATTGTCAGAATTTTGGCCAATGCAGCACCTGAATATCAGCAATAATTTTTCAGGAGGCTGTGAATGTAGCATCTGTGTATAAACTGGCAATGTCCTGCTGTAGCTCAGGTTGTGTAGTAGTAGTGAGCACAGGGCCACTGACTTGACTTCTTGCTCTATGGCCAGCATCACTGATTCTGAGTATCTCTAATATGGGCATTGTGTCTGATAGCAGTTTTAGCACTAGAATGAATCTGAAATGGTCACAAACCAGTTGGAAGTGTCAGTCCTCATCTACACTGTGGTCTCTTAATGGTGACCAAGCATTGGAAATCATCTATTCTTCCACTCTGTTGAAACCTAGCATGTAATCAACACACAGAGGAGCTGCCTAATTCATACTGTCTGGCACTGCCACAAAATATGCCTGCTTGCGGCACACCAATAGCACACTCCCCTTGCTTCCAGTGAAATTCAAGGCATTTTGGAACACAGCACATAAAACTGATTAATGTGGCCTTTGTGTAGCCGTGAACCGAGCTTTGAATTAATGTTTTCAAAGGTACCCTGATCAGGCATTGTTCTAACGATACTTTGCTTGGCAACCTGCAATCCCTCGCTAGTATTGTTGGACAAAGGGTCTAAAAAATGGAAACTGTCTGCAGCAATTTCACAAAAAAACAAAACACTTTACCTCCAAAAGGGAAAAGCTTTAATTAAAACATAAGTCTTGACAAAACTTTCACAACTACAGTTAGGTCCATAAATATTTGGACAGAGACAACTTTTTTCTAATTTTGGTTCTGTACATTACCACAATGAATTTTAAATGAAACAACTCAGATGCAGTTGAAGTGCAGACTTTCAAATTTAATTCAGTGGGTTGAACAAAAAGATTGCAGAAAAATGTGAGGCAACTAAAGCATTTTTTAACACAATCCCTTCATTTCAGAGGCTCAAAAGTAATTGGACAATTGACTCAAAGGCTATTTCATGAGCAGGTGTGGGCAAGTCCGTGGTTATGTCATTATCAATTAAGAAGATAAAAGGCCAGGAGTTGATTTGAGGTGTGGTGCTTGCATGTAGAAGATTTTGCTATGAACAGACAACATGCGGTCAAAGGAGCTCTCCATGCAGGTGAAAGAAGCCATCCTTAAGCTGCGAAAACAGAAAGAACCCATCCGAAAAATTGCTACAATATTACGAGTGGCAAAATCTACAGTTTGGTACATCCTGAGAAAGAAAGCAAGCACTGGTGAACTCAGCAACGCATAAAGACCTGGACGTCCATGGATGACAACAGTGGTGGATGATCGCAGAATGATTTCCATGGTGAAGAGAAACCCCTTCACAGCAGCCAACCAAGTGAACAACACTCTCCTGGGGGTAGGCATATCGATATCCAAGTCTACCATAAAGAGAAGACTGCATGAAAGTAAATACAGAGGGTGCGCTGCAAGGTGCAAGCCACTCATAAGCCTCAAGAATATAAAGGCTAGATTGGACTTTGCTAAAGAACATCTAAAAAAGCCAGCACAGTTCTGGAAAAACATTCTTTGGACAGATGAAACCAAGATCAACCTCTACCAGAATGATGGCAAGAAAAAAGTATGGAGAAGGCGTGGAACAGCTCATTATCCAAAGCATACCACATCATCTGTAAAACACGGTGGAGGCAGTGTGATGGCTGCCAGTGGCACTGGGACACTAGTGTTTATTGATGATGTGACACAGGACAGAAGCAGCCAAATGAATTCTGAGGTGTTCAGAGACATACTGTCTGCTCAAATCCAGCTAAATGCAGTCAAATTGATTGGGTGGCGTTTCATGATACAGATGGACAATGACCCAAAACATACAGCCAAAGCAACCCAGGAGTTTATTAAAGCAAAGAAGTGGAAAATTCTTGAATGGCCAAGTCAGTCACCTGATCTTAACCCAATTGAGCGTGCATTTCACTTGTTGAAGACTAAACTTCGGACAGAAAGGCCCACAAACAAACAGCAACTGAAAGCCGCTGCAGTAAAGGCCTGGCAGAGCATTAAAAAGGAGGAAACCCAGCATCTGGTGATGTCCATGAGTTCAAGACTTCAGGTTGTCATTGCCAGCAAAGGGTTTTCAACCAAGTATTAGAAATGAACATTTTATTTCCAGTTAATTTGTCCAATTACTTTTGAGCCCCTAAAATAAAGGGATTGTGTTAAAAAAATATTTTAGTTGCCTCACATTTTATTGCAATCGTTTTGTTCACCCCACTGAATTAAAGCTGAAAGTCTGCACTTCAACTGCATCTGAGTTGTTTCATTTAAAATCCATTGTGGTAATGTACAGAACCAAAATTAGAAAAAAGTTGTCTCTGTCCAAATATTTATGGACCTAACTGTATATCATAAAGTTCAATCACAGTACAATGAGCAGACAGTTACCTCCATGAAAGAAATTCCCAAACTCCACATGTCTGAATGGATGCCATACTGCTCCCCTGATATCCTCTCTGGCTGAAACATAAGAAATGCACCAAGTCAGGAATCAATCCAGAAGGGGAACAAGAAAGGGCAGAAAAATTAAAGAACTGAGGTAACAAGACCATCTTTAGGGCAAATGCAGGAAAAGAGAGGGTTTCAGCATATTAAACTAATGCAAGTATAAAAAAAAAAATAAATAAAAAAATTTAAAAAAAGCAGGTGCAGAGAAAGGTAGGTAGAATAAGAGTCGAAATTAATCCGGAGGCTCTCTGTTAACAGGAGAGGAGATCTCATGCAGACTGGGGTGGGTGGGGGGGTGTAGGGGCTTCCAAAGGGTAATCTGTTTAATGCACACAGGGGAGGGTGCTAGGTAATCGCAGCTAAAACATTTTCAAACGGAAAAAAATTAAATTTAATCCCAGTGCTTTCTGACAAGCTGAAGCGCAGACTGTTTGAAGTGCAGTAGTCCATTTCATCTCCACAGAATTCAACTGAATTAAATGAGATGTAGATCGAGTAAGACCCCCAACTGCCCTCCTCTCCTGTTTGGCTGCCTTACTTACTGCCATATATGCATTGGTTCCCACATAGGTTTTGGCAATGGAGTTGACCAGCTGAAAGAACAAAAGAAAAAAAAAAAAAAAAAAAGCTATGAGTTTGTGTGATCAGCACCCCGTCCCAGTAAAGGAATGAAGCAGCCTGTTATATGCAAAAGGGTAAGGGACACATCCTGCAGTTTTAAATAAGTGGAATGCCCAAAACACAAGGCAGGTGGTTGAAACACAACAAGAGAGTTTGACAACATCTAATAGGCGTCTGACCTCCCGTTTCTTCTCACTGCTTGGCAGGGAAGAGAGGTGATGGCAATTCAAATGAACACCGCTGCAAATGCGCAGGTCACCACTGGCAGGACTCTCGAGGGGCCGCAAAATGGAAATTAATTAAAATTTGTGCTGCACGCCGTCAATGCCCGCTGCTATTGTCACACTCCACTTTAATTTTTTCTTGCAGGCCTGTTTAGCTCCCTCAGCACAGCTCCCACTCTGCCCCATCTATTGTCTACCCAAAAACTGCTCTGTGCTGCAGCTGCATGTCAATGAGCTGCACTATCGGGGACGAGTAATTACAATATCAGCAATTTCTCCTGTCATTAAACAATCAACAATCATATTCGCACAAGAAAAAAGAACTCTGAATAGAGGGCCTCCCTGAGCATTACAAGCAATCGGTGAGATTTTGACTTGCTGCCAGGAACCAACAAAAGTGGGGGAGGGTAGCAAAGCCAGAGGAGCCCCAGCTTACCTGAGTGCTGACTCCAAAGTCACACAGCTTCACCTGACCCCGTGTGTTCACCAGCATGTTAGATGGCTTGACATCTAAAAAACAGAGAAACATGGAGGGTAGGGAGAACTTGGGGCGGGGGTGTCCGAGTGTTGTTAAATGACAAATAGTACAATTTTGGGGAAGCTACACACATTAAGTGTATATGATGGTCATGCATTTTCATCAGGCATACTGCAAGAACCCACAGAGCAAGGAAGGCATACGCCTATTAATGAAGTCATTACATTAACTGTGATTCACTGTCACTAGGAAAGTGGAGACAGACCACTTGATTTACCCACTGGGCAGCTTGTGCAAAGGACAGGTTCTGGACCATTAGCTTTGACTAGAAATAAGAGACTAGAGCACTCACCTCTGTGTAAAATCTTCAGGCTCCACAGATAGGTGAGCCCTTTAACCACCTAAAAGACATAAAGAGGTACATGGAATGAACGCCAAATGATCACCAAGAGTGAGGATTCCAACTATCATAGACAAAGTGCAGCAACAGTTACCTGCCCCAATACTGTGTCACAGATGCATTTCCTCATGTCAGAAGAGAAATAAATCTACAGAAACTATGCAGTACCTTTGAATTCAAGGCAATACAAATTACTGACCAAGTTTACGTTTTCATTAAGGAAGATGGGCAACATGACACTGCCAGTCATGACACAATAAAAACATTATGTCTGGCAGCAAACAACATCCAGGAGTTGCCAGTACTTTACTAGATAAGCTAAGAAGTGATGGTATGCAATGGTGGAAAGATAGCAAAATGACCTGTCATGCAACACAAATTGTAAGTTAGTTGTGAAAATCTTTCAGTGAGTTTTTTAAAGACAAAAATGACTTCATCACTTTGCTGCAATGGAAATACTTAGAAATATATTTAGTATCACTCTGTATAATGAGCACTGCAAGGCACACTCAAACACAACCCACACTAAGTATCTGAAGTTGCAAAATAACCTAGCAGACATAAACACATCTTTGGGGCATGGGAGGAAAATCATAGTAACCGGAGAAAAATCCTCATAGAGATGGGAAAATATGCAGATTGTACAAAGACAGTGACTAGGCCAGAACATCAACCCAGTCTTCTGCAGCTGTAAGGCAATAGTTTTCCTGTATTGGGCTAGAAGTCAAGACATACATTTCCTTGCAATCCCACATTGAAATAGGCAGTTTTGAAAATGGATGGATAAAATAAGATACACTAATAAACCCTGACTATTCCCTTAAAATAAAAAGTTAGACCTCCATTGGCATCCATTCTCCTTTCACTGATGACACAACTAGGGCTAATCAAACCCAAATGCTCGGAGGTCAAAGATGTACACTTTCACACTTCCGATTTTCCTTCTTTCTATTCTGAAAATCATAATGGCTTTCTTAAACTGGACAAAAACAAAAAAACAAAAACACAAATACACAGCATTGGCTTTGTTAGGAGGAATTCAAGAGGATGGACTAATTGAGTTAAGCTAAAAAATGCAACCAAGGAAGGAAGGTTGTGGCTAAGAACCTGTCAGGTGTTTATACATAACAATAATTCTTCCTTCCCAGTCCACCAAGACAGGTCCCGCACTTGCACCACTGAGCCCAATGTAAACTGGTATACTTACAGCCACTGCTATCCTCCCGAGGACATGTTCTGGGATCCGCCGGTACACATCCAAAGAGCCCCCTGAGGACAAAAATGATGTTCTGTCACATAAAGTTGAACAAACACCATGTCTCCACTATCAGGGGCGAGTGCCAATTTTTTTAGTACCTGCTTCCCAAGTAACATCTGTCACTCCTAGACATTCCCGCCTTACCTGATAGTTATACACACATACAATTAAAGAGAACTTCACTGGGGATATGGGTTTATGTTACAGTAAATTAAGCTAACCTGTTAAAAACTTTGGAAATTCATATTGTAATGTGAATCTTACCGTCCATAAACTCTGTACAGATGGAGATTCGGTTTTCCACAAAAAAAGCCCCATAAAAGCCAATGATGTAGGATGAGTCACACTGAAAAATGAGGAGAGACAAGGGGCATAGCTGTGCTTAATCCTGAGGATGCACGGAGACCGAGACAAAGCAAGTCAGAATTGGGCTTTCCAATCAGTCTACACAAACCCAGGTTCAGTGGCCTGCATATAAATGCAAGTTGGTGTGTAGGAATAGGCTGAGATGTACATACATTTAGTTGTGTAACTTTGTACACTTTAATTATTTTAAGGATAGAGTAAATTGCAAACAAATCTATATTAATAAACCCTACCTCACATGTAGATATAACCACACAGGCTTCTTGTCAAGAACAGGCAAACATATGCATACATTTAAAATGGCTTTATAAACAAAGCCTGCAGTAAGGTGTTTTCAAGGGTTAACAATACAATGACAGATGGAAAGAAAAAAAATGGTAAAAGTAGAAACAAATATATTAATAAAGCATTTAATGAAATACCTACCTCATCAGTTAATTACATAATTTAAGATTCCAAAACATGTATCTTCTTCTGTTCAAGCCTTTCTGTTTTTGATTTACTCCTGTGTTTTATGCGATTATCGTCTATCATCACTCAACCTCAATTAAACTTTAGGTGAAAGACAATACCTAAATGTTATCCTGTAACATTGCTTTATACAACTTAGAATCCATGATCCCTCACTATGGCAGCAAACTGTTGAGGTCCTTACGCAGCAAAGCAGACCCAGACCATGATGTTCTTCCACTAACCTTCACAGTTGGGAACAGGTTTTGATGTCTGTGTGCAGTGCTTTTTTCCCCTCTCCAAACAAAACTTTGCACTTTTCTTCAAGACCTTTTACCGCATATGTTCACAGAAGACTGTCTCCGTGGTCATTTGCAAAATGAGACATGCAACAATGTTTCTTTTGGAGAGTAACAGTTTCCTCCAGTGTCTTTTTCCAGGAACACTATTCTTATTTAGCATTTTTCTTACAGCAGGTACATGAACAGAGAGACATGTAAACTGAAGAGATTTCCGCAGGTTCTTTGCTGTTACCCAAAGTTTTTTTTTCACCTCATTAAGCATTACAAACTATTCTAGTTATGACCTTCAATGGATGCCAACTTACATTGAGAGTAGCAACTGAATTTCTTCCATTTACAGACAATTTGTCTTACTGAGGAATAATGAACAACTAGTTCTTTAGAAATGCTTTTGTAGGCTTTATATATCTCTATAATTCTTCTAATGTGTTCTGATATTTCTTTAGATTGGGGCACAGTTCACACAAATAAATCTGCCTCAAGAACCAAACTGTGTGTGTCCTATCCAATGAGGAGGGCATCTCCAACCCATAACTCCAATAGCATCTCATTCACTGGGACAGCGGAGTCCAATTAGTTTTTGTACAGTTATCAGGTTAAGTGATCGTTTGTCTACTGTTGTGGCAAGCCGACGTCTACAATTTATGAGTAATTAATGCAGAAATAAATTACAAATAATTAAACTTTTCTTGCAACTGTACACAGGATAGATAGGTAGATAGCTATAAAACTTTCTCTATTTATATACTTCATGGCATGCACAGACAAAATTAGATAAAAATACCTTATAAAGAATTTCCAACTCTGACATGATTTGCTTCTGCAATTCAGCAGTGATGTCCAAGGGAATAACCTGAGAAATATAAAGTGAAATTGCACATTGAACCCAACATCACAGACAAAGGTTTTAATCCCCTTTTCTAAAGAATCTCAAAGAGAGAGCTTAATGCTGATGAAGAACTGAAACCAAGAGGGGACACCCCTTCTGATGTTCAGGAAAGAGCCATATTTTCACTTATTTACTTCTGTCAATATCAAGAATTTTTTTTGGCCAGTACTGTCTAATATGCTAGCTTGACATGCAAGAAGATGGGCTACATATTGACAAACAGGAGCAGAATGATTGTGCATTTTTGCTTGGTAAACTCTTCTATCATCATTAGGAAAGTCCCCAGCCATCCGTTTCCCAAAGAGGCCTGTGTTAATTTGATAGTCTGCTCTGACTCGTCCTTAAGAGCAGCAGCAGGTAAATGGAGAGTTAGTACGAATGGCATTGTGCTAAGACTAGAAGTACCAAGACTGCTGAGAGCAACAATGAATTGACGGCCTGAACTTAAGAGGTTGAAACCACTGCAAATTGGTTATTTTCTGTAGTGAAACCAAGAAGAATGTGGTACCGGTGGGCTTGCATGTGCCATGTATTAAACAGGTTTTTTTTTTTTTTTTAAATTAAGTGGATGCAGGAATTCTAAAGCAGGAATAAATAAAATAAATAAAAAATACTTCAACAGACCTTAACAGCTAGAATTTTCCCGCTTGGGACATGATGTGCTCTGTGAGGACAAAAGTAGAAAACGCCCATTAGTAAGCGTTTAGGGAACTACAGCACATATATTTACTCTTAGATAACCCCAAATGGTAACTCTGTGTGGACTGCTGGATTTTGGGAATTTTACACAGTGGGCAAGAAAAGAAGATAGATAAGTAAGTAAGAGAAAGTCTCTTCAAATAAAATCCTTCAGAAGAGAAGGATCATCCCTTGAAGTAAAGAAATATAAAAGGGCCAAGAAAAAGCAGGGTATGGTAGCATGTACAGTACTAGGTAGGTCAAGATTCATGCTAAAGCAACAGGGAAAAATTGTTAAAAACACAGTTTCCAGTACAAACCCCCAGGAATAAAAAGGGCAGCAACCCGAGTGGAAATCATATCCAAGGAAGCTGAGCACACATGAATTTCGGAACTTGAGTCCCAGATCCAGCCTGTAACTTATGGGTTACTTTTGTTACTTAAGTAGTCCAGTCGGTTTTCACAAGAACCAGTTTCAGATTGCAGTCAAATAAAAAAAAAAAAAAAATGCATATTTAATAATTAAGCAATGATGAACGTTAATTAGTCTGCGGAGATTAGGTTTCTTGTCAGGGTGGGTGCATTTAAGGAATGGAGACAAGACAAACGTAACATTTAATTACGAAAGACATCTGTGAAGTGCAACAGGGCCTCCCCCAGCACGGACGATCGCTTGCCTCTCAGCTGTCCTGACCCAACCACAGATCCCAGCAAGGTGAATAATAAGGTTTGGAGAGGGGATACCATTACAGATGAAGACAATCCTAAACCTCTGAGAAGCTTTAATTAACAGCTAACACCTTCCAGCGCCCGGCCCGCTAATTGCCCATTTGACACGGAGCAAGCGAATATTTTGCTTACTGCTCTGATAATTACATTTCAGCAACAATTCAGACAGGACTTTACAACCTGGAGTGGCGCCACTCATCTTCAGGGGCCATCACCTTAGCATTTAGCACTTTATTATTATTGCCGTGCAGCTCTCAGCATCACAATTATTTTCACATTGATTATTACATTTTATTATCATCATCATTGCATGGCTCCATCCAGCATCCATGCTGTAATAAGCCATCTGATGCGCCCAGACACAGTCTGCCAACAGCAGAAGTTACAGTTCCCCCAGGCTCTAAAAGGAAAAGCAGTTCAGCTGGAAGGTCAGCGCAGTCTACCCCCAGCAACCTCCCACACACCCACTTCATCACCTGTATCTTATTTACACTGCAGCTGGGAAATAAAAGCTCTGTTTGCATTATTGATGCCCATCTTTTAAAATTGATAATCATGGTTACAAAGTTTAAAAGCTAAAGTTACGCTCTTCAGGTAACGCAGAGCATATCACATTCCCAAGAGCTGGCCATGCTGACTGGGAGTGAACCACTCACCTTCACGTGCAAGAAGGTCCTTTCAGAATACCTGATGCACTAGCTGGCACTGTGCCTTAAACAATGTGGCAGTGGAAACATCTAGAGATCCAATCATGTCAATGTAGGGGACATTTATCCTGTTCTATGGCAAACCCACATCATAAAATCAGGAGAGAAACAGCAGTGACCCCAAAATATTAACCACATACAAAGGACAGAAATGTCTGTACTTATGAAAGCCTACAATGCATCCCACACCACACTGCTCATCCTGGCATGCAGGCAGCTTGGGGGAGAGAAGTGCATTGATTTTTCTGAACTCAATTGACTGCAAAGTTGTCTGTGCAGCACTATCGGCATGGAGCTGACAGGTGCCCTTCTCGAATTATTCCGTCATAAAAAAGCGGGCATGTGGCAGTCGGTCAGCAGTGCAGTAAAAAAAACTAAATAAAAGCAGGTCATTTTTGAATGAATTTAGCATCGCCCCGAGACGCTTGGCCAAGGCTGCCTTAGGAGTGATCAATACTTCCATTTCAATAAAGCAGTGGCAGCGACTCTGCGACCTGTGACATCCTGTCATGCTGGCATACGCGCTACAATATATCAGTAGCGCAATGCAGCTCGGCCACACAATTAGAGTTAAGAACCACGAAGTAGCCATAAATATACATTCTCATACACCAAGTGAGGCATCAGCACTAGAATTGTGCTTGTTTTGTGTGAGTAATTTGCTATATAAAGCCTAAATGACATATTAACACATACATGCATATTCATATTTAAACAGAAGCAACCAAACAAATCTTTTTACACTAATTGCTTGTGTAAAGAGCTGTACATACCTTTGTCATATAAGCACACATACTATTTATTTTACACATACAGTAAATGCAGTTTGCCCCACCAGTACACTTATGTCCTAGGTTCCCAAAGAGCAAACTTCAGCAAAACCCCCTCACTTGTATACTGTGCCACCATTCCCATGACCCAGGATATCCCGATTTCGAATGTCTTGCTCATTCATCTGCAGAAATAAAAAGAAAAGAGATGTCAAGAGTCGGATAGAACTGTCAAGAAAAAGGAACGGGGGCAGTAAACAACGAGCCACCCAGGTCATCCCAAGTTCAGCCGCGAGTCAGGAAAGATCAATACAACATTTGCTGTCCAATTTATAAGAGACAATACCAGGGGACACAGTGATGGAAAGTTTAATGACAATTTGCTTGCCCAGCTCGTTTCATTAAAATTTGATAAAAGGTGCCAGAAATGAAATGACATAATGAAGAGGCAAAAGTGACATCACAGAAACCTCTAGTCTCACAGGTCTGGTCAGGACGGTGGTAACCAGGTAGGATCCAAAGCATTTTTTTTCTTTGTCTGAAGGACAGGGATTCTTCCTCACTTGCATACATGGTAAATCCTCAGACCCTTGCAGTGGCCTGATTTCACTAATGCAAGGAAGGAAATTTTGTGACGGGCACATCAATAGCAGCAGGATGCCGGCCATGTACGCAGCATCCCTGACAGCCAGCTGTTTCCGTTTAGTGTGAGTGACAGATATTAAATAAATATTTATGTTACATAACCTGTATCAATAAAGCCTAGCAGAAAGCTATTTTGGAGCTGTCAATATCTGATTTTCTCAAACGATCATAAATTTGAAGTTTTCTCAGAAGACTAATATGAAGTCAATACTCCACTGTCAGGGATAATTCTCACTAAATTAGTGGCGGGCTGGGCATGTTAGCACACTGTACCCGATTGATTGGGTCACAGCAAGAGTCTGAGGTGTCATGGGACGCAGCTCCATTAGGCTGCTGCAGGGGTGTGTAGAGGGGGTGGGGGGCGTTAATTGTCTTCTCTACTCCAGCCACTTGATTCATGAAACACCAATGAGGCTCAGAGAAGTGCCGACAGACACACAATGAATATACGTGGCGGACAATAAAGATCTCACCCTGAGAAGCGTGAAGGGAAAGTGAGTGGTGCTTAATAAAATCAATAAGAGCCTCTCATTCGGAAAGACACACACGTCACGGACAATTGCAGCTACCCAAACACATGGGTGCTGCAGACAGCCAGCGGGAAGGAGAAATCCAACTATCCCTTCTTTTCATGGTGGTCAGTATAAGTATTTGGGACAAGAGGGAAAGTAAGGGGAAGAGTGGGCAGTAGGTACAATGGAATGTAGATATGATAGACTGTAAGGGGTACGATGAGAGCAATTAGTTAAGAATTGTTAGAAGAGTTTAAAAATACCTGAAGGGGCAATGGAGGGTACAGGACTAACACACACAAGAATGAACAAAACAGTGAAAGCAGCTGGGATGGGCAGATGATGTAAGACACCAGAAGAGGGGCAAGGGTGCAAAGGTCTACACCATGTTATAAGGTGTAAGTGCAAGGGAATAGGAAGGAAGACGACAAGGACTGCAATGAAGAGATATATCTAGAGGAGTGTGGTTGTAATACTGGTTAGGCTGATGAAACAAAACACAAAACTGGTCAAGTGTACAAATGTCAATGTGGAGAGCACAAGAGAAAACATTGAAAACTGAAAGGCAGATTGCAAGATAGATAAATGAGAGAACTGAAATGGGGGAAACACCAAGGAGGTGGCGTCAAGTAAATTTTGTAAAACACCAAAGGTCAGTTTGGGAATATCTGAGCAAAGGAGAGTCTGGGTAAAACATGTGAAAGATCAATTAGGAAATAGCAGGTAAAGAAGGCAGGAAACTGGAGTGAAATGGAGAGGCAGTGATTGAGCTACATACATGAAAACGGCAATAAAGTAAAACATTTAATATGTGCAGTGGCATTAAAAACAAAAGGGTATTCTGCTGCCTCAGAGGGTCCTAGGTACAAATCCCAGCCAGGTCACCATCTCCCAAAATCACAAATATATGTATGCTACTTGACTAGCAATGCTAAACTGACCCCATATCAGTGTGTGTAGGTGTACATTCACCAGCCACTTTATTAGGAACACCTTGCTAGTACCAAGTTAGACCCCCTTTTGCCTTCAGAACTGTCACAGATTCAACAAGGTGCTGGAAGCATTCCTCATGGATTTTGGTCCATATTGACATGACAGCATCACGCAGTTGCTGCAGATTTGTCGGCTGCATATGATGAGAATCTCCAGTTTTACCTAATCAAACAGGTACTCTATTGGACTGAGATCTGGAGACTGTGGAGACCATTTGAGTACAGTGAACTCATTGCCATGTTTAAGAAACCAATTTGAGATTATTTGAGCTTGATGATATGGTGCGTTATCCTGCTGGAAGTAGCCATCAGAAGATGGGCACATTGCAGTCATCAAGGGATGGACATGGTCAGTAACAATACTCAGGTAGGCTGTGGCATGTAAATGATGCTCAGTTGGTACTAAGGGGCCCAAAGTGTGCAAATAAAATATCCCCTACACCATTAAACCACCACCACCAGCCTGAACCATTGATGCAGGGCAGGATGGATCCATGATTTCATGTTGTTGACACCAAATTCTGACACTACTTTTCGAATGTCACAGCAGAAATCGAGACTCAACAGACCAGGCAACATTTTTCCAATCTTCTATTGTCCAATTTTGGTGAGCCTGTGTGAATTGTAGCCTCAATCGGCTGTTCTTAGCTGACACAATTGGCACCCAGTGTGGTCTCCTGCTGCTATGGCCCATTTGCTTCAAGGCTTGACATGTTGTGTATTCAGAGTTGCTCTTCTGCATAAGTCTGTTGTAACGAGTGGTTATTTGAGTTACTGTTGCCTTTCTATCAGCTCCAACCAGTCTAACCATTCTCCTCTCACCTCTGGCATCCAGAAGGCATTTTCACTCAAAAAACTGACACTCACTGGATATTTTCCCTTTTTGGACCATTCTCCTTAAACCCTAAAGATGGCTGTGTGTGAAAATCCAGTAGATCAGCTGTTTTTGAAATATGGAGAGGAGCCCATCTGGCAGCAAAAACTATGCTACATTCAAAGTTACTTAAATCACCTCTCTTCCCCATTCTGATGCTCGGTTTGAACTTCAGCAGGCCGTCTTGACAATGCCTATATGCATAAATACATTGAGTTGTTGCCATTTGATTGGCTGATTAGATATTTGCGTTAACAAGGAGTTGAACAGTTGTACTTAATAAAGTAGCTGGTGAGCATATGTGTACCCTGTGATTGTCTGGTGCCATATCACCTTATGTTGCCCGGATTGCGGCCCCCCCCCCCCATTTTAAGTGGAACCAAGTGCAAAAGGTGTGATAAAGAAAGAAAGCCAACAGTACTGAAAAAGCAAACAAGCAGAGAAACTGAAGTCTAAGCAGAGCAACACTGTTAGATGGAAAAGGATAGAAAAGTGGCATTAAGGGATGGCAGATATTGAAGAGCTTTAAGCAGTAGGCAGAGTAAGCCATAACTGTGTACCTGTCCATTGGCCAAGATCTTCTTCAGCTCTGCTGATGACTTCTTCAAACTAAGAAAGGCAACACAAGGAATTATGAATGGGCCCCCCCCAGGGCCAATGAACTATGCAAGATCTGCAAATGTCCCAGCACAAGGTTGACTGTGTCAGAAGCAAAAAAAAAAATCAATTGCAGGGACAATGATGATACCCCGTGGAACAAAGAAAGAAAGAAATGTAAAAAAGAACCATTCAACTGCTCTGTCATTACACTAATTAATTGTACAATTAATTCAGCTATTCCAAAAATGGCCTTCTAACTGCTCTTTGTAATTAAAGTACAAATTGCTGAGAATGAGCAATGCGCCGTCAACACTGGCAGCCAAGGGATGCTAATTAATTACAAGTAGCACGTGTCTCTAACTGGAAACACGCCTCTATGTTTTCCAACTTGGGTCCGACATTCATTAGTCTGGGAGAAAAGCTCCAAGTTGTTGACGTATAGGGATGCCCCTTAAAGTGCACTTTGCTTCAATGGATAATAACAACAGCCCATTAGGACTCTTAACTTGTCAGCAATGCTCTGTTGACCACACCCAGGTTTATTTAACACCATCAATTACGGCAACCCAAGCAGACAAATATCTGGATATAAACTCAGAGCTACACCTTAGTCTACAATGTTTTTCATTTTTGATCCACTTCCCTACAAAACAATTGATTTTTGGCAGGGTGAACTTTCTTACCTATTGTTAGGCAAAGTATCGGATGCAATGGAGCTGCTGTTATGAGTGGTGCCAGCACGTGTGTTCACCTATAGGGACAATGACATCATTAACTGGATCAGAACTTCAGTAAACAAACAGCAAAACAAAATAAACATTTTGATTAAGTATAGTCTAATAGTTAAAAGGTTTTTTTTTTTTTTTTTTTTAAACTATAAGGCTACCATCTCAGTTTCTAAGATCAACTCACTATGTAACCATGACCAAGTCACTTAATCTGGCCTAGAACCAAATCCAATGATAAAGAAGCAATTATTGCTTGCACTAAACACTTGTCAGTTGCTCTGTATTAATGTATCAGCTGAAAACTGAATTTTAATGTACATTAACCCTGACTGTTAATTACAAAGTGATCAGAGGCATAGGAGGAGTTTATATCACAGGCCGATTACCTGACCTTAGCACAAAAGGCATTAACCCTGCCCAATGAACGTCAAATAAGAGACTCAGATAATATATGACCTGCACGCTGACCAGAAGATCAGAATCTAACATACTGTTAATCCTGTCTACTACAACAACATGAACTGTTAAATGTGGCATGACCAGTGTACTGAGTGAGAGAGGTGTATTCTGGAGTCTGACAATGCTAGAATAGTGCTTCCATGCCACTCCCAACATTCCTGAAACAATTATTAAGCTCCGTACCTTCAGGCCGTGAATGTTCCTCTTCCCGGGAGGCTTGCAGGCTGAAACGGTAATTGACTAAATTGTAGAACACATCAGGGCCGTTTAGAAATTTGTAACAAAATGAATCGTTTAAAAAGAAATGAGGGCGACATTGAAATTAGCAGCAGAAATGATTGAGATCTGACTCCAGAGACCTCTGCCTGGAATGACGAGATGAGGATTTCTACATGCAGAAACTACAGATGCAAAGGAGCACTCTTCTTTATTAAACCCAGCAGTGTCCTGCATTCTTTGGAGTGGACAGCATCAGCACCGACACTTGTTAATCAAGTAAACTGTCTTCTGTCAGAAGGTGGGAATATGAGGGTTAATGGCAGGCACTGACCCACAAACGAAACTGACTCATACCAAAGAACTCAATCCTTACTTTTAATGGTGATTCTTTTAATTTACTTTTTTCCCCTTCAGGATGAGCAATCATTATGAGCTCAGAAGTGGCTGCAAGTGGGAAAGCTCATGATCAGGCGGCCTTCAGCTCCAGAACGCCGCAGTGCGAGACGTGCCACAAATAAAAAGATGGCAAATGCATGTTACAGTCTGTACTCATTTCCAAAGTACAACATCCAGCAAATTGTATGTTAAAGGAGCCGTCAATTTTGATTGATTGTCTTGGAGTAAAGAATGTGATTTCCTTTCTTGATGCACATGTATATTTAAACCCCCCCCCCACTACTTCACCTTCACCTTGGCGCTGGATGGCACAACATCTACAAGACAGCAGTCTGGACAGCTTGTGAAGTTTTATTCTGGCCCAGAGTGGTCACATTCCAACAGAAAAACAGCAATGTAAAGTCTGTTCCGACTGGGACCCAGAAAAGTCTCTCTGGAGAGACTCGCTGTATAAAACAAATTGAATGGGAACTTGGAAATCAATTTTCTTGGATAGACAACGACTAGACAGATTCAAAAACACCACTCTGCTATAATACTTCCAACAATCTTAAAATCCAATGATTTCTGGAAAAAAAAAAAAAACTCTGTAGAAAGGACATGAGTCCCTCAAAAACTAATTTTCTGGCAAGTACACAGCTGCAGGGATTCACTGGTCAAGACAAAATTCAGAGATATTCTGGAACACCTCTCTGAGCAGAAGACAGCTACTGATGGGACACCACTTTTGGTCAAGATTGCACTTAGGAGAAATCAAGGGCAACAATAAATGTGGGTAAAGCTATAACAGCAATCCATAGAGGCCTTTCTATATGAACAGGTCAGAAATACATGGGGTGTCAGAGTGCATGACTTTCAACACATAAAGCTGTCACATTTGCAGTAATATATTGCTGATCATTATTTAACAATTTAGAACAAAACAGAAGAATCATACGTTTTGGATAAACAAATATACATAAATACATACATATATACATAAATATATTATAGATTATATATATATAGCAAAATACCCGCGCTTCGCAGCGGAAAAGTAGTGTATTAAAGAAGTAATGAAAAAGAAAA